>CM032666.1:24006906-24021626 GCA_019095985.1 Streblospio benedicti | reverse complement strand
GCAAATCAGATAGCACACGACAAAAGATTGGTTATAAATCGCAGCAGATAAGCAGAGAGCCTGGTCTCAAATTACTGTTTTGCCGGGAGCATGCACGAGTCCCATCATCAAGGCCCATGGTTTATGGCCACTCGGGTCATCAGGGCTTTGTACATGTTTATTTATAAAGCCTCGTTCCAACTTTTCACTTGATGTTCTCATGGTTCTCAGACTTTTTTTAAAAAAAAAACTCAGAATGTCAGACCAGTGTAAACATGAATGGTAATGGTAATAGGGTTCTCTAAAAATACTTTGATGAGTTTTACATGGAAAAAGTTGTACATTTGAAAAACAATTTTAATGTGTAAATGTGGTTATTTACAGTCGAGCAGTATACTATATCAAACTGCCAAAATTGGCTACACATCATAGTCTCTAGGTATGTTAACATTGGACCGAGTTTGAATGGTTTATTTCAAGCTGTATTAAAGATATTACACAAAGTGTCAAAAATGGACCATAAGTGGCCTCATGGAAAGCACACTTTAATAGGCAGAGTGCCCAAAATCAAATCATTTCGGTGTCTACACATATTAATCACCTATGATTTTAACTGGTGAACATGGTATCCTGAACTGGCGTATTGGTATGCGTTAAACGCTGAACTGGCGTTAATGGTATGAATTTTAAAATGTCTCTCTTTATGCCATTCACAATTAATCCTTTAACAAAATGACCATCCATACATGACTGAAAATGTAACAAGTTTAAACTACAATAAAGAGGAATATAAAAGATGAAGTAATCTGGACAAGAGAAGCAAATATTATCTCATGTTCTTGATTGTCTGACTAAAATCAACTGGCACAATGGTATCCTAAAACTGGCGGAAGGGTATCTGCTAGGCCACCGTGTAGAGTATGTCGCTAATTCTTTTAATTCTGTATTTTATGTTACAAATGTTGATAGGCGTTTCAATAATCTTATTATGTTAATTTGTTCTGATGTAAGAGATGTAATTTGATGTGCTTCCGTGGCCGAGTGGATAGGGAGTTGGACTCGTGATCAGAAGGTCATGGGTTCGATTCTCGGTCGGGTCTGATAGTGGGTGTTGAGCAAACAGGTTGCACATTGCTGCGTTGTACCTGCACGTTAAATAGGTACAGGTCAGGCGAGTGAACGCTAATGTGAGTGATAAGCCCGTCTGCGCTACGGTAGCAATGTACTGTTTTTTTTAGGCTTCATATTTTTTATCGCAAAAACTTAGCTCAAGAACAAGAACAAAGAACAAGCTTAAGTAGGGGCCACTTCTTTTTTTTTTTTTTTAACTCCACATAGAAAACGAAAGTGACTGCACACACAACATGATGGTAAAATTAAACAAAAATGATGAATTACATATCATTTTTTTATTGGATCGCTAAAATTAGTATATTATTTTATGTCTGAATCCATAGGTTCAAAGTTTTTATTTAAAAAACTCAATAAAAAGATTAGGTTCAAGGGGTTAAAATGGGTTAGCCAGGGTTACCGGAACCACAGGATCATTTTTTCTAGGCCCTATCGTAATACCCGGTCAGCCACTAGGTGGCTACAAACAATTGTATATTCTGGGAATGTTTTAGATGGAGAATAATCAGTCATTATCATTTCCTCCTGCTACACTGTAGTATCACAGGGTGTGGTTGATCGAGACTAACGGGCATGCCGCAATAGTAGTGAGATTTATTAACTATTTCGACACACCTTTGATTTGTGCCACCTGGCGGCTGAGTTGGCACTACGATATTACTCTAATATTTCCATTCGTAAAGAAATCTACAGCGTGTGCTAAGTGTAAAACCGAGAGACATTGCACGTCCATGTGCACGAGACTGGTCTGTGGTGTGTTTGATCTATGGGCAGCAATGACCGCGGGTCACAGACGTCTCTGACCCGTCTGTACGTCATGTGCTGTTTTGTTGTTTAACGAGAAGGTCCTGTTTGTTTGTACTCCACCAGCCTGTATGATCAATTATGGAGTATTCAACTTTACATAGTAACTACATATGTAACTATGTTTTTTCTAAAGCCTAACATGTGTTAGGCATGCTGTTTAATACTGTTTTAATCTCTATTTGTTTCTGCAAGTTACTATTTATGGTAAAGCTGGAATAGAACTATTCATGGTTACAAGCCAAGCCCCTTTTTACGTCAGCCAGCCAATCAGCGAGCGGCCTCATACAAACATGCTATCATAGTCTCACAAGCTTTATTATATACCACCCCTGGATCTCAAAATCTCAATAAATTAATGTTACAAATCTCAATGCAAAAGCCTATTTCTCAAATCTCAATCAATTAAACTCAATGAATTATGAATTGAAAGGTCAATATTTTATATTACTGTGCAAAAACAGATGAAAAAACATTAAGTATAATTCTGAAATACACACAAAAAACCACAATGTAAATACAAATCATGCATAGTTTTCAATTTTCAACATCTCCAATTGCCGCACCCCCCCCCCCCCGCCCTTCGACATTTCTATGAATTCAGATAGCAAAAACAGTATAAAAGAATGATTCAATTGATTAATCATTAACATTTTTACGATAAGCTATAATTTCTTCATCAAACATCATATTTTAGAGGATAGTTATGGAGCAGTTTGTTTTTAAATTGGGTTTTAAACATAATGACCCTTATGAATTTCCCTATTTCTATATAAAATTGACATTATTTTATGCAGTAAAAGAGATGAAAGGAAAGATTCAATCCATATAATAATTACATTTTATGAAAGAAAATACTTTGTTCTAACATATACATGTATGTGAAAATGATAAAAAAATTATGGAGTAGTTTTTCCTATATACCACGAAATTGAAGGGGCATTCAGTAAATTGTGTTTAAAATTAGACGAGTGGTCGTCAGAACCATTGGAACTTGTACTGTGGCAGCGCTGTCGTGAGTAAACCTACCAGTGCAAGTCGGACCCATGGTCAAGACAATAATTCATTACAAGTCAAAGATATCTGCGTAATATGAAATCACAAAATACTTTTTATTTGATAATCTTGACACTTATAATGACAGGACTCATATGCATTAAAATACACACAATATTTCTATCTTACCGGGAAAGTTGGTACAAACCATTTATCACAAATACAAAAATACAAATAATCAATTTCTGTTTAACTCAGACTTGAGTAAAAAGTCTACCACAAAATACGAAGAACTAATTTTGTTCACAGTATTAGATATTTTCTCTAAGTTGCTAATTGCTGCATTCAATGCGACTCTTCAGTCTGAGCTGATCTTTTTTTTAGTTGTTGTTTAGACTATTTTTCATTCGAATGGTCGCTGAACCAGATCATTGAACCAAACTCAAATGTCTGTTCTGTAGTTAACTCTTTGACAGCCACGGGTGCAACATGATCATGGAAAATTAGTCATAATGCAAACTGCTGACTTCTTACTTTTACTCTCCTGGATAAACCTTTTGAGATGTTTATTGATCAATCCAATTGATTCAATTCTGATGTAGTATCATAAAAAATGATTCACATTCTTATTCTTATAGTTATAGTTCATTTTAATTAACATTTTGAAAGAAATGTTCATCTAGGCTATTGCTGGTTTCAAAACAATACCAAAACCAGTCTATTTTGACATTCTGTTGGGTGCCGTTAAGTTGGTAAAATGTCGAACAGTGGTTCAGTGGCTCATGCCATAAACACCCAGGTGAATGCAACAATTATCATTTCAAACAGTCAATAATCACTGACAATACACACCAAAATCACACATCATAAATTACACTCGAGTACACTGCATATCATGAAAACATACGTTTGTCATAATTCATCTAATAATGTTGAAGCAACACACCGGCCATTCCTTACAATTACACATCTTGACTAAAAACACTTAATTACAAATAAAACCTGGCAAGTACATTTCATACCAGGACTCCTATGTTTTCCCATACGATTGACTGATCATACGGTACCAAATTTCAGAATTTTTTGCTTGACAAATCAATATTGAAGCTGTTCACAAATCAGCAATGAACTATTGGACACATTGAGTAGAAAAATTTACAATAATCACTTAGTTTCATCAGGTACTCTTTAACTTTTCCATGTCAAGTTTTTTGACCTGCTTAATACAAAAGACTAGGTGATTCTGAGATCTACGCCTCAATCACAAGTTTGGAGATCAATCTACCAATCACGACACGAAAATCTAATACGCGGTATAAACACTAAAAAGCATTTAATCACCAGATATTCAGGGTCAGGATTCGCCACTCGTCCAGTCTTATTGACCAGCAAAAAATTGTGGAGGTCGATTAAGAAGTTTTAGCAACTCGTCCTTTTGACAAGTAGCTATTCTGGTCAATTTTGCATACATGTATAGAGCTTTGTGCAAGGAGGACGAGTACATTTTTTGCAGGACGAGTCTGAAGGTTACTCATCCTGCTACAAGTAGCACTTTTCCACCTGATCCTGGACCTGGATATCTACTGAAACATTATAAAACATTGACTTCCTTAATAAGCAATACCAGTAAAAAACACGTCCACTTCAATTATCCTTCAACTGCACATCATTCCCATTTTTTCACACAACTCTCCCAAATAATCTGGTCAAACTTGGTCTAATGACATCATAACATATATTGTTTCCATTCATTAAAACGTGGTTCAGAAGCACAAGGTGGGATCATACACAACTTGGCTACTATGAATTCTTAAACCTAGGCTGTCTATTTCAGCCTTGAAATATTTCACTATTGGGTAGATTTTTAAGTGGGAATTTAGCACAGCACTCTTGTAACCCATCTTACATCAGCCACAAACAACAACCACTCTGACAAGCATTCATCTATCCAGGGACGGGAACAGGAAAATTTAAAAAAAAACAACACAAAAGTCCAACTGAGTGTGAATGCTTGAACTCCTTTTCTGGCTATTTGGTCGCGTAAATCTCGATCCTCCCTTTGTATCTGCGCTCACTGCGAGTTGAGTGAGAAGCTGATTTCCGACTCATTGTCCGTGTCGTAAGCTGGCAGCCTGGTTGCTAGGTGGTCGCTGTCGTAACCGAGAGCCTCGTCGTCCGTCACGTGCGAGTCGCCCTCCACAAACTTGGCAAACCTGACAGCAAGGACTGAACACTTTAATCAGTATACACTTTATCCTTATCAAACGTTTATATACATATTTATGTTTCCCAATATTTGTGAGTTCATTTCCAACCCTCACACTCTCGCACATTCTCTCTGTATTGCAATTGTAGAAAAATAATTGCTAGAGAGATGCAAGAGACAGGGTTGGAAATCATTCACGAGTTCAAACTTATTGCAATGATCAAAGATGAAAAATGGAAAAATAGTTACTGAGCGAATAGTTACTGAGCGAAAATAAAAAGACTTGGGTTATCCGAAATTTTGAGGTATCAGTGACTTAAAATAAATAACATGGAGTAACAAGAAGGGAAATTGCATTTTATTCATGTTATCCACAAATTGGACTGAACTTAGTGTTTGCAAATGTGAATCAAAATAGTACTCAGTGAATTTTAATCAGGGTTGGAAATCTTTCGGAAGTTATTTTTCTTTTGGGACAGCAGAAGAAATGTGGAAAAAAAAAGGGAAGAAATAGTTTAATCCCAGACGACATAAAAGTTTACCAGAAGAAATGACAGATTGGTTGCCTCATCAAATGAATAGCTCTGTGAAAAGTGAATCACAATGACTGTCTTGAAAAAGCCTTTTGTTAGTCAAATAGTTAGATAATTAAAAGCCAATTGGAAGAAATAAACACAAATTACTTCAATGGACTTTTTTTCTATAGCCAAAAGGCGATATGGTAGAAACATGTTGGCTACAAGTATTATTATAATTGATAGAACCAACATCATTTTTTTTATTCACATTTTAATTAAATATTTTCAACCTTGCGGTCATCTTCAGAAAATAATGTAAAATGAACCACCTGTTGAGAAAATGATGAGAAGCAGAGTGGTGTACAAAATAACTTGTCCTTGCTGTGAAGCGAGCTATGTCGGACAGACTAGCTGACATCTCCACACCCGCTTCTGAGAGCACTGTAGGAATACAGGTCCGATGAAGAGCCATTTGGCACAGTGCAACACCACACTCACAGAAGAGCATGTGGAGATCATGAAAAGCACCTCACGGGGAAGCACATCTACTGACTCTAGAGGCACTGTACATTGAGGAAATAAAACCCAGGATCAACACTAAAAGAGGAATACAAGAGCAGGGCCCTGACAATCAAGATTTAGATGTTGTCAGCACCTGCTGATCTCTTAATCCTTGTATTGTTATGTTTTGATTCATGACCTGTATTATATTCATGTATATTGAAAACAGTACTGTTTTGTAATTTAATTTGGTTCATTTTACATTATATTCTGAAGATGACTGCAAGGTTGAAAATATTTAATTAAAATGTGAATAAAAAAAAGATGTTGGTTCTATCATTTATAATGGACTTTTTTTAGTGATTTACTTGCTGATCAGTCATATTGGATTAACTTGAATATTTAAGGGAATATGAATTTCAGCAATAGAAATAAAAGGAATGTTAGTCTGAAACTACTTTCACTTGGATTTAAATTGTTAATCATTTTCCATTTGACATTTAATTCTTTGTAAACAAATTTGAAAAGAATAATTTCAATTTGAACTTTTGCAATATGTATGTCCTTGGATATCACAAATGTCTCATTGCTGTGGTGATTTTTTTCGTCTTATTCTGTGTCTGGCAATTAAATTTGGAATTCAAAATTAGAAGAATAATTTATGAATAAGATTTAGTGTTGAGACATTGGAATAATGTTTAACCCTCTTAGTGCCGGGGCGAATATATGCACCCCAGAATATACGTATCTTTATTGCCGGGCCGCATATATGCACCCCGGTTTTCTGAAAAAACAGTTTGAGTTTGTATGCCATATTCGTATATAAACACTCGTGGTTCTAGTCCCAAATTCCGGTGTGTCAACAACAACAATTTTACCTTGACATTTCGATGCATTTCTAGAAGTAAATAAGCAGCATAGTGTTAATATTTTAATTATATTAGCGTGAATGAATATTTACCCACCAAACACGCATTATCTGCTGAAAAGTTTGAGCCGTGAAATACTCTTATTTGTGTTCTCAAAACCATGGCTTGTCACATCTGGTTGGAATCCTCGTGAAACCAGCTATTCACAGAGACCTTAAACAAATGTGAAACTAGACTCATCAACATCATATCCAGATATATATTTTGAGCCTTGAAAGTAGTATTCTTAGGTTCAAGCGCCACAAAACTACGTTGACACTGCTAAGGAACCCCAATTAGCCTTTATCAAGAGCGCTCCTACAATTCTATGTCAGCAACACGCGCTGCGCAAGGCAGATTTCCAGGAAATACCGGTTTTTGGTAAGAGTGACGAACTTGAACATTTTGAAGAAGAATTATCATATTATTCGTCATCCATGCCCCATTTTATTGTATCTTGAATAGCGGATCACAAATAAACCTTTTGGCAAACTACCCAATAAGTGTGGACGTTGGAAATCTAGTATTTCTATCAAAACGGATGATGTTTTTGTCGGGTGGTCGAGTGGTACCTGTCATGGAGTGTCAAACTTCACGGCAATGAAGAAATAAAAAGTTAGACACGTTTTTGGTCCATAATATTGTAAGTAACAATATATTATCATGAAATATGGATGGTTTATGGTGTTTTTTGTGTCTATCCTGGATAAAAACTTGCTGCACTTAAAATTTCTACTGATACTACGACATTTAAAATCAACCACGCAAGCTGTCAAATGAATGGACGATTACTCGAAATTGTCAAAATTTACCGGTAACTTTATGCTGTATGTATCTTTACTTATAATGGTAAAAATAAGAAACTAGACCGTCTCCTGAATGTGTACTGTAAATGTGAAAATGTTCTGATGAAAAACGTAAGAGCTACAAAGGATCATATTTAACTATGACAACTGAAGCCCCCCACTGTGAATAACACGTCACGCAAAATGCGTGCCTGGCACTGAGGGGGTTTATATAGTAAATTTACTTCCGGCTTCGAGAGGGTTAAATAAATCATAAATTTAATTATTCTTCTAATTTCAAATTCCAAATTTAGCCACTAGAGCTGAGACACAGAATAAGACAAAAATAACAACTGTAAACGTCCCACCATTCTTAGGGCTCATTATCAGTGCTTACTTCGTGGGGCTCCCGAGCCGACTGATGGTTTTCCACGCGTCACATTCAGGACTTCGGCAAAACGACCTCAATTCCTCGAGAGCTTTCTTGGTTTCCTCGGAGCCTTGACGCTGGTATTCTTCTTCACTCAGCAGTTTGGGTTTGGAAGGAAACCAAATAGACCTGAATAAAAAATCAACAGGTACTAAAAAACTATTTGTATGCAAAAGAGATGCAGTCGTGCAGAAACATTGGGGATTTTTGGGCAAGGGTCTAATGACGGAACGGCTTGGAGAGGACTGTTGTGATGTAGACTGGGCAGCCAGGCCACACCCTCTGAATGAAAAATAATTAAGGCCTGCTCAAACATATTTAGGATTTGATTGATTGATGAATATCATAATATGACATAACAGAAATTGTATTTTTTATTCAAAGTTTCAGTTTTTTAGCCACACATGAGTAACTGTTCTGGGGCTGAGTATGGTACAAGTGGCATTTTTCATCAACATCTTGTAATAACGAATTTTGCATTTTTCCTTCTTTTCACACCTCAATCCAATTATCATGGCCCAGGATTTATTATTATTGCATAAATCATATTGGCAAAAAAAAAAAACTCACAATTTCAATTGACAAAAAAATGAATATTTGAATATTATAAAGTATCTAAGAAACAATAGTCAAGTAGGTTCTATGTGCTATTCACTCACCACTTATAGAGCAGCCACTTCCAGATGGTGGTGGGGAAGTTGTGGACTAGGATGACTGTGCTGATGACGATGACTGCGACCTCTGTGACCTGGACGCTGTAGTACACCGCGGACAGCGCTGCCAGTTGGATGCTCCACTTGATGAGGTTCAGCGTTCGCGCAGACGTCACGGGGCCCCGGTAGTAACAGTAACCAAAGCTCACCATGCCTACACAGTTTGTTTATTTGTTGGTTTTATTTATTCAGAATAATACATGAAGTATACAAAAGACTTGTCAGATGGTGAACAACATGTGGTTTCATTTTTGGTTCTTGTTTCTTTGCAGTTGTTCAGATTTAAAAAATCTTAGCTTAAATTTCAACAACTGCAAAGAAACAAGTTTAAAATGGAAGAATATGGTCAAATATTCTGATTCTTGAAATTTTACTGGGGGGGGTCAAATGTTCAAATTTTGTAAATTTACTGAAAGGGCCCATGGCAAGCGTTTATATTTCTTAATAGATATTGGTAGAATGTCCTGATCTATTTCTTTGGTATGTGATCAATCATTTGGTTGTATAAAATATCTTGTAATTTTGTACCTAGTTTCAAATGTCAACACTCAAACACATGCAACTGTATTGCTCATATTTGCCACACAGAGGATTTTAGTGATTAGATGGGAAAATTTTCTTTAAAGTAACAAGTGCCTTCCCCAAGAATTTGTACTGCTTGAAAATATATCGAAGTTAACTTGTCATGATATGAAAGGACTGGTGCTATAAATTAAATTTTGAGTTTTAAATAATAGCTCATTGGCTCTTTTATTAGAGCAATTGTCTGAGCCACTGCAAGCAACTTATGAATATGAAACCCTTTTCAAGATTGAATTATAGAATGTTTAATAGTCTTTCGACTAACCACTAACTTTTATTTTCGGAAAATACAATATAAATTCTTTAACTTTTTTTTTCAAAATAACAGATTGAAGATTGAATCGCTTTCTCTAAATTCAATTAAATAGCATCAGTCCTTTTATATCATGACAAGTTAATATATACAGTTTGTATTACATTTTGTTTATTGCATTTAATAAACTGGGGAAAAACTAGTTTCATTCATTCATAGTTTCATTCATATAGCTAAATATTTTTGCAAATTTGTACTGCAGATATGACAGTACAATGCTATACTAATACATACACAGGGCAAGTGGAAATGGGGCTGTCATATACTAGGTAAGTTATATACATTTTGTATACTAAAGTGGGGGCGTTCGAAGTTCATAATTGAGGCATGTATTTCGATGTTGGGGGGGTCATATGTTTGATTTGCGAATGTGTGGGGGCGTCAGAAGTTAGAAACACCAATGTCTAAAAAAACTTCCGACCCCCCCAATTCTTAAATAATGACATGAACCTGTCAGAAAAATATGTTGGTAGATTATTTTATCTATTATAAGGGTAAAACCTAAGTAATGTTTTTCTGTTATACAAAATACTCAGTGTAACTCATACTCGTGTAACTCGGTATTTATTTTGGAAAATGTAAATGTCTTGTAGTGTATATCACATTTAAGCTATGTAAGTTCCTTGGTGAGGTGAATGTCAATAATATATCACTGTTACACTTGACAGAGAGTGTTTCTTAGAGCTTTCAAGCTGCCACCAACTCTTCTTCAGCCATTTTTAATCGTAACAAGTTGGTGACAACTTGAAAGCTTCCATGGTATGCTTTAAAAATATTCAGCGTCAAGTGAGACATCACGTTTTATTCATGTTAACATTTTGCTCCTGAATTTTCTTTTATGCTGTGTGATATCACAATATTAATGTTCTTTTTTGTTTTGAGTTTTAAATTTTGCAGTACAATTGTTTAATTTTAAATTTCTATTTCAACGTTTTCGAATCGTGTCGTTCCTTGTCAAAAAAAACCAGACAAATGAAAAAAAAGGACAATCGAAAATAAAAAAAAAACGACATTACTATTGTGATATCACACAGCACAAAAGAAAATTCAGAAACAAAATGAGACCAAGCGTTGTGTACCAGATGCATTGAATTTTTAGTATTCATGTTAAAAATGCGTGACTACAGTAGAAGAGTGATCCTGAGCATCATAGGCAACTGCATCAATATACGTGAGTTATGGAACATTAAAAAATCAAAACCAATTTCAAATGAAGATCAAAACAATTGACGCAATTGCCTATGGTGCGCATACATTTCTAGTTTTACAGTCTTCATGTTGCAATGTGTGAGTGCACTAACCCACCTGCTGCGGTGAAGTAGCCGACAACGTATGCCTGGTGCTGCTGCAGCACCGTAGTCAGGTTCTCCCACACGTACTGCAGGAAATACAGCGTCAGCGAGCCCCCGCCCAGCAGAGCAGCGTAGGCAAGGCCGTACTTCTGGAATACACAAATACACAAACCGTACGCCAAACCGTACTTCTGTAAATATACAGAAACCAGACTGCTGAAAATACACAAACTGTACTGCTGAAAAAATCCCAGACCTTGCTGCTGAAAATACAAGAACCGGTCTTATAAAAATATGCAAACCATACTTACACGTTCACACAAATATATACATCTTTTTTTCCACAATAATTGCATGCATCTTTTTTTTCTTCACAAAAAATCACAAATAATTAAGTATTGCTGAGGTTGAAAATATTTTGCCAATGAACCCTTTACCCCTCAAAACGGCCTAAACCCGCCGTGGGCCCTCTCCCTCAAATCAGCCTAAACCGGACGCACCATTTCACGTGTTTGGGTGTCAAAAGCTTCGTCATACAAGTCATTCGTTTGGGCTACAGCAGCGGTGCCATTGTGATTAAAACTAGATAACTATATGTAAAACCGTATAAGGAATCATTGTGCACAATTAATTTTAATGTTTAGCTTTTAGTTTAGGAGAATATAAAGAAGTTTCATTTGACACCATTAATTTGCACTCACAAATGGCGCCATGTTTGCCATATCGCACCAGATGCTAAAACACCAAAGTATGATCGCATTGTAGACATACTTATAATGGTTCAATCTTGATGAGAAATACATATTCGTGTTCCTAACCACTTAAGCTTTATTATGATATATAAATCCGTTCCAAAAACACTCGATAAATATTTTTAATTATTTTCTAAATTCTGTGATTTATTTACTGCAAAGTTATGCTGCAAATACCACAGTCCTAAACCGATCCGAACAGGGCTTCCTTTTACCATTGGAAATGTGATACTTCCTTTCAAAACATTTGTGAAATTGGGACTGGGGTAAGCCAAAATAGTTTCCTTGTATTTTGGTGAAGAGATGATTGAAATACAAGCATTTTTATGGAAATTATGGCGGTTTAAACTTGGCAATGCAGCTCCAACAAATGGAAAGATCTTATACGCACTACTCTGCAAATATTTGCGAGGATACAAGGGCTATTATGTAATAAAACGTGGGTAAAAGGTTTTAATATGGAATATAAATATTTTTACAAAAGGAAAAAAGAGGGATGAGAATATTTTATATTACTGTGCAAAACAGATGAAAAACATTAAGTATAATTCTGAAATACACACAAAAAAAACAAATGTAAATGTAAACTTACCTTTGGGATGAACCTGCTGGACGATGAAGACGACTATGATAAAAACGCCGAGCAGCCCGATGCTCACCCCACACCCGTATAAACAATATGTTCCTGAAACACATCACATGCTCACTTTTGCTTGACAAAAATTCACCAAATTTATTTCAGGAGTTCAAAAATATGCTGATATTTTAAATAAGGCCTACTTAAATAATATTAGTTTCCGGTCAGCGAGCCAAGTCTAATATGGTGAACCTTTAAATTTTATGGATATTGCAAAAAAAACAATTTCACCGACCTTAAGTTTGGGTTTCAAAGTGCTATAAACCAAAGTCATTTATTTGATCATATGACATTTTCATACCAAATGTTCTTCATAACTATATTTAAAAAATTTTAGTAAATTTAGAGAATCTTTGTTTTGAATATATAAACCGCCACTGTAAACATAGTAGATTCAGGCGAATATAAAGGGTAAGATTGCGCATTGACAAATCCTCTTGATTGTTCAAACTGCGCCATGTTTGCCAAAGAGAGGCTGCTGGCTGGTCGAAGTCTTTTGGCATGGCTCTGTACTTACAAATAGTTCAATCTTTGCAGCAGGAATTTAATTCTTTTTCCTAACCATTTAATCGTCCGCGATATTTAAATCATAAATTGCACAAAGGGTACTAAGTAAATGCTTTTTTTCAATTATTTTTTTAAATTAGCATGATTTAAATCAAATGCAAAGAACTATATTGGCATTCTGGCAGATCCAGGACCGATCGAACAGGGCACATTACGTTTTTCATGGAAATGTGATGCCGTTGAAAACATTTGTAAAATAATTACTTTCATGACATATAGTTGTTATTTTATTAACATTGATGAAGAAGTAGATTCAGCTTATGCTTATTTTTTATGGAGAATATGGCAGTTTAAACTTGGCTTAGCACCACTGTCCAACAAATGGAAAATTCTTAAATGCATAATTCTAGTCTTATAGAGGATACAAAGCAAAGATTGAATAAAACACATACAGTATGCAAATTGGTATTTTATTTGATTTAAATACTTTTATCAAAATACATAAACAGGGGATGAGAATATTTTTTTATTACTGTGCAAAAGGTTTTTGAAAATAAACATTAAGCCAGTAAGATGATGAAAAAAAGTTCGAAAAACCAATGTAAATCGGCAACTTACCTTTTTTATGAAGAATAGAGGTTTTGAAAATTATTTTAAAGTCGGGCCCGATGATACCAAAAAAAAGTTCACGAAAACAACACGTTCCTGAAAAACACATCACCTGTTTAAGAATCAAAAATTGGTAAAAAAAATCACCTGCCTAATTTTTTTTCAACCGGACCTGAAACAAGAATATTATTTTAAGTCATAACTACAAAATGTACCATATGTTAATTTGTATCAGTAAATATTGCACAACTCACTTGCTCAATATTCCTGCCAAGAAGAAGAGGGAGATTCCGCGACAAAGAAGCTGACAAGCCACGGATCCAGCACTAAAACACAAACACTCATCACACGATCTGCTGTACACACAATCTGGTGTTTTTTAAATATGTCTGCAATTCATATCGTTTGATAGAGATTCATTTATCCTGGATTTCATAGCCAAACATACATAATTATATATTTTAATCAGGATAATAAGTTCAAATATTTAGATTGAGCTTTCTATAGGAACTCCTATCATGACGTTATCACTGTGTGTCGTGACGTCATTGGGATCAAGATAGGAGTTCCTATCGAAAGCTCAATGTAAATATTTGAACTTATTATCCTGATTAAAATATATAATTATGCATGTCTGTCTATATCCGCAATTCTTCATCAAAGATTCTGCTGAGGTCATTGCCTCACCTTTATCTTAGCTTTTAACTAAAGAGTGATTCGTATATTGAAATACCAGCTGGAATAACTAGATATACTACTGTATAGATAGATAGGAATAACTAAAACCTTCAAAATATCTACTTAAAAACGCGAGAATAAATTTTACGCTGTAAGGCGATTTTGAACTTATTCCCAAACAGGTTTGATCAAAAACTGCAAAATTAACTGATTGCGTTCTCCATGGTATCAGCTGGAACCAACTTTGGCGTGTATCCGTGTACTGTTGGTAGACATGACTTTCATTATTTCCTTTGAAGAGCGTAGTCATCCCCAGTATTGCCAATATTCACCTGCAATCAATTATTTCAATGATCATTAATGTTAAATGAATAACTGT
>CM032666.1:23959115-23995955 GCA_019095985.1 Streblospio benedicti | reverse complement strand
GAAAATATCTGCAGTTGCAGACGAAACTGTCAAATGTTTATAAATTTTTTGTGTTGTGAAAGATGAAAACATTAAATCTACCTAATTACCAACACGATGAACTCATTCAAGGAAATATCTTACAAAGTACGTATTTCTAGGTAAAGCCACGTCTCATTTTCAGGTGAAACCCGTGTCGCGGAAAGTGAAGCAGGGCTTTGTGCAGGTCGGCGTTGAGTGCTACGGGGGCGGCTCCTGGCACACGTGGACCGACCGAGACCTCAAGGTCGCCGGCAGGGTCATGGTCAAGGTAGGACGCATTGTTTTGTAGCGTACTGACATATTTGTAGCGGACCTTGCTAGATGTTAACTGTGGCTTAAATCGTGTATAACAAAAAGCAACTATCATCTAAACATTTATAATTCCACGTATTTTCGGTTTAACGAAGTAAATAATGAGCTGTTAACGTCAACACCGTATGTGGGAATGGAGTAAGCTAAAATGATTTCCTTATATTTTGGTGAAAGGATGATCAAAATGCATGCATTTCTATTGAAATTAAGACAGTTTAAAGTTGGCCATGCACACCGCCAAATGGAAAGATTTTATACTTACGGTGCTGCAAAATATTGCAAAGATATAAAATAACCCGTCATAGCACGAAACGTGAGTGGGAAACGGTTAATGTGAAATTATTATTATGTTTATTTTTAGTTTTTCTTTCTGTACAGCACACTTAAATTCCTGTTTGTGAAGTAGAAGGGCCATAAAATAAACAAAACCGGGTGAGTTTGATTTATGTTATTAGGTGAGTTCTTGTGGCGTATCACGGTGAGCCTGATGCGCCACAAGAACGACTCCTGATAAAATAATTCATGTTACATAAAATAATTCATGTTACACAACGAACCAGGTTTTGTATTTATCATTCTTTTCTAAACAATTACAACACTATTTCCATTTTATGTGAAAAAATAGTCCGGCTGAGTACAAGCTAGATAACCATGGTATCACCCCTCTTCTTAAGAGGGGTGATAACCCTCTCTGGGTGGTTATCGGGTACTTCTGGATCATGATAACCAATGAAATTACATGAAAAAGAATGATAAGTGTTGTATTCCAGATGGCGGGTATGTGAAGTAGAAGTGCTGTATAAGTGTTGTGTTCCAGACGGGGGGCGGGTATCAGCACCGCCTGGTGGACGTGGATCGGCCGATTCTCCGCGTACCGAACCTCGCGATCCACCTCAACCGCGACATGGGCACCAAGTTCGAGTGGAACAAGGAAAGCCAGCTGTGAGTGAATGGCATTGTAAAACATTTTGACGTTTGATTTTTTTTTAATTATACAATGTCATTGTAAAAAATTTCTGACTTATGAATTTTTCTTAATTATACAATGTCATTGTAAAACATTTCTGACGTTTGAATTTCTTTAAATTATACAATGTCATTGTAAAACATATCTGATGTTTATAATTTTTTTCAATTATACAATGTCATTGTAAAACATTTCTGACGTTTGAATTTTTTTTTTAATTATACATGTCATCGTAAAACATTTCTGATGTTTGAATTTTTTTTTAGATTACACAATGTCATTGTAAAAAATATCTGATGTTTGATTTTTTTTTTAATTATACAATGTCATTGTAAAGCATTTTGACGTTTGATTTTTTTTAACTATACAATGTCATTGTAAAACATTTCTGACGTTTGAATTTTTTTTTAATTATACAATGTCATTGTTAGAAATATCTGACATTTGATTTCTTTTAAATCATACAATGTCATCGTGAAACATTTCTGATGTTTGAATTTTCTTTTGATTATACAATGTCATTGCAAAACATTTCTGACTTTTGAATTTTTTTATTTACACAATGTCATCGTAAAAAATTTCTGATGTTTGATTTGTTTTTTATTGGTACAATGTCATTGTAAAATATTTCTTATATTTGATTTTTTTTTAATTATACGATTTCATTGTAAAATATTTCTTACATTTGATTTTTTTTTTTTTAATTACACAATGTCTTTGTTAAAAATTTCTGACGTGTGATTTTTGTTTTAAATATCTGATGTTTGATTTTTTTTTTTTTTTAATCACACAATGTCATTGTAAAAAATTTCTGACGTTTGAATTTTTTTTTACACACATTAAATTTTGATATTCAATGTTTTTGTAATATTATTTGAAATTCTCATATGAAAATCAACTGAACATGCAAAAAAGTATCAGTATTAGTTCATCATTTGACCAAGCTAAACTGTTTGAACCGTTGTCGACCTTAATAGGGTATTGCAGTTTTTGGAGTGGGAGATAGAAAAATCTCTCACCGAGTGGAGATGTCACAGCTCGAGTGAGATAAGAAAATCTCCCACTGCTGGTTCATTCATAAATTCGCATGAAAGTGGGAGAATGTATGACCTTCAATTTAAACATTGCATGGAAAAAGCCCAACCCGTTACGAATCAGTTGTGGCAAAATGAGTTATGCTATCGTGTTTCAGGGTTCCTGTTCTTGCCACTGTGGTCCAGGAGCAACTCAACACTGGGGTCGAGTCCAAGCAGGACGTGCCCGAGGGGGGCAGTCAGGTGAGAGGTCACGGGGGCAGGTAGATGTTTTCATTGTTATTGCCTTCTCTAAGCACGGTACGAAATAGAGCCTACCTAGCTGGATTTTCCCTGCACCGACTGGTTTCCAACGTTACAAGGCCCAATCGGCCAGCTACTTTTTGCCGGTTCTCAATATTAACAATTAAAGTGCAGACACTTTTTGTCAGTGCTCTGATCAGTGAGCAAATTTTCAAAGGTTTCATTCTCATGATTTTCATAGGCTATTTCTACTGCCCGCCTCCAGCTGCTAGCTTTTCCTTTGCTGTCACTTGCAGTCCTAACATCTGGTTTTCAACCCAGTTCTGTGGCAATATAAAGTATAATGACTAATGCTAAAGAATTAAAGTGATGTGCCCCTAGTTTTGCTGGGTCCTGTTTTTATGATGGTAACAAATGTCAAGCATTTTGATATAGCATATTTCAGTACATACGTGGAACCTGTCTGATGTGGACGCCCTCCGGAGATGTGAAAAGTGTCCACATAAGAAGGTTCAATTTGTGTACGATGCATAGGAAAAATGGGAAATGGGAATTGTGAAAAGTGTCGTCCTAGTTCAGGCGTCCTTAAAAAAGGGGGTGTCCACACAGACAGTGAAAAAAAAAAAAGGGTTCTACTGTACATAGAGTTCTTGCGTTCTGTTGCTTTATTAGTTATCGTTGTTGCTTTTTTAAATTGAGTTTTGACTTTTTAAATTTTTTATTAGGATGTACTTAGTATTTAATTGCGATGCATTCTATACCTGAGGGCAGGCAATTAATGTGATCAAAAAGGTCTATATTGGTCTTACTTCATCGATATGCTGATTATGCTGTAGTTCATGTAGTTATATTGTGAATTGGGCTTCAAATTTGGGCTTTACATCTCTTTGAGGTGAGGAATCAGGAATTAGATTTCCTCTGATATAACTCAGTCAGGGACATGATTTGTGAATAGTTGATTCTCCGAAATATCGTGCTTGAGATACTTCATAAAAAGAATTACTTTTGCAAATGTATTTATAAGTACAATCTTATGTATATTTATGCACAGTTTACTGCTAACATTACTAATTACTAAATTTTCTAACACAGACATTAGTACTAATCCAACCCCTGCCCCTGTTTATTTCAGGCTGACAAGCATCATCCAGTTCTGATTAAACTCCTGGCAGAAGAACTCTCCGTGAAACCTGAGGAAATCGGAGATTTTGAGTTATGCCTTGCCGACCATGTTCCTGGGGTATGTAATAATAAAATAATAATTATTTATTTTTATAGTATCCCATTCACAGAATTAAATATTCTTACAGTGCTCTTGATGCTTAACAAATAATAAATGATAATTTAAGAATTACATTTTTTTTAATTGTCTAATTTTGTTGAAATAATGCTCATTTTTGTACATGTATATGTAGAAAAAGCTACTTAAAAGTATGAAATGTTCTCGACTTAGATGTATCCTCTTTATTATGTATCAGAAGTAATTGTTTGTATGGATCTAGGATTATTAATTGACAATTAATAATCCTAGTATGGATTAATAAGTTTTAAAGATTGATATTTAGGAAAATTGCACTACAAATTGCCACTGTTGCTTTGACTTTGGTTTTCAGACAGTGGGTTGAGCGCTTAATGAGTTCTGTTTGATTTTTTTAGACTGTGGGTGGCGCATTCAATGAGTTTATCTTCGCGCCGCGTCTGGACAATCTGCATAGCAGTTACTGTGCACTACAGGTAGGAGGCAGCACTGCTCACTCATAAAATACAGAGTAATGGTCAAAATTACATTAGAAGCTATTAAAATAAAAAATATTTAATTTGATTGATATTCATTTGTCAATGTTTCACTTTTAAACAATTATTGACCTTTGTCTATGTGTATATAAAATGTTTTACATTTATTATCTTTTAGAATTAATTATTGTACTGAGATACAGTTGTACACTGCTCAGTGGTACCTAAACGTTAGATAGATACATTCCAGGCAAGTGAAAGCTAATGTGTTGATTCCGCACCCCGGGGAAGACGACCACGAACAGTTTGTGTATTTTATGAGGAATGAATTATTTGTATTTGCAGGCCCTGACGCAGGCCACGGACGCGTCGCTCCAGAATGACCCCAACGTGCGCATGATCTGTCTGTTTGACAACGAGGAGGTGAATATACCACTGATTGTATACTGAATATCCTGTATATTTGGCTTACAGCACTAGGTCTCAGTATTCATAGTGTACAGTTTTATTTGTCAGCTGTACGCTGGATGAAATGATTTTTTTTAACCTGAAATTTTGACTTTATATTAATAAATTAATAAAGTAGAAATCTAAGTTTTTTAAAAAAAAGCAAAATTTCATTTATCGAAAGCACAGCTGACAAAGAAAACTATACACAATAAAAATTGATTAAAAGTCTGATGATTTGGGATACAGCATATGGTCTCATTTGATTTGATTTTTCTTCTATTTCTGCGGTGTAAAGTTCTACAAATTATTGAAAAATATGAAACTGCCTGTTGGTCCCAAAAATTTTTAAAATGTTTCAATATCTTACCGTATCCTTTTCAATAAAATTTGTCATGATTGTTTTATACAATAATACCTATTTGGACACTAACTTTCTCATTAGGAAAACAGAAACTACATATTTACCATAGATCACTACATTTCAATAGCACACGCCCCTCTTGACAGGCTTCTTGCACAACAACCTTGTGCTCATCGTAGATGGTGCAGTGTCACCTGGAATGGAATTTCCCACTTTATGTCTGATGTTGAATTCAGAAACTAAAAAACATCCTCTGAATGATACAATAACACCTGCTGCTGTAGGTGGGTTCCCAGTCCGCACAGGGCGCGGGTTCGTCCCTCCTCGAATGGGTGCTGCGGCGCCTGGCGGTCAGCGAGACTGACCGAGTGGCCTTCGAGGCCGCGATGCCACGGTCCATGATGATCAGCGCAGACATGGCGCACGGGCTCCACCCCAACTACACGTAAGTCAGACACGGCGAACCACGTGTGAGTCAGACATTGCAGAACTACGTTTAAGTCACGCATAAACGTACACATATTTTTTTTTCTTTTTTTTATTAAAGATAATATATTGATGAAAAGCTAAAAGTTTTAGTCAGAGTCCATAAATCTTTGCATGATTTTTTTCCAATAGGAAATATTACGTATTTTAATGTTAAAAAAAAATGAATGACCGTCGTCCTGAAAAACCCTTTCTGAGAAGTACATTCATTTTCAAAAAGTAAAACATAGTTTGGAACATTTTGGCAGCTATAAAGAAGTGGCACTGTTTTGTTTTGACTACTATCAAATAAATATGAGCCGACCTGCAGCTTTATCATGAATCAGCGATGATGTGATTGTTGTCGTGTTTTCCAGAGAGAAGCACGAAGACCAGCACCGGCCGGCGTTCCACAAGGTGGGCTCATGAGATTCGCTCGCTTCAATAGTATAAGTGTTTATAATCAGAAATCAGGTTTATGAACGTGGTAGTTTTGGATTGTCCAATGTATAATTGATGTAATTGATATATTATCTGGGAAATTCAGGTTTTATTTTTAATGAGACATGTCAGTTTAAAAGTAAGTTTTTGAAATAATTTCGTACAAAGTATCATTGTTGCAAAAATGAATTTTAGGAAAATTCTGGTTTTAAGTTTTAAACATATCATACAATATTTTATTTTATTTAATTACCAGTACATCATGTACATTGTATAATTGCTGTAAATTATATTTTAGGTAAAAGGGAAAATTCAGGTTTTAGGGTTTTGTGCATATTAAAGATGTCATGCAAGTGTTAATTTTATTTTGTTTAATTACATATAATTGTGGGGATATATTATATTTCCAGGGGATTGTGATCAAGTTCAACGCGAACCAGCGCTACGCGACCACAGCGGTCACCACGACTGTCCTGAGAGAGTGCGCCCGGATTGCAGCCGTCCCGCTACAGGTGGCTGCCGGCTTTCTCTTCTCTGGCTTTTAGCAGGGTGTCCACGAATCCTTAACGCCTTAAGACGTGTTTTGTTTTTAGAGAAAATAATAGCTATTAAAAAGTCTTACTCTACTTGAAATTGTCTTAAAAGGTCTTAATTTCTCTTTTTCATTGATCATAGTTATCATAATTGTTTTTATCTTTTCCCATGCTTTTATCGCCTTTTTTGGTCCTTGCCGAGTAGGATTTTGTCATGCGTAACGACTCCCCATGTGGCTCCACGATCGGCCCCATCATGTCGGCCAAGCTTTATTAACAATATTACAACTCTTATTGATAACTTGTAAAACCAAACATCAAGAGTCGCTTGATTTCAATAAAAGACTTGACATTATATTGTACCATAAAATCAATATTTATCTATATCTTTGTATATTTCATTGTCTATTTCCAATTTTTTATTTCTATGTTTATCTAATACACCAATGTGCTATAAACACGTAGGATTTTGTCGTGCGTAACGACTCCCCATGTGGCTCGACGATCGGCCCCATCATGTCGGCCAAGCTGGGGATGCCGACGATCGACGTGGGCGCGCCGCAGCTCAGCATGCACAGCATCCGGGAGATGTGCGATGTGAGCAGCGTCCACCAGTCCACAACGCTCTTCAAGGTAGGGTTAGGTAGAAAAGCGCTTCTCGTCTGCAGGACGAGTAACCCTGAAATATCAACCCGTCCTGCAAAAAATGTACTCGTCCTTCTTGCACAGAGCTCTATATTTGTATGCCAAATTGACCAGAATTGCTACTCGTCAAACGGACGAGTCGCTAAAACATTGTACCCGTCCTCCACAAGATCTTACTTGTCAGTACGAGCGGACGAGTGGCTCTGACCCTGGGTAGGACAGCCGGTTTCCTTCAAATTCTCTATTTTTGTTTTTCAAAGATTCTATTTACTTGGTGTACAGTAGTTTGTTTCGTATCAAATAATTTGTATTTATTTCTTTTGCTACTGTTAATTATAGTCGAAAAGGTACACCAAATAAATAGAATTTTTGTTTAATTTGTTTAGTGCATCACAAAGAATGTATATAATATTAAAGGGACATGAACAGCAACCACCTCCTCAGACAATTTCGCTTAACAATTTTATTTTTTTTGATAGAAAAATATAAATAGATTAAAACAGAGAGAAAAACGTGTTGATTGACAATGGAAGGTTCTGTACTAACAATATGACTAGCCTTTATCACTCAGCGCCGCAAGCCGAAATTTACGTGTATGCAATGTTTATTAAGGCTGATAGAATAATAATATTGACATTGTCAATGTGTGGGTACAAAAACATTTTCCCAGAGTCAAAAAAGGTTTGATTACGATGAACTCGAATGATTCAAATAGATGAAAATATATACAATCAACTGACTCAGCAAGTACCATTTACATGACATAAATTGATGATATGCCTTGAAATTCACCTCTTTAAAATTCCAAACTCGATTTAACTATGTAAATGAAGTACTTCAATATTTGTCACTTTGATACATGTACATCTGAATTTTTAGTTCTTTTTATATTTAAGTGTAGTTAAAAATCTGTATCTGTAAATGATGAAAAATATAATTCAATCTTAATATATGTACAACTTCTTTTTTTCAGGCTTTCTTTGAAAATTATGCAGATGTATACAGTTCCATTAATATGTGATTGTGAACAATAAATCAATGATGCACTTTTGCACTACCAACATTGCAACTATAGCAACAGACGATTTAGATCAACAGCAAATGAATAATCCGCAGTAAAAATGACTTTTTTTCTGCTATTTCCTGCAGAAAAAAGCATCTTTGTAATTTTGTGAATGTGTTTGTAAAGATATCATCCCAGAAGTGTGTTGTTTGATTCAATGAATCGATTTTTCAGTTAAAAAGTGGGTAAACTTCCTGATATTCCGGTAATATGCAGGGTCTCATTTTTTGTGATGTCATTTCTCTTTTTTTAATACTTATTTAACGAGCTGATCTTTGAGATTAAATATTTGACATTTAATTAAATTTTCAATGAAGATGAAAGTATATTAGGTAGAGTCATTATACAGTGCAGGTCCGCTTATCCGGACACCTCGGGACATTGATGAGATGTTCGGATTATCGGGCGTCCGGATTAGGTAGTCATTATATTGTGAATTTTGCTTATAGAATGTGTGGCAATAAAAGAATTATTTCAATGTGTGAATAAAAATTATGATGAAATTGCAATTTCCATTTCTTTTTTTTATAGTGTACAAAATGTATCACATGATTATATAAATTTACACAATCACTAATTTTCGAAGTGGAAAATTCCTTTTGATGCTTAAAATGTTTTTGCAAGCCCAAATATTCATAAATTCTCTTCAACCTAATATAATATTTTTTGTAAAGGACTGCGTAAATATTTATACAATACAAATAAAACTACAACCATCAATACATATTTAGTACTTTGTTAACAATGAAACAATGATTAAATACCTTCACACCATACGTTAATATTTTGACAGCATCTTTGAATTCACAACTTCCATTATCGCGTTCTTTAGCTTTACTAATCAATGACACAGCTTTCGTTATCAACATCCAGATAATTCACAATTACAGAAGGTA
Organism: Streblospio benedicti; assembly: GCA_019095985.1. Lineage (NCBI taxonomy): Eukaryota > Metazoa > Annelida > Polychaeta > Spionida > Spionidae > Streblospio > Streblospio benedicti. The sequence continues at coordinate 23,986,790 of CM032666.1, read as the reverse complement.
GCGGTGAAAAATATTCAGCAACCACAATTTGATGTGATGGAGGTTTACAATCTCCTGTGACCGAGCTGCATGCTCTCAGGCGCTGGGACTTGTGTGTGATTCACGGGATCTTCAGGAGGATTGAGAGGAAGTGGAACTTCAATCTGTTCATGTCAAGAATTATTTATTAATAAAAGATCAGAATTTCTTTGAAATTATAAGAAATGTTTTGAGAACTCATAGCAACTAAATCAAAAGTGTTCAGAGAGCACAGCGTCGCTAGAGCAATTGACCCATAGGAAATAAAGATGTTTGCTTTGCAATCAAAGCAGAATTAAAGTCTTACTTGATGGGTGACTCATCCTACATCTATGTTCTTGGCATTGGCTTGCAGACACTTTCTAAATATGGCTAAAGTGAATAATTATTGCTCATGAGTAGACATTAATATGGTAATTCTGTGCTCTCTGAGCACTTCCATTCCAATATAACCACTATGCCAATTCGATGGTCATGTTTCAAACAGTATTGCAACTATAGTGAAAACTAGAAAGAAAAATAATTAAAATGGCCCTCTGAAAGGTAAACTCTAATTGGTAAAGTGCCAAAATTGAATACAGTTAATGTTCAGTAGATATGTAAGCATTGTACAAGGTTTGAATGCTTTCTCACAAACATCAACAAAACTATTGCAGAAAATGTTGAAAATGGACCCAAAATGGCACTATGGAAAGCACACTTTAATTGACAAAGTGCCCAAAATCAAATCACTTCGGTGTTGCGTCATACCAAATAGTTGTGTAAAGTTTGAACGAATTAGGGCATAGCGTAAAAGCTCTAGCTTGTCCGGAGACAAACATACATACATAAATACATACAAACATACATACATAGTTACAAACGAACGAAACACAAGGCTTTCGCTTCAGCAGTTTCGCTTCAGCTGCTGAAGCGACGCAAAATACAGTATTTATTGTTAATATTGTTCCAACAATACTTTTTACTTTTAATACATTTTTGTTTGTTTTGTTTTTTCTGTTTCTGCTGCCTTACAATCGAAAAACAAAGTCCTATTTTTTGTGAAAAATCAAATTTAAATTTATTTAGACATGTTTCGACATCTCTAGTGTCCTTCTCAACTTCACAAAATAAAAAAAGGGGGGCGTTTTGTTTTTTTGTTTTTTTTGATTTTGTAAAGTTGAGAAGGACACTAGAGATGTCGAAACATGTCTAAATAAATTTAAATTTGATTTTTCACAAAAAAATAGGACTTTGTTTTTCGATTGTAAGCCAGCAGAAACAGAAAACACAAAAACAAACAAAAAATGCAACCACATGCTGCATACCATATGTCACAAATCTTGTCTACTTTTAATACACTTCTCTATATCTTATTTCATGAAATGACTTTATTTTACACAACATTCATAAACCATTCACTCACCTTCGGTTTGGGTCTCTGACTGTCATAAACTCTAACTTTAGAGAAATATCCCTGGTCTTTCTTGACCAAATTTTTCTATACTAGGACACATTTATCATACGGAGCTTGTGTTGAACGGCAGCTACAAAAGAGAAAGGGCAAAATACTTTGGACATAAACAGAGCATTTGTAAAAAATATTTGATATTTTAGTGACTTTTACAAAAACAAAATGGAAATTAAGCATAGATGATAGGAAGGAACCATCAAAAATGGCCTTAGACGCCCGGCTGGGACATTATATAGTTACCATTTTAGAATAACAAAGACCATTTAAAAATGTTACAATCACAGATATATATCTACACTAAATCATTTAGTTTGCCAGAAGAGTGAGCAACGTTAAAAATGGATATTTAAACGTTCTCCAGTATTCTTCACAAATAGCACACTCACTTTTTCAATGCCGATGCCGATGTCTGAATAATCAATACACTGCCAATATTTGGTGAACTCCTCCGCACAGTTCGCTTTAATTTTCCTAAAGAAGTCCAATGCGTAAGCAGTGACGGCTTTTCCTTCTTTGAGACATTTTCTGGGGTCCTGTTCTTCTGCGTTGCACATAGCAGCATATTCCTATAGTACAGGTGACTGTGTAATATACATGAAAAAATGCATATATCATATTAAATTGATTACAATGTTAATCAAATCTTACACAAATTGAAAAAATAAAAGCTTCAATTTTGTCGCATGAATATATGTTTATAATGCAGTGTTTGCTCAATAACGCCATTGAACATGATGATTTCGCCGTCATGTACCTAGATTATCTATGAGGATCATATGTGATGGCGCTCGCAATGTTGTTCCTCCAAACAGTGAAAATGTCCAATTTTGCTATTTCTATGGGTAGGTTATTTATGTTCTATCATATGAGTACTAGGGGTAATTAAGGGTAGTTGAAAAGTGTGGAAACATTCATCTTCACCCGAACAATAGAATTGTGAAAATGTGGTGGTAACTGGACAGATGTCCTGTTACCACCACTAAGTTGCAATTTCTTGCTAGATAAGAGTTCAGCCACCACTGTAATGCATTAAAGAAAAAACATTACCCTCACACAACACAAACATAATTTTACCATGATTAGGGGATTTATTTTTCAGTATTCAGGTTGTGGTGGTAACCAACTGTCCAATATGGTGGTGGTAACATGTCCTGTTACCACCACATTTTATTTAGTGAAAAATATTCATAAAATTGTTATTATTCAAGATCATATCACCATTTATTATTAAAGGACTGAAGTTCATTTTGTTCTGAACTATTATAATGATCCAGTTTCTTCTTTTGCACTAATATAATTATATTCTGTAACAAACGATCCAGGTTGGCTACTAATGAGGCTGGAGAACTGAGCTAAAGAAGAAGCTTTATTGATGTCAACAACTTTTCATTAGTGTTGTATAGCTTACTAAAATAGATTTTATACATGCATTAATAATCCTAATGATATGTATTCAACACTAGAAATAGAATTTTGTAGATTTCTAATCTTAGCATTCTGCTTCATCATGGCTTTATTAATTTAGAGTTACTGTAAATTTTTCTTGTGAGATTTTATCATTTGCATTTTTTATATGATGTAATTTGTTGCATGTTTTATAATCTAGACTTAATTATGCATTTGTACGTGCTAACATTTGGGAAAAATATTATTAGCATTTCTCTTAGTTTTACTTTTTTGAAATAAAAGGGTAAGGTTAACATCATTTGCATTTATTATTTCTATGTAATAATACTAAATTCGTAATATTGGATTAAAAATAAGTTTTTATTTCCAACTAACAGTGTCAGTATAACCAAAAATACAAATAATAAACAAATGACTTCCAATATAAGACTAATAGAAATTACAGTGCTATGAACGCTTTGTACTCTCTGAGCACTTTTAATGCATCACACAAGTTACAGGGCACACATTGAACAACTGTCTAATCTGAGTCATTATTATTACAGGATTAGGATTTTTATAAGTATTAAACTTTTCATAAAATTAATCAATCCTGTAAATCCTTTCGAGAAACCCATTTGTCGAATTTTTTTTTTCCAACCGAAGAAATGAACTTTAAAATTTCCATCTTTGATGTTCAGAATTTTTGCTGGGTACCTACAAAGGTAAAAAATCTCCATTTGTTATCAAAAACAAAAATTGTGCATTATAACAATGTACAGAAAAAACTAAATAATTTTGGTTATCACAATGCCAATAAAATTGTTGAAATGATCATCCTGTGTAAAGAAAATCAACCAATGCTTACCATTTCCCGTCCCATTCTCGGACATGCACGTCTTGACCAACCTTCCACTCGTTCACCAAGGTACTGTAAATCAAATGTAAAGATTTATAAGCATTTTTTTGTGATTTAAAAATTCTTCTAGATATAATCATTATCTTTGATACAATAAAAATATCAATATAAACAGTTTACCAAACAACTCTAAAGTTATGGAGTCCTAGAGTTTAAATTAAATATTGCCAACATTGCTAAAATACCCACTCTAGTGTGTATACATGAAAGTTTTTAATAATACTCACTCAATATCAATAGACGAGTCTAGGTCGAGTAGGCCAGGTGGTGTTGTCTGCTCTGCAGTGAAAGGTGAGGACGTTCGTGATGCAGTAGGCGAGGGGATCGGTGATGCAGCAGGCGAGGTCGGTGGAGCAGGCGACGAGGGAATCGGTGATGCAGCAGGCGAGGTCGGTGGTGCAGGCGGTGAGGTTTGTGGGAATAACCTAAATGAAGAAAATTGGGAATGCTGATCTGGAGTCAAAAATATTGATCAGTGTCAAACTTAACATCAATCTCATCTTCACCATCAACTGTGGCTAAGAGCCTCTTTCCTCCAAATTTTTTCCAGGTCAGTTTAAACAACATCAGCTTAAACAAAAAAGTTTTTTTTAACCTTTGTTCAAAACACAAAACATCCATGAAAACAATTCCTACAAAACATTGCTATTGCAAGGGGTACTACTTACTCATTATCAAGTGAAAACTGTGTTGGAGCTGGCGGGGGGGTCTGTGGTGTGGCTGCTGAGGTCTGTGCTGCAGGGAGTGAAGAGGTCCATGCAGCCTGCGAGTTGGTCAATGATGCAGCTTGCTGTCTTCCTTGGTGCTCCTATCTATTTCTTCGATGTGGAAAAACTTTCTTGATGTGTGTTCTTCGCATCCATTCTGTTCCTTTGTCAAGGTTTCTTTGCAGAATTCAAACAGATCTTGTGCATTTTGGATGACCGCCTTTTGGCCTCTAACCGCCTTGTATGCAGACTGTTTAACAAGTGAACTTGTAGAATCTGCAGGTTCCTTACCATGACCTGAACCAAAATAGGACCATTCTACTTCAACTTCATGTATACCTTCTGATATGAACTTGAAAGCTTTCTTGCATTTATATTGAGACACACATCTGTCGCTAAACACATACAACGATTCTTTTTCTGTTTTGACTTCACCTTGTTCTCATCTTTCTTGCTGTTGATTTCTTGACCTTTCTTGGTGTTGATTTTTTACCTTTCTTGCTCTTGACTTCTTGACCTTTCTTGTTCTTACTTTTCTGATCATTCTTTGTCTTGCCTTTTTGATCAGCATTGCTCTTGGTTTTCCCATCAGTCTTGCTCTTGCTTTTTCCATCTGTCATGCTCTTGGTTTCTTCGCTAGCTGATGGATTTGAAGCCACAGTAACCCATCTGTGCCACTTGATTTCATCATCTAAGTGTTCAGACGAAACATCAAGGAAGGTAGCATTTAGGTTTTCAACACCACATCTGCTACATTCTCTTTGCAGATAGCTTTCAGAAGGGTCTTTGCATAATGTACTTTTGCTCAATTCGACAAGTGACAAGTTTGGGGGATGGAGACCTTTCCTCTGACATTTTATTTCTTCTAGATTTGTGCAGGGCTGGCACAAGCATGCACGGAACTTGTTGAAAGCTAGCTTAAGAATGTGTTTCGGTCGAAGACGCATAAACACAGTCAGCCCAATCTATTTTTCCAGTAGTCTTTATGAAATTTCTGTGCATTTTACTCATAGATTCTCTCAAAACTTTTCGTGGAATTCCACGTGAGACGCTGGAACATGATGCAAGTGGAATGCTGTTCTCCAAGTCATCGTAGAATTCCTGTATAGTTTCTCGTTCAGTCTCCCCAAGTGAATCTGTCCTCTGTTTTCTCTCATTGAGTTCACCACTCAACATTGACGTTCGCACCAATTTGGACCATGTTACACCTAGGGCCTTTCGACATCTAGTAACAGATCTTGACATTTCAGTTCTTTTGCACAAAGCCAAAATGAATTGCCTCTTTCTTCTTGCAATGTCACTTCTTTTTTTCTTTAGCTTGTCATTCTCCTTTTTTTTAGCTCTTTTACAACAATTTCATTAAACAGATTTCTCTTCTTGGTATGTGGAGTATTTATCAAGCCAGTCTTCTTCATTTTTCGTTTCTTCTGGGGTGCAGCTTGTGCTCTATCACTTCTACAAATTTTTCAGTGTTTTTAGGCATTCCTGTTCTTGAGGCTTTCTTTGGTCTCTTTCTTTCTCTTGCCTCCCGCTTTCTTGCTCTTGACACTCTCTTTCGCTCTATCCAGTAAGCTCTCTCTGCCTCTTTATTCTCTTCCAATCTTTATCCTGTTGTATCCCATTTTAACAAAGAATCTATTACTATGTAATATGATAAAAAGTGGGTCGAATGTTTTTCAAGATTGGACATCAAATAACAAAGTTTTATCACATAATAAGGAAATGGCATTTCGGGTCAAGTCACTATACTGTTGTATCCCATTTTAACAAACAAAATATTGCTATATAAAATGACTAAAAGTGGTTTGGATGAATTTCAAGCTTTAAGACAAATTGATCCACATTCCTCACATATTAAGTAAATGACATTGCAAGCACAAACAAAATGTTTAATTTTGGTTGGAATTGGTTGTGAAAATATCCGACCCACTTTATATAATTTTACACAGCAATACATTCTTTGTTAAAGTGGGATACAACAGGATAAATATTGGAAGACTGGAATTGATCCAACCCACTTTAACATACTTTTCATAGCAATGCATTCTTTGTTAAAGTGGGATACAACAGGATAAATAGTTATAAAACACTTACCTGGTCCAATTTTGCCATATATCAATATTTATCATTATAAAATAAATATTTATAAATCCAACAATAATTAATTTTCCACTGGGGAGGAATTCCCCTGTTAGTGCTATAGATTAGATTGGGGCTTGGTGACCAAGGGGTACTAAGTAAGGTCTAGTAAATATTTTCAGTGGGTCGGATGTTCTGGCCTCAGGAATATCCAACCCACTTTTACTTAAATAACACTAGACTTTGAACATCATTAAGTGGGTTTCATGGTTTTTAACCATAGAACATTGGACCCACAGACAATAAATGATCCATGCATGGCCGGTTTTGAAAACATCCAACCCATCCTACACACAGTATGCATTGCTTTTAAGGGTAAACCATCCGACCAACAGAAACTTTTGCTGATAAGACAATTAGCTTGGTTTATTCAAAATAATACCAACCCTTCGATATCAAAATCTCAATGAATTAATGTAGCACATCTCAATGCACAAGCCCTTTTCTTAAATCTCAATCAATTGATCTCAATGAATTAAAAGGTCAAACCTCAATTCTCGGTGAATTAAAAACACAATTCTCAACTCTAACTAAATTGTATATACCGCCCTCTATACTATGAATAGACCGCTTTTGAAATAAGACTGATTTTCAATGTCCCAAGTTTTAATAAAGAGATTGTGTACTTTGCTTACCATCTTCACGTAAAGCCCCCTCTGCGAAAGTGGCACAGCTCTCCCTCCATGGTGGTTAGTGGAATGGGATGAGGCTGAAGAGCTGCAACCAACACAATACTAGAGCAAATCTGACACCTAAAAAATACATGACCTCGCGCGAAAAAACCACAAGCACCGCTATGCCTCATTATGTTCCCGGGGGTCCCTACTGCAAAATAAACCATGATGCCATCGCGGCATCTGGTGGCGAGCCGAGAAAACGGCAAAATATGCGGCCATTACCCGAAAATCTATTTTGGGCCATAACTTGGTAACCAGGCATGATATCATCATGAAAGTAGTGTCTAAATATATGTTTTTGAGGATGTGTTAGATGAAGAAACACGTTTCAACTAGATAAACCTGTATTTGAAGCATCAAATTTACTTAAAATGGCGGCCATTACCCAAAAATCTATTTTGGACTATATGTTTTTAACCAGACATGATATCATCATGAAAGTAGCATCTAAATGTATGTTTTTGAGGATGTTTTAGATGATGAACCACATAAAAATTACATATAATAATATTTATAGCATAGAACTGACTTATTGTAGCTATTTGAAATACATTTGACTACACAATGCAACTGCATTACACGATTCAAACATACAACAATGATGTTGGCATAGAAAACACTTGAGTATAACATTTGTTAATCTCATTTGTCATTTTAAACGTACAGTGTATCAGATGAAACAATAATTATTAGATTTCTAGTCACTAAGGTCATTGTCTATTGTTTCATATAATGCATTGTAAGTAAAGGGGTTACAAAAGATGTCGTCATCATTTCCATTGCCATAACAAAATTCTGCCCTACAGGTACAAGCTGCTGTGCAAGACTGATTATAATTTGAGCATGTACATTACAGGGTAAAAGCTCTATCTTTTCCGGAGACATACATACATCCATAGATACATAGATACATAGATAGAAACAAAGTGATCACAAGGCTTTCCCTTCAGCTACTGAAGCGACGCAACAACAAAAAACATGACACTACAGACCACTCACAAACATTCATTCAATACACGACTACATATGTATTAATATGGAAACACATATTGATTTTGGAAAGTACTCACCAAGGGAAGTTAACAATCTTCTAGGTCAGTATTGTCTTGCCACGTGTAATAGGAATTCAGATTACCATTTTTTATGTGCATGTTGTGTTGTAGTTGATTTTAATGTAATCCAGTGTTTTTAACGTGCCCGCTGGAAATCATGTTAAAAATGTTAGTAAAGCTGTCTTTACTTGTGATTTGCATTGCCTCACAATTAAATGCAAAACTTTCCATTGATCCCAAAGGCTATATTTTATATTGTCCATGCAATGGGGATTTCGATGTTCAAGTGGACCAATTTCTAGGTGTGTTATCTTTTGCACGTGCGTTGGACAGAACATTAGTGTTGCCCCCATGGAATGAGTACCATGAAGACAAAGTAGAGTCAGTTCAAGTTCCATTTAGAAAATACTTTACTGTGAAAGCTGTCAATAAGTTTCATCGAGCTATAACAATGGACACTTTTATGAAAAAACTTGCCCCAAAAGTTTGGCCAGTTGGAAAAAGAACAGCATACTGTTATGACACACCTGATCCCAATAAAAGAAGCTGTAATGCTAAACAAGGAAACCCCGCTAGACCATTTTGGAATACCTTTGGTGTTGAGTTTGATTCGTCTGAAGTTTTTGGACCTGATTTGCAATATGACCCTGACCAAGTGCGAGAATGGAATAGCAAGTTCCCAAGCGAAAGTCACCCCGTACTAGCATTTACTTCATCTCCATCCTCATCTCCAGTTAGAGAAGCTGATCTTCCATTGCAGAACTATGTACAGTGGTCTTCTGAGTATGAGGAGCAAGCTGTCGATTATATAATACAGTACTTGAAAACACCATTTATTGGTATTCACCTGATGAACAGTGTTCAATTCGAACATATATGTAAACAAATCCCAACCAGAAAGACGAACTTAGAAGCATCTGCCCAATGTTTGGGATATCAGAACGAAAATGGACTAGTCACCAAACGTTTATGTCTACCAAGTAAGAAGAGTTTGATCAGCCAGTTGAAGAAAGCAGTGAAAAAGTACAAGGCTAGGTCAGTGTTCATAGCTACTGATAATGACCCTATGATTCACCAATTGCGAAATGCAATGAAGGAGGTAAATTTTGTAACCATAAAGAAGGAAGACTTGTTGACAAAGACTGGTTCACGTCTTGATTTAGCGATTCTTGGAAGAGCAAATCATTACATCGGGAATTGCGTCTCCTTAGCTACTGCTTTTGTTGTAAGGGAGAGAAGAGTCAATTATAGAACTGTGGAGTTCTGGAATTTCACACCAAAAACTCATGAAAAAAGGGATGAGTTGTAAAGTTATCACAGTTTGTGCGACAAGTGTTGACCTTATATTGCTTACATATCAGAAGACGCCAACCAATACTATTTCAGCAGTAGGCCTAATACAGAGAAACAATACCTGTACCATTGTACTCAATGTATCCCAATGCAGAATCATGTCTGTAGAGAAAAAAATGTTCTAGTAAAATGATTGTGTTAGTTTTATGCACAACACCACCATCCATTACAATTTTTCATATTTCCTTTAGGCCTTAAAAATCATTAATAAAAGTTGTAACTTGAGGTTGTAGCCGGGGGTTGTAGCAATGTGAATATTGTTGTTATTAATGATGCTTTGGAACGGGCTGGGTTGGAAAATTGGCACTCCTCATTCGGTCTGTACTTACCAAATGAATATGAATCAAGTCGAATTCGAGGAAGGGTATTGACCACTTACATAGACGTGCTCAGTACCTGTACTATGTGTACCCAGTGTAATAAATCGAGACTAAAATGTCGGAACGGCGTTCGCCATCGTTCTAGTTGACATTTCATTTGGAACGTCGTTCGCATTGACAACAAAAATGGCGGCGTACATACATGTGACAATGCGGGGAAATGGAAAAAATCAAAGGAGTGAGACTCCTAAAAAAGCCGAGCTTGCTGTTATAAGTCTCTCTTGAATGAAATGTGCGTAGAATTACTACAACATGCGATAAAAATCGGAGTTGTTGCATGGATGCCGGATAGACAGAAAAAAAGAACAAACACACGGGCCGGATTCTGGTGGCACAAACCACTTCGATTTTATAATAGAACAATGCGTGTGCTTTGAGAACTATCCTTTCATCCATGTCTTCATAATCGGTTTCTAATTGATCCGACGTGTGAATTCTTGATGGATATGTTATTGTAACTATGATAATCCATTCGTTTCACAAATAAATTACTCTATGGAGATTTAAAATCAGGCCATTGATGGCCATTTGTATGCAAATGCGTGTATATGTAGTGGCGTATTAATTTGATCGGCGACAATGCAATTGGCGTTTCCCCAGCTCATTAACATCGGCGAATGTCGGCTGCTTAAGTTTCATTGATAAATTCGAATTGGGCACTAATTTCAGCGCATATGTATATGCTTATAGTAATGTAGTGGCGGTAAAGGGGGAACAGAATGAAACGCCGCGACGTTGACTAAAAAGCTCGTTTCTTCTGCGAAGCTCGGCTTTAAAAATGAAAGATTTGGAATAATTTTTCTGTGTCGTAGGCAGGATTTTGCTGATGTGTATGCACAACTACATTTTGATGTTTTGTTTTGTTCGTGTATTTTCATATATATATATATTACTATCCATACACTCAGACGACTTCACATAATATTATGCACGACGACATTGGCACACTTGCCACTATTCTAACTCAACTCTCCGCGCATTGTAACCCAGTGAATCACCCACATTAACGTTTAATCACCTGACCTGTACCCATTTAGCGTGTAGGTGCCATGACGCAGTGTGCAACTAATTAGGAATGAGTTTAGAAAGAATCAAATGACGTATAAAGATCAGGAAGGACAAACACGACAACAACAGATGCCACGTGCATTTTTAATGACGTCAAGCCATGCATTGGTCCAGAGCCCATGCATTACATCAGTTGGTGGAGCAGCACCCCCGAGAAGGTGAGGGCCCGTGGGTAGTCCGTGCCGGCCCGCAGCTGACACGGGGACCGGTTACAGCGCAGCTGCCAACAGGAGGAAACACCAAAATCATGGTTTTCAAAACAGACTCATTGGATACCTATATGGTATGGATACAGGGACCGATTTTTTAGATGAATCCATTTTTGATAGTTTCGGACGTTTTCAATGCCCATCGTTTAAGACTTCTGTCACACGTGCTGCCAACTAGTGATAGAAGTCTCCGACGAAGGAAAATGCACGACAATGTTAATACAACAAGTGTAGAATGGATTCATCTAAAAATTACTCTCTATATCTTGATATGATCATTGTCATGATATAGTGTACATCATCATCAGAGTGCAGCTCCTAAAATTGGCATCGCCAATAAACAATATCTAGCTACATCCGGGCTCTGAGTTTTACTGTGCCAAATTTTAACTTATTTATACAACATTTGTTCCCTGTTAAGTATCAGTCAATTAGTCACGAATTGGTAGACATCTGCCCACATAATGATTCCCATTTAAGTACTATTCTTTTTTCCCATCATCATCAAAAAGTGTTACAACTAGATTTTTAAAGCAATTTCCAGCGTTCAATTTAGAGTGAATGGCTCTATGTCTTTACATGATTATTGACAGGAACGCTAGTTTCGCAAGTACCGTACTTATAAGTACAATTGTTTGATATAAGTGAGCCCTTCACACAACTGTAGCTATGGACATGACAACAGACGATAATTGGGTGCGGACATTTCCCTCCGAGTGTTGATGTGTTGTACATTATATAGTATACTGGTTTGAGTGGCGGAGGTCAGCTAGGCGCCGATTCTGTAGGACTGAGGTGGCTGTGATGGGCCCGACCACGATGGGATTGTTCCTCGCAATCGCGATACGTTGAATTCAATGATAGAAAATCAAAAGCGAATGGGGCCTAAGAATATAAACACAAGGTCTTAACTTCTCGTTTTTGAAGGTTTGGAAAGTGTACGTTAGAAATAGATCCGCAGACTGGCAAGGTCTTCAAATTCCAGACAACAAATGTAAGGGAATGTGTCAAAATCTGCAAAGAAAAATGTGTTGTTAATTTTTCAAGCGTAAAAAAGATGTCTTACCTGCACTCTCTGGCCGACTGAAGCTCTCACAACGGCCACCATGGTGGCCCAGCCGTAGTTGTTTGTAGCGTGGTGAGCTGAAAATGTCTCTATGCCTGTATAAAGTTTTCCACTACCATAAATTCATAATGCTACATGCTCAAGTTGCCGTTTGATTTCATATCCGTTTGAGTGTGGATAGAAGAGTGCAGAAAATGGTTTTGAGGGCAATATGCATGTATGCAATGCTAGAATATCGTGAATAATGCCCGAGCTACACCAAATCAGGACATTGACCACAAAAATGGCATATATACATTGAATCTTTATGATTTTTATTGGTTTTGTTTCCTTGATGGCTCAGGACGGAGATGCCAAAAATCCGTTTTTTGGTTACTTTCTTCTGTCTGTCTTTTCTATGGCCAGCAAACTTCTACCCACTATATTGACATAGACGAAGACATATGCTTCCATTTGACTATTTCAAGTTGCCCAGACGTGAATCAAACTCACAACCCCAAGGTTGTGTGACCGGAATGATACCATGTGTCGTCTGTATGTGTGCCAACTGCCTCTCCCGTTCGCGGTGTGACTGTCTACATGTCTGTTTCTCGGTCTTGCTGTCACCTCACTCACTTGTGATGCGCTCGTCACCCACGAAGAGTGAGAACGCAGCGCCACTGTCTGAGAAAATGCTCGACGCGAAGAGGTAGAACCCGTCCTCCAGCACGATGAACTCGCCCGTCTGGGGGCGGTAGCTGCCGCCTACAACACCCAATACTGTAGAAGTAACAAGTTGCTAGTAGAATAGTAAAATCTTTGAGATGGCCAATGTTCAAAATCACCAACTAATATATGCTCATAATGTAGTTGAAGGGACATGAAGCTAACTGCGTATAGCATAAAAATCGAGATAGCCAGTTACAGGTTACTAGAAAATTCATAAACCAATACATTGTACAGTGTAAAAAAGAATAATGTTGGTTGATTTTGCAGTAAGACTAAGACTCACATTTGAGTCAATCTTCCAGACACAAACCCGTCAGCAATACCACATACTATCCAGCCCAAACCCACGGGCCACACGTTGCCATTGTGTTATTTGTATTTTGTATTTTTTTAAAGGTTCCACACACACGCACGCGCACACGCGCACACTGCCTTGCACACATGCACATACAAAGAAACAGACACAAACTCACATACACAATGCGCACGCACACACACACACACATACACACCTGCGAGCACATCCCCCTATCCCTATCCCACCCAAAACCACTACACACACGCACACATTGCCTTACACACATGCACATACACAGAAACAGACACACCCAAACACACCCATACACACACAAACGCACAAACACACGTGCGCGCATAACTACCCCCTACCACACCCGACACCCCCCACACGCACACGCACACACACACACACACACACACACACACACACACACACACACACACACACACACACACACACACACACACACACACACACACACACACACACACACACACACACACACACACACACACACACACACACACACACACACACACACACACGCACGCACGTACCGTTGTTGACGTCGACGAGCTCGAGCACGAGTGTGTCTCCGAATTCGAGGCTCCGCCCGATGTTGCTGGTGGCGTGGAAGGCTACCAGTGAGTCGTGCACGCTCACCGCCAGGCCACGCTGGTCTGCAAGACGTGTAAACACTATCCATATGGCATCACTCATACATCACTAACACACATATCAATTCATTCGCCAATTCTCACACGTTATCCTTGTCAAATCAAGTGTTTTTTATGGAGCCTCCGTGCATGCGTGCGGCACATTCAGCGTCACGCACCACACCAAGAGGACAGACACCTCTCTAGCAGAACCAGTTTCACACAAGTGTAAACCCCGGGCTTAATATATGAAACAACATATGAAATACCATATGATTGTAGTATTGTAGTCCTCGTGTTTAGATCTTAAGGGAGGGGCACATTCCACCGCAAGGTGGGTCTACAGCCAGTCTACGACCAAAAACGCATAGAAATCGTAACGATCCGTGAGTGTACAGTGCGGCAAACGTACGTTTTTTCAAGGCCGTACGGTGGCCGTAGAAGAAGTTTGGCTAGCCAAACTTCTTCTACGAGGAGGCAGTGCGGAGACCTTACGTGAAACGCAGAGGATTTACCCGCACGTTGTCGGCACAGACACAGTACTGGGGCCGTGCGTTCCCTGTACCATGAACTTTTGTAATCACACGGTACGTAGAGCGTACGTTGTACGTGAGTACATCGCACGTTCTATGCAAGTTGATCTCACGGCCACTTAAAAAAAACCCACTACTTGTCCCGATGCATTACTAACGCACGGGGCCCGTGCGTATGTGTCCACAATTGTACTTTTGTCAATGCATGCGGAAAACGTCGTAGACGCCGCAGACCTCAACACGTCTTGCGGCGACCACCGCAAGAAGGTGGAATGTGACCCTCGCTTCAGTGAAACATGCTTTGATTTTCATAAAGAGCTACTTGTGATATAATGAATATAATTGTTTGCTTGTTTTTCGTGCATTATTGTGATATTATTATTTATATTTATATATTATATTATTGTGATCTCACTGAAATCATTGATATCAGCCGAGGTACTGGCCTCAGTTGGTATTAACAGAGAGATGGAGTCTCCACAGAGGTTATCTCATCTAGAATAGACAGCTCAGTCGCTATCGAACTTGCTTCTGTCACCGAATGGTTAGGGAGTCAGACTTGTGACTAGAAGTTCGTGGGTTCTATTCTCCGTTGCGTCTGGTGGTGGGAGTTGAACCACTTTGCTGAGGTAAATATACGTCGCAAGAAAAAAAACAAAAACACAAAAAAAACACAAAAAAACCCAACAAAAACCCACAACTTGTTCTTTCCTTGCCACCAACAGGATTTCATGGAGCATTGCACAAATATATATATAAAAAAATGAAAATGAAATTATTGGCCAAATAGTGGCGTGTGTGAATCACCGGCACCCCACTGAATGATGACGGACCAAAGGCAGATTCAGGGGGCGCAGAGGAAGCGCATCTCCTCCTTTTCCCACCAAAATACCTCATTTTCATAGTTTTTTACATGTCCGCTATTGACCGCGCCTACGAAACCCATGAAATCCCCCCTCCCTTTTCCAAAAACCTGGATCTGTCAATCACGGACTCACGTTCGTGGAGTGCCCTGAGTTGCTCTTCCTGCCGTGTGCTGCTCTCGTTGAGTCGCTCCAGCCGACTGTCCTGTTGCCGCTGCTGCTCACCCAGCGCCTCCAGCACCACCGCCTGGTGCTCAGTACCAGCCGTGAGCGCCTCAAGCCGCTCTTGTTGAAGCTGTAGGGACATACATGTACGGTAGAAACGAGTTATCTTGAAGATGCAGCAACACCATTGAAATATTCGATATTGCCTTTTTGTGAGATAATCAACTGATATACGGTCATAGTTTGGTTGAAAGGAAATGAAACTAACATTGTGGTTGTATTACAGGGCTGGTTCCAATAGTGGAGTGTTTTTTCGTCGAGATCTACTCTTAAAAAGTCAATGCTGGGCTTTTGATGACCTCGTTTGGTGAGCCTATAGGGTCTACTGCTTGAACGTTCCTTCATACATAGGTTCCAAAAAATTATGAACTTCTTGTCGACCCTTCTTGCTGAGCCAAAAGTTCATGGTACAATGTCCAGTCTTGGTTTCAAGAGAAAACATTCTAGCATTATTAATCATGGAGCGGCCCAGCTTTGTCAACTGATTCTACTTTTCAAATACTATTTGTTGTATATTTGTCAGTTCTGTAATTAGTTTTGTGAGTTTCTTACCCATGTCTGACTCACCTGTAGCTTGTGGAGAATGTCACGCATCAGTTGTTCATCCGCGTGAACGCCTACAGTCAGCAAAATGCACAGAACACAAAATCTCACCATTGTAGTTTTTTGTCAGTTCATACAATTGAATTAAAAGCGGCTACACAATTGCACAACGCGTTGTAACAATTTAATGAGCGGTATTGGTGATAAGAATAAATGACTGCTATCTTGCTATGTGCTATTATCATATGTCTTCTAGCTCGTCAACAATGACATAATTACCCACCTGTAAATGTGATACATGATACGTTTAGGTTGCGGATTAGACTCCACGCTAATTGGCCAAGATTAGCTGCACTAAAGAAACAATTATTTGTCATTCTTTCATGCTAGAATCACCATAGATATGAGATACAAAATATGTCAGGGTATCAGTGTGTAAAACCCCCACATAGGCTCATTAGCATGTGGGCAATGTGAAAAAGGATACGGCCACTTGAGTTTACCAGAGTGGGCCGATACGATGATGGACAATTGCCCAGGGTTACAGCGTTACTATTTATCTTCACACTGTTCGTTGGATTTAACATGCTGCATATTTCTCCACAGCTTTCCAACGGCATGTCTTTCACGGAGTTAGCTAGTGACAAGAGACAAAATAAAAATAGTAGCCTTAGTTGATCGTAATGGTCTATCTTGGTTAGTGATAAAGGCCGGTTTTTGATGATGATGTGAAACCCCCACCCACATTGCGAAGTACATGTCATTGTATACTCTACGTGACAACGCCAAAAGATAACAGTCAATGTATCTTATCAGCAATACTGATAATTTTGCCAATTGCCAATTTTCGAGCAACTCTCTGGACTGTTTTGTTGCAGTTTTATCTTGAATTGTACCAACTGACAGAATTAAGATGTTGAGAGTTTGTTTTCTTTGTATTTTGCTGACCGTGGGCATTCACGCAGATGAACAACTGGTGCTTGACATTCTGAATAAAATACAGGTAAAAAATGGCTCACATTATTTTCATTAATTTGACTTTATGTCAGAAACGTGTTAGAGATCAGTAGCATTTAATACATCAGAAATTTGCCAATTGCCTTTTCATGATATAGAGACCACCATGAAATAAAGTACAATTTTTCTATACTATACTGAGGCGCTTATAGGCTTCTGCCTTAAGAAGTCGGATCAATGCTGACATGAGGTTAACCTGTATCATTCCAGACTTGTTCTATCTATACAATTAAATCATTAATAACAATAATACATTATGCTCCATGGCAATAGGAAGGTTGTGCATGGCAGTAAATTGTCCGCAATTGTCATAAATATCAAACCTTAGTATAATGGTTACTGCCAACAGGCCCAAGATGAGCTGCTAGAGCGTCATGAGGTGGCCAACGCGGCCAACGCTGCCACAATCCAGATGCAGGGTGAGAAGATCCAGGTCCAGGATGAACAGATCCAGAAGCAGGTATGACTCCAAGTCAGGTAGTCATGGAACCTACCAAGCTGGGTACATGTATATAGTTAAAACCTGACTTAGAGGTCTACGTCAAATGACAAAATTACATGTACATCTAAGTCCAAAAATAAGTGCAAAAAGTCAATAAGTCCAAGTCCAATCAAAGTCCTATTACCCGGGTCCAAAATAATCAACAATGCTTTCGAATCATTACACTAGTATATTGCAAAAATAGACTGATTGCACGTATATTGCGGTGATATGGATTTGTTTGACTCCCATTACCGGTTTAAGTTTTAAGTGGTATTGGGTTAGAAAGTTTGTTGGTGAATTATGTGTTTGGAGTGAAGAGTAGAACGACTGTTTGGCAAATAATTTTTATTTCTACTAATGAATGATAAATGAATACAAATGAGTAAAGATGTTTATGCCCTTTGAACTACAGAGTCTTTGATTTAGTTGACATTAGCAACTTGAAAGAGATACATTAAGGAAGTGAGAGAAACATTAAAGAGCATTACAGATTACAAGTATTTGACACTGATTATTGAGATCCTTTGAGATACCTGGACATGACAGTAATGGGTGACATTAACCCGTCAGTGCGATTAGGTACGTGTTTGATTTGATGCAGGCGACATTTTTATTTGAGGGATGAGTGAGATGAGAGAGAGATAAGGCGAGGGAGGCTGAAGGGCTAATGAGGCGTGTAATTGAGGTTCGAGAGGGTGGGATTGTGGGAAAGAATTCCAGGATGCGTGCTGTTAGACATGTGAGACACAACTGACTATAGGCGCCGCTTGCACTGATAGAAATAGGTGGATGCGGTGATTGGGCAGCGGTGTGGTCAGTGCGCAGTGGTCGATAGGCTGATTAACTAGCTGGGGGCGGAGCCCAGAGACTGGCCAGCGTGCATGGTGCGAGGTCAGTGTTGTGGTGAGTGTGGAGGACTGTGAGAGGCTAGTAAAGGGTTGGGGGGAGGAGCCATTTTGGTGTTATGCTGTGGATAGCAGTGCTTCAAATTTTACACCTGTAATGCCCCAGAATTACCTAGTTAATTCTAAACAAATTTAAACTGGGTAAGTACATCAACCGATTTATCCTTCAGTTCGACCGTGCATAATGACTTAATAATGTAATGTGATATACAATATAAACTAACGCGAAAGCTTATTTATCCAAGCTATCGATAAATTCGAGTTTCCAGAGTTTGAGATAGACGATGTGTACTGTGATTGCTCCGTACAGGAGGCAGTGATCGTGGCGCAGGCGGCCAAGATCCAGGAGCTGGAGGGGCTGGTGGAGACCAAGTGCACCGGCACGCGGCGTGAGTGGCATACAGTAGAACCTCGTTATCTCCAACTTACATGTCTCGAATTTTCTCTTAGCTTGAAGTTTGTTTCATCTACTTTCAAAAGCAAAACGTCTCGCATACGGGCACATTTTTACTAAACAATCATTCGAGACAGCGAATTTCTACTGTACCCGTGTTTATTCTTTATTTGTTCATTTCATACGTCATTCATTATAAACTCATAAACATATACAACAATGAATACACGAAATCAAAACAAATACAAAGGTATACATGCGGCGTGAGGAAAATTACTTTTGTTTATTGTGGCAAGATTTAGATTTCAGATATTATTTGTTATAGTCTCATATAGATATAAAACCCAGTAGTGCATTACATAAAACGTCGATACCGATAGGTGAAATCAACAACTATACTAAGCCATTTAATTAATTATGCATTGGAGATTTAAAAAACCAGACCTTTCCTTTCAACCAATGTTTGAATGGGTTATCTCGAACATATCTGTCCATAGGCCATGATTCGTTTGTGGGCTTCCACGCGACCACAGACGATTCCAAAAACCTGCAGCAAGGTCAACCGCTTGTCTTCGACGTGGTCATCACGAATGAAGGTGAGAATCACCTGGACGACGTTGACCACAGAGTATAAAACTTAAACATATCCTCCACAGCATATTGACCGGATGACTTTGGTATGTTACGGTCGACAGACTTGCTGCTGAGGTGGACGACGCAGCAATGACCATGCTCGGGTTGGTGAGGGTATCGGACAGCGTTTCCATTCTACTAGCAAAAATGAAACCTACTGCACTGTGAGCTGAAGGGATCTTTACGTAGCTATATCGGCCATGAAATTCAGCAAACAAGTGGTCCTGTGTCATGTAAAACTCTGTGTAATATCATAATTGCACAGTGGCCACACCTCTTGGGACTGCCATACAACTAGTACTGTTCTGAAACCACAATGTTAGCTAATGGAGCCATTTATTTAAATCATGATGTTTATTGCAAAGAGCTTAACTTTGCAACTCTCAACACCTTCAATATACTCATGTGACCCAAATATTTAAAAAAAAATCACTACATTCAATGGCAGATCCAGGTTTTTGGAAAAGGGGTAGCACACTCCAGGGATTTCATCGGTTTTGTTTGCGTGATGGATGGCGGATGAGGAAAAAACCCTATGAAAATGAAGTATTTTGGTGGTAAAAGGTGTGTGTGTGGGGAGGGCATGGAGCGCCTTTGACATTCTCATATAACCCTGATGAACTGCTGAGACTCACATGACCCCTTTGGTAGCAACCTCCTGTGACTCACAGGTGTTACAGGTACGGCATGCACATACAGATCCAAGTTGTTATTGCATAAGTGGATTGTAAACACTGGATTTCATGAATTTTGTAAGTGCACATATTGCAAAAGTTAATTTGTAGTGCAATCATCATAAACTATGTGACTATATACACATGTTTTTTTTAAACAAATTCATACCAAAATTATAAATTCTACCCCACTTCCAAGTTGTCAGCACCTAACAGGTCTACCTGATCATTGAATTACGAGTCAGTTTACCCACCTCGAGCCCTGGATCTGCAGAGTTGGGACGGGTGGACGCCTCGTTCAATGATCAAAGCATACCTGTTAGCATCTGCACAAATTCGGGCTTCTTCAGATCATCTATCTATACCATTATATAGATGATACCTTGCTGTGCAATATGTGGCAAAATGACCTGTTAGCCGCTGAAAACTGGGAAGTAAAGAGAATTTATGACATGACCATCAGACTTCCCTTCATCCAGGTGGTAGTTACAACAATCAGAACGGCATATTCACGTGTCTGGTGGGCGGCTACTACCTGTTCACACACAGCCAGTTCTCCATCGATGGCACGGCCTACTCCCTCTACATCGACGACCAGCTCGTCACCAGTAAGTGTGTCTTACAGTTTCAGATCCAGGTTTTTTGAAAAAAAGGGGGGGGGGCGCACTTAAGGAAAACCTATATGATAATGAAGTATTTTAGTGGGAAAAGGAGGGCCTGTCAGGATCAATCTTACGCAATGGCACTTTCCCGCCTTGATACTATTATTAGCCTCCTAGCCTTGCAGCCTTAATCACAGTCATAGCCTACTTATACTACCGATTATTACGAAGCAGTCATCTAGGCACGTGAGACATGCACACCTATACCTGCGTCTTACTGTCTACTTAATACATGGGGCGTAATCTTGAGCCACTTCTTTCACAGATTCCCCCCTCTCCCAACTCTCCTCAATGACCAGGGGACGAATTGATCGCCACGGGTCTCATATGCATGTACCTGCGTCTTACTGTCTACTTACATTGGGCGTAATCTTGGGCCACTTCTTCCACAGTGGTAATAAGATCAGGAAGTTTTTTTTAATTGACTGGGTTTACCTTAGTTTGGATTTTAAAACAAACTACTACGCAGACTTTGTTTAATATGTGTAAAGGTGAGTGATCAGGCCTGAATATATCGTCGGTTGATATGTCAAGTGTATGGTTTGATATACCGTGTCACTGTCACCGTAATAAAATACATCAAATTAAATAGATAACATCAGCCATAATACAGACCTAACTAACTCCAGCCAATAAAAACAAATTACTAAATTTGAACAAAAAACTTCCTGAATGGATCACTGAGAAAAGAAGCTACTGAGATTTTTTGAAAATATTGTAATTGCATAGGACTATGCCAGCTTATTTTAATAGTGTGAAGTGATGAAGTATATAGTAGGGCGTAAATCCAGCCTAAAACAGATATCCTGACTCCCTGAGTCTTTGTACCTGTTAGTTACCCTTGAGTATAATAGACGTGCGTATGTTATAGCGTTTGTAAATCATAATAGTATACGTATCCCAACCCCAGTTCCATTATGCATTGCGAGGTGTTCTAGTCAGTGAGATGCTTCCATATTCATTCTCTTTACCCGCAGCAAACCACGGGACCGGCAACTGGGGCTGGGCCACCCTGGCCGCTGTGGTCCGCTGCCCCCAGGGTTCTGATGTCTCAGTAAGCATACACTACTTTTTATCATAATAGTATTAGTTGTTTATGCTAATCAAAAGCATGGCAATCTAGTAATTTTAATATTTGATGAAACAAAAAGGTGTATGTAATGTCTTGGATTAGCGTTGTGCTGCTGCTTCTGCTGCTGCTGCTGCTGCTGCTGCTGCTGCTGCTGCTGCTGCTGCTAGCAGCTGATGATATATAGTCACTGGCTGGCTAGTTGCTAAAAGCTCTGTCAGAGCATCTTGGTACGGATTTAGGACAACAATAGACAACAAAACTGCTCCTTTCACATAAACATTATTTTTTAAGTATGAAATGCATTAATAATGCAATTGTTCGGTCAACATCACTGTCCAAAACCGACCTCTACGCGCAAGCAAAATAGTATCCTTTACATGCAATAACAACGACCATTTCTGAAATGTTTGAATGACTTGTTATCATCAACAGTAATATCTTCTATAGCTATGGTGACCTATTTCACATGTTACATTCAATGGTCTGTTTTGATATGTATTGAAACCCCATGTTATCTGCATAATTGATCATTTTTGTGCATAAAGGTTGCACGTAATGGCTGCTGAACGTGTTCTTGCACGTGAAAGTCGCCCATTTGTTGGCAGGTAGAGGTCGGTTTCGGACAGTGAACACAGATCACGTTCAGAAGTGTACAACGTACATAGTAAATTCACACTCGATAATATACTTGTAGTTGAAATGCAACCGTAGTGGCTGCAACATCAGGCAGAGCAACGACTACCCACGTGCCTCTACCTTCTCCGGGGTTCTCCTCTTCCAGCAGGATTAGAGATCCAGATTAGCGACACCCAGATTCATAGAATCCAGAACACATAGATATAACCAATAAATGTGCATGTGTAATACCTAGTTTATTTGATGGATGTGTTAATTGGGTGTTGTTGATTTTTTTTTAATGAAAAATGACCGCTATCACGTAGATATTGTCAACGAGGTAAAGCCTTGGTAGTTATCCCAGAAATAAGGAGGCATTTTTCGACTAAAATGGGGTGTTCCTGGTATTCATTTAATTTTCTGGTACTAATATGGTTTGAAAGGTATGTATCAGAACTTGGCGTGTACAATCTGATTGCAGCTCAAACTCTTCAATGACTTCGGAAATCTGGTGTATAAATTGCCCTCATGTAATGGGTAACTCTGGACTTTGTTGATGAACTATGTAATGCACCACGGGTTATTTTTCGTTGAAAAAAGACATAAAGAGAATGTGTCAAGTTTTCCAATACGTAACAGCAGCAGAATATTTCTGGCACATTCGCCAAGCGTCTCCGTTCGTTCTATCACAGACTTTAGCCTATCATGACGTTCCCATGCTTTCAAACTAACATTGTCAGGAGGTTCCGATGAAGTAAAGGACCCTCAACATTGTCAAAAAATCATCACAAAAATATGTAGTGTGATTATTTGATATGATTTGATAAGATTTGATAAAAAATATTGCACAAAACTTCAGATACATAAATTGAGACAATATAGTACTAATGTACCTATTTATATATATATATAAGTACGCTAAGAGGGGAGTGTCCACGGTTGTTTTTTTTTCGCTTTCACGCTTTTTGAGCATACTACTTAATTGAAAATAAAGTAATCTTTTTCATATATACCTGTTCTTAGTAGACTTGCTTTCATCAGCATTGAAGAGAAAACTGGTTTAGTATCACCCATTCGGGTACAAATATTCTCCTGCCTTCTCCTTCTCGGAAAAGGACGTTATGTGATCAGATTGACAATGGCTATTTTTACGGGTCATTAAGCATAAACCGAATTCTATTTTTACGGATCCTTAGATCTACAACTGAGTCTGTTATTACGGGAAATTTTCATTTCCGTCACACACAAATTAGAGGGGGTCATATAGCAACACCGTGATTTGCACTAAATCTTGAGCGTGAAATGTCAATTGCCTGTATCTAAGTGTGTCAAATATCATAAAAATGTGATGCAACCTTTTCAATTACAATTCCTGGGGGAAATTGGTGAAAGACATTGAAATGAATAGGTGACTGGCGATTTAGGCGAAATATGTTGGCAAATAGATTTTCATCAAGGCTATATACTCCCCTCAAAATTGTTTCCGTAGGAGATGCGGAAGCTAGTTTCAAATAAAAAGAGCCATCATAGGCTATTAAAGTCGCCCCCACATATTGTCTTCATGCTTGACGTCAATAATATTGATATAAACTTGCATGGTGAATGTAGGTCACTGCCAATATCTTGTATTATCACCCACATCAAAATGAAAAGTGCGTTACAACTTTTTATAGATCTATATAAAATTTATATTTTTCTTTAACTTAAGATATATGTACTAGACCTAAATTTTTGCTTTTCGGTTCACAAATATCAGTTAAAAAATAAGATAAAACTTTTCAAACTAGACCAAAAGTTATTCTTCGTTCGTGTACTTAAGAATATGAACATATGCCAAACACAAAGAGTATCAAAGCAATATTTTTTATTATTCTGACAAAGTAGGTCTACGGTAATTGATATGATATACACATGCCCACATATCTATCTAACCTCAGTGACAGTGGGTTTATACGTCAATGTAATGCTAGGAGTCCACTAGAGCCGCAACGCACCAAATGACAAAAAAAGTTTGTACAGCAATTATGCATTAGTTTGCGTTATCAGACTGCCTTCATCTGTCCATGAACTTAATCATCATAGGAAGATGCAATAAATCTAACATCTTTTGGCGATGGTGTTTAAAGACTTTTAAAGAGCTTCAAAGAAAATCTATCAGTGAGTGGGTGGGTGGGCGGGTGGGCATCCAGTGAAGTGTTGACAGTGCGAAAATGAATAGCCCTAGCCATGTGTAAGAGGGTCCCAGAGCTCACCGAAGTGGGGTAAAACAATGGGAAAATGTATTTTCACATTCCCAATGCTCTATGACAGAAGGCTTGTGGAAATATGGGATTAATGTGGGATGGTGAGCATCCAATAAAGTGTTGACAGTGCAAAAATGAATAGCCTTAGCTATGCGTAAGGGGATCACAGAGCCCACCGAAATAGGGTTACCATGGTAGCAGATAAATGATAAAGTTATCTAATTATAAGGTGACAAATCTCAGGTGACCCATATACTTCTCCCCGGCCCCTTGAAAAACATGGATAAGCTACACAGTTAGACTAACACCCCCCCCCCCTTTCAAAAATGGATGTCTCACTCTATTGAAAAAAAAAAATGATAGGAATGTCCATTAGAAAAAGTGTATATCCACTGAAATAACGCCCCCCCCCCACCCCCTTGCATAGAATAATGGATATGCTACAGTAGACCAACGCCCCCCACCTTGCAAAAATGAATGTCCTACTACGCTGAAAAAAATGATACAAATGTCTACTAGAAAAAGTGAATGTCGAATGAAATAACGCCCCTCCCCCTGGGAATTAATGGATGTGCTACTCTATCGGAGAAATTTTTTTACGAATGTCCAAAAGATAAAGTGAATGTCCAATGAAATAACAACCCCCCTTGCAAAATAATGGATGTGGTACAAGGCTGGACAAAAGTTTTGATCCGCGAATGTCAATGTCCAACATCCAATGAACTTTACCAAGGTTACGAGTAGTGTGGAGGCGCCACCATCAACACCTCATATATATTTGAAATTACAGGTCAACTGATATATCGGCGAAAGTTCATATTTTGGACTGTCCTGGATGTAGAACCGATAAATGAATTTTCAAAATTTTTCTTTTAATAATATGATAAATGTTTGTTCACACGAAGCCAAACATTGCTCTGCAGGTACAGTTCTCAATACTGTTGTTCAATTTGTTTCAAAACATCATGAGTAACAACATATTTACGTTTTCAGTGTAATACATTTCTAGAATTTCAACGATTTTAAATGCCTAAAGGATATCCGAAATAACTTTTAATGAATTGTTGTGTTATGGATAAAACTAACACAATCATTTTATTTGAATTCTTTCTTATCTACATACACGAGTCTACATTGGGATACATTTAGTACAATGGTACAGGTATTGTTCCTTTGTATTAGACCTACTACTGAAATAGTATTGGTTGGTGTCTTCTGATATGTAAGAAATATCAAGTCAATGTTCGTCACACTAACTGTGATAATTTTACAATTCACCCATTTTACATGAGTTTCTGTGTGAAATTCCAGAACTCCTCACCGTTCTATTCTTGACTCTCCTCTCCCTTACAATAAAGGCAGTAGCTAAGGCGACACAATTGCCGATGTAATGATCCGCTCTTCCAAGAATCGCTAAATCAAGACGTGAACCAGTTTTTGTCAACTTGTCTTCCTTCTTTATGGTTACAAATTCTACCTTCTTCATTGCCTTTTGAAATTGGGGGAATCATAGGGGTCATTATCAGTAGCGATGAACACGGACTTAGCCTGGTATTTTTCCACTGCTTTCTTCAACTGGCCGATCACATTGTTCTCACTTGGCAGACATAAATGTTTGGTGACTGGGCCATTTTCATTATGATATCCCAAACATTGGGCGGATGCCAGTAGGTTCGTCTTTGTGGTTGGGATGTGTTCACAAACACCTTCAAATTGAATACCGTTCATCACATGAATACCAATAAATGGTGATGCCAAGTTTGTTTTGATATACTCGTCTGCCCGATTCTCATACTCAGAAGACCACTGTACATATTTCTGCAATGGAAGATCGGCTTCTCTAACTGGAGATGGGGATGGTGATGAAGTAAATGCTAGTACGGGGTGAGTTTCCCGTGGAAACTTGCTATTCCATTCACGCACTTGGTTAATGTCATTAAGCATATCCGGTCCAAAAACTTCAGACGAATCAAAGTCAACATCAAAGGTATCCCAAAATGTTCTGGCAAGGTCTCCCTCTTTAGCATTACAGTTTCTTTCATTGGTATCATGTGTGGTGTAGCAGTATGCTGTTCTTTTTCCAACTGGCCAAACTTTTGGGGCTAGTTCTTCCATAAAATCTTCCATTATTTAGAGCTCGATGAAACTGATTGACAGCTGTGACATTAAAAGTATTGTTTGAACGGGAACTTGAACTGATTCTATTTGGTGTAGATGGTACTCAGTCCATGACATCCATGGAGGCAACACTAATGTTCTGTCTAACGCACGTGCAAAAGATAAAACTCCTAAAATGTGGTCAGCTTGAACATAAAAATTTCCATCGCATGGACAATATAAAATATAGCCTTTAGGATCAATGGAAACCTTTGCATTTAATTTTGCAATAATGCACACCATGAGTAAAGAAAACTTTACTAACATTCTAAAATGATTTCCAGCTTGCGCATTAAATACACTGGATTACATTAAAATAAAGCTTCTCGGACATAAAAAATGTGAACATGTGCA
Source organism: Streblospio benedicti (assembly GCA_019095985.1). Classification (NCBI taxonomy): domain Eukaryota; kingdom Metazoa; phylum Annelida; class Polychaeta; order Spionida; family Spionidae; genus Streblospio; species Streblospio benedicti. The sequence continues at coordinate 23,959,324 of CM032666.1, read as the reverse complement.
TGATGTGGCAAGAACGTACTATCTCTCCAGGGAAGTCAACTTCCCGTGGTAAATACTTTATAAAATCAATGTGTGTTCCATATCATTTTAGGCCATCCAAACGTGATTTGTCATTTCACGATTTACATGAAAAATGGGTTTTAGGTCAGGAATAAGGGAACAACTTTTTTACATAAACACTAAATTTTACACATTTTCTACTCAAACTT
>CM032666.1:23948977-23959015 GCA_019095985.1 Streblospio benedicti | reverse complement strand
TTGAAAACATGGATAAGCTACACAGTTAGACTAACACCCCCCCTTCTTCAAAAAAATGGATGTCTCACTCATTGAAAAAAAAAATGATAGGAATGTCCATTAGAAAAAGTGTATATCCACTGAAATAACGCCCCCCCCCCACCCCCTTGCATAGAATAATGGATATGCTACAGTAGACCAACGCCCCCCACCTTGCAAAAATGAATGTCCTACTACGCTGAAAAAAATGATACAAATGTCTACTAGAAAAAGTGAATGTCGAATGAAATAACGCCCCTCCCCCTGGGAATTAATGGATGTGCTACTCTATCGGAGATTTTTTTTTACGAATCAGCCCACGGGGATGTTCCGCTTTTCACCTATTATCGCAGCTGGAAGTGTCATTTTTGCTACGTCGATAATGGGTGAATTTACCGTGGCGTCAATTGCCGCCAAATGTTCACGAAATAGCTGCTTCTTTGGGGGGTTACTATATACTCATTGTTCCTTTAATCTGTGTTTTTCTATATGTACAGATTCTCACAAACTTTATCTAAACATCCATTCCAAATACTTATGCAATACGGCATGAAATCAATAAAATATTAGTCTGAGAACTTTGGTCTTCGTTATGATCACCTCAAAAGTAGCAAAAGTGAACCCGAAATCCTGAAAAACCCTATAGGGTGAACCTCGTTCATATTTGGTATGTATATAAAAATTGGTATACTTTGCCGGCCACCTATGAAAGAAAAAGATTAACAACCGACCAAACACACATTTTGCTGACCAAACATCAACTGTAAAATACTGCAGTAACACAGCCTTCATCGTGACAGTACATGCCTATACTTTCTTCCATTTATGGCAAGTTTGGTATCAATTTAAAGGTCTATACACACGCTTGACGTGCCATTCATTGATTTTTCATATCACATTTTCTAAGAAATAAAAAATTAGTTTTCCTGCGAAAATGTGTACTTTGTTTACATCCGTGTTTGAATACTGCAGGTGCTTGCAGGTGCGTGCTGGAAAATGCTTCTTTTTGACATCGTCGATGAATAATTATTTTTTTAACTTTCAAATCGATGCAAACGGATATAATTTATGATGTACAATGTTTGTTCAGTGATAATTTAGGTTGTCATAGAATGTAAACAACATAAAAGGTCTGTTATTGTCGTGTATTCTAATATCGGCAGGTGCCCGACAGCATGTACATCGGCAAAAACGGCGCTTGACATTGGCCTGCGAATGTCCAAAAGATAAAGTGAATGTCCAATGAAATACCCCCCCCCCCCCCTGCAAAATAATGGATGTGGTACACTGCTGGACAAAAGTTTTGATCCGCGAATGTCAATGTCCAACATCCAATGAACTTTACCAAGGTTACGAGTACTGTGGAGGCGCCACCATCAACACCTCATATATATTTGAAATTACAGGTCAACTGATATATCGGCTGAAAGTTCATATTTTGGACTGTCCTGATGTAGAACCGATAAATGAATTTTCAAAATTTTTCTCTTAATAGTTGGGTCATTTCGGGCACTTTCGTGACCGCGGAGTGACAGAAAAGGTTTTATGATTGATTTCAGCTCTCAAACATATTTTAAGAGAATTGAGTGGGGATACCCCTCGCAAAAATCCGGGGAGAACGCGTGAGAGGCCAAAATCCAAAATGGCCGCCGTCTTAATAGTGAAAATGCAACTTTTTTAATATTTGACCTACAATCATGTATAATACATCATGTTTAAGGTTTTGGGGGGTAAGAAAGTCATTTATGGTACTTTAAAAAAGATTTGACCTCATCTTGACCTTCAAATCCAAGATGGCCGCTGTGAGTTTTTTAAATAATCATAAGAATCTAAGTTTGGACTTATAGATGGGTATTGAATATCAATTTTATAGTTTTATGGGGCAAGAAAGTCATTTGTTATGTTGTTCTAATGATTTGATCTTAATTTGACCTTCTAATAATAAGATGGCGATTTCTATGAAACAGTAAATTTTACATAATAAAACATAAATTTTCTTGTTATGTGTGGCTTCAGTTAAAAACGTTTTATGAAAATTGAGATGACAAGAATTCAACTATTTTTAATGCATACAAGTTTTAAATATATCAACAAGCTAATATTGAAAACAAAAACATTTTGTTTACAAACAATAACTATAGAAAACTTCATTATAAACCTCATCACTGTCAGTTTCTATTTCACCGTCAATGCTGTCATCGACTGAAATTGTCAGGCATAACTATAGAAGTCTTTGTTTTAAACCTCATCAATGTCAGTTTCATTTTCACCATCAGTGCTATCATTTTCAAAATCAATTTCATCAAAGTTATCTTCACCATCACAATCAACATTGACAACATATCGACTGAAGTTGTCAGGCAAAGCACGCCTTGAATAAAGCACTGGATGGCACTTTCCGTTTATGGCTTCCCATCCATGTCCAACCGGTGAAGGGTGAAAAAGCATATTATATTTTTTTGGCAGAACGTGATATTTCAAAGCACAAACAACTGTCAGCAACTATACATAGAAATCAAAGAAAATGCTTTGATAGCGATCAAATTACTACATCACCTGATGCACGTATGAAGGTTGCCGAGATGGAAAAATTAGGCCTAGCTTCATTACTAGAGCTGGCAGAAAAGTCTGGAAATGTTCAACTTGAAGCTGCTCTAGAAAGTCGAGTAACTGAAGAATGTCCATTTTCAATGTTGATGGCTCTATGAGAAAGACATGCAAAAGTAAACTGTTAAAATTCTTTGACCCTGATCCAGTTGTAAGAAAGCCGCATAATTATGTAAATCTGGTTGATATGGGTCTCATTTGGAGATTAGCAACTCCAACGTCTGAAGATCGTGAGGCTAAAAAACGCGATGGATCGCTTTATTGCTGGGTCAAGATGAGGTCAAATCTTTTTTAAAGTACCATAAATGACTTTCTTACCCCCCAAAACCTTAAACATGATGTATTATACATGATAGTAGGTCAAATATTAAAAAATTGCGTTTTCGCTATTACGACGGCGGCCATTTTGGATTTTGGCCTCTCACGCGTTCTCCCCGGATTTTTGCGAGGGGTATCCCCGCTCAATTCTCTTAAAATATGTTTGAGAGCTGAAATCAATCATAAAACCTTTTCTGTCACTCTGCGGTCACGAAAGTGCCCGAAATGACCCAACTATAATATGATACATGTTTGTTCATACGAAGCCAAACATTCCTCTGCAGGTACAGTTCCTCAATACTGTTGTTCAATTTGTTTTAAAACATCATGAGTAACAACCATATTTACGTTTTCAGTGTACTACATTTCTAGAATTTCAACGATTTTAAATGCCTAAAGGACATCCGAAATAACTTCAATGAATGGTTGTGTTATGGCTAAAACTAACACAATCATTTTATTTGAATTCTTTCTTATCTACATACACGAGTCTACATTGGGATACATTTAGTACAATGGTACAGGTATTGTTCCTCTGTATTAGACCTACTACTGAAATAGTATTGGTTGGTGTCTTCTGATATGTAAGACATATCAAGTCAATGTTTGTCGCACAAACTGTGATAATTTTATAATTCACCCATTTTTACAAGAGTTTTTGGTGTGAAATTCCAGAACTCCACAGTTTTATTCTTGAGTCTTCTCTCTCTTACAACAAAAGCAGTAGCTAAAGCGACACAATTGCCGATGTAATGATCCGCTCGTCCAAGAATCGCTAAATCAAGACGAGGATAAGTTTTTGTCAACTTGTCTTCCTTCTTTATGGTTACAAATTCTACCTTCTTCATTGCCTTTTGAAATTGGGGAATCATAGGGTCATTATCAGTAGCGATGAACACGGACTTAGCCTGGTACTTTTCCACTGATTTCCTCAACTGGCCGATCACATTGTTCTCACTTGGCAGACATAAATGTTTGGTGACTGGGCCATTTTCATTATGATATCCCAAACATTGGGCGGATGCCAGTAGGTTCGTCTTTGTGGTTGGGATGTGTTCACAAACACCTTCAAATTGAACACCGTTCATCACATGAATACCAATAAATGGTGATGTCAAGTTTGTTTTAATATACTCGTCTGTCCGATCCTTATACTCAGAAGACCACTGTACATATTTCTGCAATGGAAGAACCGCTTCTCTAACTGGAGATGGGGATGGTGATGAAGTAAAAGCTAGTACAGGGTGACTTTCACGTGGGAACTTGCTATTCCATTTATGCACTTGGTCAGTGTCATAGTGCAAATCAGGTCCAAAAACGTCAGAAGAATCAAATTCAACATCAAAGGTGTTCCAAAATGTTCCAGCACGGTTTCCCTCTTTAGCATTACAGCTTCTTTCATTGGTATCATGTGTGGTGTAGCAGTATGCTGTTCTTTTTCCAACTGGCCAAACTTTTGGGGCTAGTTCTTCCATAAAATCTTCCATTGTTATAGCTCGATGATACTGATTGACAGCTGTGACATTAAAGTATTGTTTGAACGGAACTTGAACTGATTCTATTTGGTGTAGATGGTACTCAGTCCATGACATCCATGGAGGCAACACTAATGTTCTGTCTAACGCACGTGCAAAAGATAAAACTCCTAAAATGTGGTCAGCTTGAACATAAAAATTTCCATCGCATGGACAATATAAAATATAGCCTTTAGGATCAATGGAAACCTTTGCATTTAATTTTGCAATAATGCACACCATGAGTAAAGAAAACTTTACTAACATTCTAATATGATTTCCAGCTTGCGCATTAAATACACTGGATTACATTAAAAATCAACTACTCTGACATAAAAGATGTGAACATGTGCATGATGGGGCAAGAACGTACTATCTCTCCAGGGAAGTCAACTTCCCGTGGTAAATACTTTATAAAATCAATGTGTGGTTCCATATCATAATTAGGCCATCCAAACGTGATTTGTCATTTCTGATTTACATGAAAAATGGGTTTTAGGTCAGGAATAAGGGAACGATTTTTTTACATAAACACTAAATTTTACACATTTTCTACTCAAACTTAGGGTAAAATATTATGATCTTTTTATTTGGTTCTCTTAAAATTTCTCAGCATCACGACAATACTTTCATTGACTATTAGATGACTGTTTTATTACTTATGAGTATTTTTGTAATTATCAAAATACGGGGAATTTTTTCAAAACAAAAATAAGGTGCATGTAGATTTTTACACCAAACTCATTTTAAGGCTTTTCTTGTAATTTGGATTAGAAATTATCATAATCTTGACCATTGATATTTCAATGTAAATATACATTCATGAGAACGCACTTTACTTATTGGCATTTGTTCACTTTAAACCCCGTAGAGATTTGAATCCATAGGCAAATACAGTTTATTAATAATAGATCATTATAGTCTAGAGATAGCAAGGTCCAGCTTCATAAAGATTAGAGATATTCTGGCAAGTAGAAAGCTGAGGTTAAAACAAGAAAGAGACTAGTGAGATGCTATGCGCTGTCCACATTACTCTATGCAGCAGAGACCTGAACCATAAACAAAGAAGTAGAAAAAGGAATCAATGCTTTTGAAATGTGGCTATTTCGCAAAATGCTCCGCATTTCGTATCAAGATCACATCACTAATGAAGAGATGCTGAGAAGTGTACATGAAAAGAGAACCCTTCTGCAAACCATCATACCTTTTTTGGCCATGTGATCAGGAATGATGTCTACAGCGACATCTACTGGAGGGAAGAGTGGAAGGTTCCCAACAAAAGGGAAGACCAAGGAGACAGTGGACCAATGACATCTTGGAGTGGCTGGGTGTCCGATATGGAGAAGCTGTGAGGACAGATCAATGTAGAAAGAAGTGGCAAACCATGACATCCAAAGTCCGGGAGGACACGGAACCCACTAGCTACTAGGTACTATAGTCTGCTCATCAACACATAATTTGGGGGAAAACATTTTTATCGAAAGCAGTTAATGCCATTCATACTCAGATTTTCCTTCATTTGTTATTTCTTATGAAACTAACCATGACTCATGACATCAAACGATAAAATGTCATGCAGTGATATTTATGATACGTGTATGTTCACAGAATATATACGTGATATATGATGATATTATTATCATATACCATGTTTATATGTTATCTTTGTAATGTCAAATCACAATCACAAATAACATTTAGTGATGGAGATACTTTACAAGAAATTCCTCAAACACAATAGAATAAAAAAATATATAATTATGAGAATCATCACGGGGTTGCACCAAATTGTCCTTCAAAGTGGCTATATAAATAGTGCTATAACCTTTACGATATGAGATTCTAAATTCATCAAAAGATAAATCAAGACAACAGTGTATAGAAAATAAAATCAGACCCTTGCAAGGTGATGCAATTATTTTCACAGTGTCTGATGTAGAAGCTACTATTAAAGAGCTTAAAACTGGTGTCTCAGCAGGCATGGATGGGCTAAGCAGCGAGCATTATAAATTTGCAAATGCTAGGGTGTATTACTCTGTGTTCTTATAAGTAGTATGATAGTACATGGTTATATTCCTGAACCTGTCATGGACTCTCTAATTAACCCACTTTTAAAAGATGTCACAAAATTGTAGGTAGCCTCATAGTCATATGAAGCAATATCGTTGGTAGCCTCATATTTATATGAAGCAGTGAAGCATGTCAGCAATTACATGCACCAGTACTGTGGACACTTGATAATGGGCAGCGTAATTTTAGGAATCATATGAAAAACATTTGTTTTCGGGAAATGTGAAAGCTATTTGTAATTAATAGAAGAACATGGAGAGTTAAAGGAAGTGTTCAAGGTATTTTGGAAAAGCATAAATTGTGGAAGTTACAGAAGAATATGGGGCGTTAAAGAAAGTGTTCAAGTTATTTTTGGAAAAGCATAAATTGTGGAAGTTACAGAAGAACATGGACTGCTAAAGGAAGTATTAAAGTTGTTTTTGGAAAAATGAAATTGACTTAGAGCTTGTGACCATTTGGGCGTGGCGGCAAGGACATTGAGAACATCTGAAAGACATTCAGGGACATTCATTTTACTAATTCTTTTTGTTTTATTTGTTGTATAGAACTTAATGTACGTTTGAGGCAAACATTTTTGAAATACTTTAATTTTCTTTTGTACAATAAACTTGTATCGTGACATATGGTCCACAGCAGTTGAGATGTATCTATGTCCTCTCTCTGATGCTGGGTTAAATGGTACATCAATGATTGGAAGCTTCTCTAGGGGGGCCTTACCAACTTTACCCCTCGGAACAGTCCTTTGGCATGCATCACATGATTTACAACACAAAGCAAAATCAGTATTCACTCTTGGCCAATAGAAGTTAGACATAACTTTGTAGTCTTCTTGACACCCAGGTGACCTCCCATGATAGAATCATGTGCTAGTCCTAAAACTTGATCTCTCAATTCTGTGACAAAAGACAAGGGCAATATCTGTGATAAAAATAATTACCGTCCAATTGCGATAACCTGGATGTCTTCAAAGATACTTGAAATAATGGTATTACATAAATATAAAAATGTATTTCATACATCATGCAAGCAATTTAGTTTTAAAGCTAATTACTACTGATGTGTGCATTTGTTTTGAAAGAAACCATAGATTACTATGCATCGTGTTCTAGTCCTATTTATCTGTGCTTTGTATATGCATCGAAAGCATTCGACTGCATTAACTATTGGCATTTGTTGAAAAGTTATTGTCTCGTGGTTTACCCTCTCTTATTATTCGTTTATTTATGTATTGGTATATGAAGCAGAATTTTATTATCAAATGGTGTGATAAATTATCTATGCCTTTTAATGGCACCAACGGTCTTAGACAGGGTGGAATTCTTTCCCCGATTATTTTAATGTGTTTATGGATGATCTGAGTCAAGAATTATCAAATACTAATGTTGGTTGGTATCATAACAGAGCTCTTTTTAAGCTAGATAGAAGATGTAGTGTTTATCAGAACTTTTTAAATAAGAATATTGATTGTTTTAACATACTTATGAGAAAAGCAATATACAGATTGAGAAGTCGCTTATTTCAAAGTGAAAATAGTCTAGTCAAAGCATGTTTATTTTCTCAATTTTTTACTTACAGCAGTAATATTTGCTGTAAGGAACATTTGTGATAATGTTAATAATCTGTTTATATTGTATCTATTTTTAATTAATTCTATGGATTTGTTTCCAATATAAATATACTTATACTTATTACTTATTTTACATCAAAACAACCCAATGTACCTTAGATTTAAAAGATATATTTTGTTAGTGAATCCCCTGAAATCGTGGCATTTGCGCTGCTTACCCCCCATTACATACGTGCCGGCGACACATGTACAGCGGGGGTATACCGATGGCACAGCTTTTGTTTTTCTTTGTTTCTTAAAAGAATTAAAATAAATTTCAACAAGTGCGGGGGTCATGCCGTGGCGATGTCGCCAACAGTGCATTAGAGCCGCCGCGAACCCCGCCCACGGTGCTTTAAAACCGCCGATGAACCCCGCCCACGATTGCTTTAAAGCGGCCTACAAAGCCTTTAAAGCCGCCGATGAAGCCTTTAAAGCCGCCAACGAAGCCTGGCGGTGGGGGAGAGATCAAAGGGAATAATCCCTACTGCATGGCACAGGCTTCAATGGCACCGTGCAACCTTTTAGAAGTGTCAGGAAAAGTGGCCGCGGCGTGGCTTTTTGGCGCCGACGACTATCCGCGGTGCCCCATTTATACCGGCGGCCCCAGTATAATGACTTTTTCGCACTGGTCCTTGCTGTGTGCCCTCAACCAGTTGCGACCCCCCCCCCCCGGGACCAAATGTCAAACAAAAAATGCTATTTTTAGTAGCAAATCCTCTGTGCCAACGGGAAGAAGGTGGGTGCGGCATGTATGTAATGGGGGGGATAAGGGAGTGCTCATTATTTAAGTAAGGGGGAGTCTGAGGAAATCCAGTGGGGGTCATCATTTTTGTACAGATATTTTAGGGGTGGGTGGGGGTCATCAATTTTGTACCAAGTACAAGGGGGGGGGCTCTATTTTGTGCGAGGGTAATATTAAAGATTCTTTTCATTCTTTTATTTTACCTTAATTTCATGGGTAAAACACATAGAGGAAGTGCTCGCGTTATGAGCAGTGCTCACGTCATGGGCACACCAATCGTATGGTTGATTATTATGTATATCTCCAAGGGAACGCACACATTAGATGTTATAACATTACATAGTCAGAGATAAGTATCTAAAGATAAATTGCCAATATGTTTACTTGAGGAAAAATAATTTTTAACATACATATTTGCCAATGAACATTAGTAACAATAATTCAGGCAAACTGGTATGTGGTGTTTGCAATCGGGGAGACGTTTTACGGTAGTCACAACATCTTGTGAACTGCCCATAACGTGAGCAATATTTCGTATGTCAAATGTGTACAGGTGGAAACGATCGTCAAAAACATATTTTTTCAAAACATAATACATGTTGGACGAATTTAGTACTGAATGATCGATAAAGGATAGAACATGAACTATACTTTGATTATGGGTTAAAATATCATATATGTATTCATTATTTATGAAGGAAATTACATAGTAAGTGGGACGTTACGGAAAACTGCCCATAGCGTGAGCAGTTCCTCTAATAATTTAAACATTCTATCATTCCATGCAAAAATCACCGTCAATAACCCACGCTGATTGGTCAATCTCCGTGCTCAATTTTGCGATGGAAAACACGCTCCCCCCCAAAAACACGGCGTTAGTCTAAACTCCTCACAATATCAACACAGCCGCTGATGCAGTAAGGCGTGTTTCGTTGTTGCAGAGAGCAACAGTTTAGACTGCCTCCGCGTGCTCAAAACTGAAGGAATTGACGTCTCCGCGCGCTCAAAACAAACGAAATTGACTTGAATGTTGAATGTTATAATATGATTTTATTGTCGTGTCAATCGCAAAATTGGAGTTACGCTGACGTCTGGATTTACCCTCCCTCACTTCGTTTTTTATGGGTTTTTTTTATGATTTTGAATGTAAAAGCATTGAG
>CM032666.1:23924261-23937527 GCA_019095985.1 Streblospio benedicti | reverse complement strand
GAAAAAGAATGGGGGGTGAAAGCCAGTTGAGACAGGAGAGAAAAGGAAAGAAACTTAGAAAGAAAAAGAATGATAGGAAAGATAGGAAAGATGAGGAAATGAAGAAAAAGAAAAAGAATGGAGAATTAGATATAAAACAAATGAGATTCCCAAATAGAAGACTAATAGAAATAACAGTGCTATAAACTTTTTACTCCCTGAGCACTTTTAATGCATCACACAAGTTACAGGGCATACATTGAACAACTGTCTATTCTGAGTCATTATTATTACAGGATTAGGATTTTATAAGTATTAAACTTTTCATAAAATTAATCAATCCTGTAAATCCTTACGAGAAACCCATTTGTCAAATTTTTTTTCCAACCAAAGAAATGAACTAAAAATTGCCATCTTTGATGTTCAGAATTTTTGCTGGGGTACCTACAAAAAAAAATCTCCATTTGTTATCAAAAAACAAAATTGTGCATTACAACAATGTACAGAAAAACTAAATAATTTTGGTTATCACAATGCCAATAAAATTGTTGAAATGATCATCCTGTGTAAAGAAAATCAACCAATGCTTACCATTTCCCGTCCCATTCTCGGACATGCATCTTGACCAACCTTCCACTCGTCTGGTGAATCAACTGATGAGTCATCCTTCCCTCGTTCACCAAAGGTACTGTAAATCAAATGTAAAAGATTTATAAGCATTTTCTGTGATTTAAAACTCTAAAGTTATGGAGTCCTAGAGTTTGAATTAAATATTGCTAACATTGGTAAATACCCACTCTAGTGTGTATGCTTTAATAATACTCACTCAATATCCATAGACGAGTCTAGGTCTAATAGGCCAGGTGGTGATGTCTGCCTGCAGTGAAGGTGAGGTTTGTGATGCAGCACGGGGGATCGGCGAGCTCTTGGTGGAGCAGGCGACAAATTTATGCAGCTGGCCAGGTTGGTGGATCAGGCGGCAGGGGATCGGCGATGCAGCTGGCGAGGTTGGTGGATCAGGCGACAAGGGGTCGGGCGATTGGCGTGATGGATCAGGCGACAGGGGATCGGCGATGCAGCTGGCGAGGTTGGTGGAGCAGGCGGTGAGGTTTGTGAGAATAACCTAAATGAAGAAAATTGGGAATGCTGATCTGGAGTCAAAAATATTGATCAGTGACAAACTTAACATCAATCTCATCTTCACCATCAACTGTGGCTAAATTCTCTTTCCTCCAAATTTTTCCAGGTCAGTTTAAACAACATCAGCTTAAGCAAAAAGTTTTTTTTATCTTTGTTCAAAGCACAAACCATCCATGAAAACAACTCCTACAAAACATTCATATTGCAAAGTGTACTACTTACTCATTATCAAGTGAAAACTGTGATGGAGCTGGCGGGCGGGTCTGTGGTGTAGTTGCTGAGGTCTGTGCTGCAGGGAGTGAAGAGGTCCATGCAGCCTGGGTTGAGTTAGTCCATGATGCAGCTGGCAGGGGGCTACAGTGCTGCTTTTTCTGCAACAATCAACCGCATACATTTATAAGTAATAGAAATGCTGTTTTAACAAATGTACGATAGAAGATATATTCAGCATTCACGTGAAGGGTTTGCTATATTTTATTACCTGTGTTTGATCAGCTTGATTATCAGCACAATTTTCCTCATTTTCGTCTGGTGAATCAACTGATGAGTCATCCTTCCACTCGTTCACCAAGGTACTGTAAATCAAATGTAAAGATTTATAAGCATTTTCTGTAATTTAAAAATTCTTCTAGATATAATCATTATCTTTGATACAATAAAAATATCAATATAAACAGCTTACCAAACAACTCTAAAGTTATGGTGTCCTAGAGTTTGAATTAAATATTGCTAACATTGCTAAAATACCCACTCTAGTGTGTATACATGAAAGCTTTTAATAATACTCACTCAATATCCATAGACGAGTCTAGGTCTAGTAGGCCAGGTGGTGATGTCTGCTCTGCAGTGAAAGGTGAGGTTTGTGATGCAGCAGGCGACAAGGGGATCGGCGATGCAGCTGGCGAGGTTGGTGGAGCAGGCGACGAGGGGATCGGCGATGCAGCTGGCGAGGTTGGTGGATCAGGCGAGGGGATCGGGCGATGCAGCTGGCGAGGTCAGTGGAGCAGGCGATTTGAGGTCGGTGGTTGATCAGCTTGATTATCAGCACAATTTTCCTCATTTTCCTCTGGTGAATCAACTGATGAGTCATCCTTGAAAAGTACATCAATATACTTTAATTATCCTATGATCTTCATCTTAAAACATTACAAATATGTGTAAATATTTTCTGAAACGGGGTTTTAGTTTAAATAACAATTAACAGACAAACCTTCATTATTTGAAGTCAATATCATTTTTATTTACCGGGTAATTATATGAATATCAATAATTGTTCGTATGAATAACTAGTACCAAAAGTTGGGGCGGGTTATGTTATGTAAGATGTGTTTAAGTATGAAAAAAAATGCTTGTTTCATTTTAGACGTCACCGCATTTTGACACGCACAACAGTAAGAAATTAAACAGAAACTCAACAAATAAATAACAAAGCCCTGAAAACAGTTTACCAATTCTGCAATCCTGTTGATAACATCCTGCACCCGTGTGTCACTATAAATGTTTTTTCATTTTATAATTATTACAGACATCCACAATGATCTAGGGTTCACATTGCAGTAGCTAAACTGTTGCTTTAGTAAATGTTCACATTAAAGAAAACTTGGTTTATTCTTAAAATAGCTTCAACCAACAGTCCATTACTTGAAAATAAACACAGCATTTAGACTACAATTAAACTAACAATGAAAATACTTACATCTCTGTCCCGTGAATGGATCCTTTCCTGTTGACAACACTTTCATAGCTTGGTGGCCTATTTCAAAAGAGAGAATGATGTCTAATTTACAGAAAAAAAACACAACAATCACACAGTTATTCAAGAAATTGCATTGAAATATAAATTAAAGTTTGTAAATATATTAATATTCATAAAATTACTCACTTGATGGCCTGAATGACTTTTTACGCCATACTCTTTCGAAGAGTAGAGCGGGGAGTAACAGGACGAAATGATTAGGTACCCAGTGTTCTGGGACCATGTCAAATCTCAGGGATGACCACATGATGAATGAAGGCAGATAATCGTCCTGGCATATCTCTTTAGGCAAGATGATTCTGTTTTTATCTCTTCTAACATTCGGGTTTCCCTGCTTGGGGTAAACACTAACTACAGGATTTCCCAACACATCACTCGTGGCAAAGAGTTGCCAAAGCCCCATATAGGTATTCATTTTCAGAATCTCATGGATCTCTTTTCTGTATATCATCTGTACTCCATTCTCGTCTAGGAGTTGGCCATGGTAGTATTCTGAGAACATTGCTATCATCACCGGGTGTGAGGTTGTGGAAGCGCCCAGTAAGATGATTCCTGTCTAAGTAATACTCCTCGATTCTTTATCATCTCTATCGCAATCCGCAATCTCATTTCTAGATGATGATTCTCGGTACCATAAGCAATCATTGATAAACACCGTGGAAGGCAATTGCCATCAGCCTCGATTGTGATTGGATATAACATTTCATCTGTTAATACATCATCTGGCACCAAAAGCAATGCATCCTCATCCACCTCTGCATCCAATCCAGTGATAGTCAGGTCTAATAACGGCTTGATGGGCGGCAAATTGATTTGTTCTATTATCATCAGCTGTTCTTCCCTTGGGCTGTGAATCAATCTGCTTATGCTTCTGGTAACTTTTCCAATAGCTAAAGGACACAGAAGTGAGCCAGTGTCAACTTTTACTCTATTCTCTGGGCACAGGGTGTTGGCGCTTTTTGAGGTCTAGTTTCCTTCTAAGCGCCAACTTTTTTTTGTTCTTTTGAGCTCTTTTGGTTTTCTTGTCTGTGGCATCAATACTTGCAGGACCCTGATCTGATCCAGTGTCAACTATTGCTCCTTTTTTCTACCAATGCTGGTGTTTTTGGCGGGTCTTCTAGTTTCTTTTTAGAGCCAACTTTTTTTCTTGCTTTTTTGAGCTCCTTTGGTTGTCTTCTTGTCTGCGTTTTTTTCAACTTCCTACCATGTGACAAATCTACTTCTTCAAATGGCTGTACAAAATCTTTGTTCAGGCATTCCTTGCCCCCAAACACCCAAGGCAAAAAGCAAGAACGGTTTCTAATCATTACTTTACCAATCTGACCCATGGATGCAATGCAATGTAGGCTTCTTGTACCTGTTACCACTTTAAGATTGCTGTCTTCTTTGGTGCTCCTATCTATTTCTTCGATGTGGAAAAACTTTCTTGATGTGTGTTCTTTGCATCCATTCTGTTCCTTTGTCAAGTTTTCTTTGCAGAATTCAAACAGATCTTGTGCATTTTGGATGACCGCCTTTTGGCCTCTAACCGCCTTGTATGCAGACTGTTTAACGAGTGCACTTGTAGAATCTGCAGGTCCCTTACCATGACCTGAACCAAAATAGGACCATTCTACTTCAACTTCATGTATACCTTCTGATATGAACTTGAAAGCTTTCTTGCATTTATATTGTGACGCACATCTGTCGCTAAACACATACAATTTCTTGATATCATGTCTTTTAAGATGATCTTCAATAACAGTTTTCAGGAACACTTGTACGGATTCATTGTCATGCTTGAGATCACTAGATATTATAACATCTTAGTCTATGACCAAATTCTTCTCACACTTTCTGTAACACACAACAGGATGCACTGTTACTTGTTTGCAGGCCCATCTTGCCGATTGGATTTCGTTTTGGTAGACAGTACAATAATTTTCGGCAAAATCCACAACACATATCATGCTTTCATCAGGAAGGTTTTCTTTTAGGAGCTTGAACTGCTTAAATTGCCAGTGGGCATTGAATAAATGCAAAGAGAATTGCTGAAGGTCTTCTTTTATTTGATCAATTGCTTCCTTGACTGTAGTTTGTTTTTCGCTGAGCTCTTTATGATTCTTTTTCTGTTTTGACTTCACCTTGTTCTCATCTTTCTTGCTGTTGATTTCTTGACCTTTCTTGCTATTGATTTTTTTTACCTTTCTTGATCTTTCTTGTTCTTACTTTTCTGATCATTCTTTGTCTTGCCTTTTTTATCAGCATTGCTCTTGGTTTTCCCATCAGTCTTGCTCTTGCTTTTTTCATCTGTCATGCTCTTGGTTTCTTCGTTAGCTGATGGATTTGAAGCCACAGTAACCCATCTGTGCCACTTGATTTCATCATCTAAGTGTTCAGACAAAACATCAAGGAAGGTAGCATTTAGGTTTTCAACACCACATCTGCTACATTCTCTTTGCAGACAGCTTTCAGAAGGGTCTTTGCATAATGTACTTTTGCTCAATTCGACAAGTGACAAGTTTGGGAGATGGAGACCTTTCCTCTGACAAAACATTTCAAGGGCCGATTTTATTTCTTCTACACAAGCATGCACGGAACTTGTTGAAAGCTAGCTTAAGAATGTGTTTCGGTCGAAGACGCCTAAACACAGTCAGCCCAATCTTTGTTCCAGTAGCCTTTATGAAATTTCTGTGCATTTTACTCATAGATTGGTTTTCTCCAAGTCATCGTAGAATTCCTGTATAGTTTCTCGTTCAGTCTCCCCAAGTGAATCTGTCCTCTGTTTCCTCTCATTGAGTTCATCACTCAACATTGACACTCGCACCAATTTGGACCATGTTACACCTAGGGCCTTTCGACATCTAGTAACAGATCTTGACATTTCAGTTCTTTTGCACAAAGCCAAAATGAATTGCCTCTTTCTTCTTGCAATGTCACTTATTTTTTTCTTTAGCTTGTCATTCTCCTTTTTTAGCTCTTTTACAACATTTTCATTAAACAGATTTGCTTGATGCTCAGATTAGACAGTTGTTCAATGTGTGCCCTGTAACTTGTGTGATGCATTAAAAGTGCCCAGAGAGTACAAAGCGTTCATAGCACTGTAATTTCTATTAGTCTTCTATTCTATTGGAAGTCATTTGTTTATTATTTGTTTTTGCTTGCTTGATTTCTTGCTTGCTCCTTCGTGTAGAAGACTTCTAGCTTGCCCTTTTCCCGAAGTTTGTGAAGCTTCCTTTAAAGATAAAGAATAAAACTCACAATGTAATAGCTAGTCTTGTGAATATTTGCAATCTAGTGATACATTATCTTTACATTGAAAATTCAAAATACTTTTAGTATGATTATATTGTATACATTTGTGTACACATACTAATGATTAGGCCCCTATTTGTCATTATGCATTATATCATTCTTACTTTTTCATTCTTAATCTCAAATAGGTACTATTAACATTCATGGCTATAAATTGACACTTAGCCTCCATCACCAAATTAAATACCTTTGATATGCATTACTCGGCTTTGCATCCGTATCTTCACTGTCACTTTCTTTGTAACTGACTTGGGGATGGCTTCTCCGGGACATAGCGATGATGCCCACTGGAAAGTATTATGTAAGGGGTATTAACATGTACACTTCACAATGAGGCTGAAAATGTCCTGTTGACACCTGATTTTTTTTGGGGATAACGTTACTGATTTGCTTATCTTCAGTTCACTCCATTGTAACTGACTTTGGTATAAAGATGATCACACTAAACCAAAAAAAACAAAGCTGTCTTGAAAATTGACATACATAATTGTCTCTAATAGTGGTAGTAACTGGACAATTATTACATTATTACTTTTTTTTTCCAGTTACTTTTTCATTCTTAATCTCAAATAGGTACTATTAACATTCATGGCTATAAATTGACACTCCAAATACCTTTGATATCCGTTTTGATTTGCATCTCTTTCTTCACTCACTTCACTCACTTCCTTTGTAACTGACTTGGGGATTAACATGATCACACTAAAAACCAAAAAACAAAGCTGTCTTGAAAATTGACATACATAATTGTCTCTAATAGTGGGCTGAAAACATTGTCCTGTTACTTTTTGACTTAATCTCAAATAGGTACTATTTTTGGCTATAAAAACAAATTAAATACTTTGATACTTAACAGTGATACTCCATCGAGTTGATCATAAAGATCACACTAAACCAAAAAATAAAGCTGTCTTGAAAATTGACATACATAATTGTCTCTAATAGTGGTAGTAACTGGACAATTATTACATTATTACTTTTTTCCAGTTACTACCACAGTTCTTAGCAATATATTTGTACATAAAGTTTAAAGGGTTCATGGCTTGTGCATGTGTCTTCTTATGCTTAAATATAACAGACATCATCTGGTAAAAAAGAGCAACTTTTATATGATCAGCACATGGCAGTAACTGGACACTCATTAACCATGTCCAGTTACCCCCAAATGTTGCCTTTACTTTTATTTTTGCATGTTGTTAAAATTTTGTTTCTTACTAATAATACCAACATGCACATTGCTTGTCAAACATGAATACATCTGCATGAAAAAAACTGTCATTGGGCAATGGCCATAACTGGACACACAGAAAGAGTTCATATTGAGTGTCCAGTTACTACCAGTGAAGAATGATTATACATGACTAATACTTTTCCAATACCAGCCTAAACACTCTAGGATATTATTTCTTTTAAGTACAAATTTTCCATGGCACCCATGAGAATTTCATAGTGATACAGACATGGTAGTAACAGGACATCAATGTTGTTCATTGAACAAGCGTCAAGTGACCACCACATTACCTCAGGAACAATTTTGTGTTAAGTATTATTTGCATTTAAGCATTTAGACTAGGATTGTCTAAGCACCAAACCCATTATAAATTTTTTAAGGTATAAAGAAGAAACTTTATCATCAACACTTGGTGGTAACAAGACACTATTCTATATATAAAATAGGGATCCTGTTACTACCAACTCATGCAATACTTTTACCACTACAGGGTATATTTTGAGTGCAGTATATTGTGATACATTTGGTTAATATTGTTTAAAACAATGTATACAGAAGTGTATAAATATATTCAAGCAAAATGCACTTGGTGGTAACAGGACTTGCTCTTTCATATATTCTGAACTGTCCAGTAACGACCAATTGATAAAGGGGTAGTAATTGATTAGTTTTCATTAATGATGACCGTATGTCAGCCTTTTCTGAATATTGTTTTTATGTTTGTAATTTCCATGATATCTTCGACAACTATAACATTAACACCTACGGTGGTAACAGGACATCTTGCATATTAGGGTTGGTGAAATAAAAATGTCCAACAAATTATCAGATATTTGGCATTTAGGGTGTTCATTACATAACTTAGGTACCACATGTTGATAAAACGTAAGCTGTCGGAGGTTTAATCAAAGAAATCAAACGATGTAGCTAAACACAACCTTGCCTATGGTGGCAACATATATTAAAGGCAGTGTACATCACATATATTCACATTTACTGTACTTGTAAGTGGTATTTATGTCATTTACCTTCAATCTACTAACCTTGATTCCACCCAAATCTGCATTTCTTGCATCCTCGTCCTCTAACATCAATAAAGTGTCATTAACAATAGTTTCAAGGTCTTCATACTTATCTTTCAGATCTGCGAGAGAGCCTTTTAGCAATGCAACTGGAACTTTTTCTTCAGCATCCAACAATTTTAGATATTGAATTATAGACTCTTGTAAACCCACACACTGCTGTGGTTTTCTTTCTTAAACTAACTTTTAGCTCTTCTTCTTTAGTCATTTTCCCGATCAGTTACTGTATTGAATTGAATAACTTGAATGAATGATTGAATGATGATCTTTATTCGTGCATACATATATATATACGTAACTGAAAAATACAATACATACAGGTTCATTAAAGATAAATCAGAAATATAATAAAGATATAATGTAATAAAATATAAAGAACTATCAAATATAAAAGTACAAAACCTGATCGTTTGGGATGTTAACTGAATAAGAACTTGAATGAAAATGACTATGTGAAAAAACTGAAGTGGTTACAAGGATTAGAATATAGTATCAGGTAGCATGAATAATAACATATAATATCATTAATATGAATCAAAACCAATTTATAGTCTGTGAATATGTTAATAGTTAGTATTAACATTGACTGATACAATTAAACATATCATATAATTTAATAACAGTTATCATACTGGATTATTCATTAATTATTACTGTACACGTATAAGAATATTGGATAAAAATTGAAATATAAAATGAAAACACAAATATGTTGAAAACAAAGTCTATTACATAAATTTATGTATATCAATTAATTAAACAATCTGGATGACCTTT
Source organism: Streblospio benedicti (assembly GCA_019095985.1). NCBI lineage: Eukaryota > Metazoa > Annelida > Polychaeta > Spionida > Spionidae > Streblospio > Streblospio benedicti. Next base: position 23,928,268 of record CM032666.1, on the reverse strand, counting down.
TCTTCCATGCTCTTTTTACGAAGTTTCCTATTCTGCAGTTATGGGAAGAAAGCAGACAAATGAACTTGTCTTCATCATTCAATAACCTAAAAGTTGCATCAAACGCATCAAACATAGTAATACGTTTAACAAAGTGATGAGCTTTTCCCATAACAATTTGAGAGCCGATATTGAAATTTGACAATCAACTTACATAGAAAATTTTTACATTTATCACCAAGTAAACTGTTTAATTTTATGATCGTATCATTTGCATGCTACTATTTGGGGGTGATGAGCATCTTGCGTGGTTTAAATTATGGATTAAATTGTGTCATGTAATATTTCACAACGTTTAGTCAATGTCTGAGCATGAAGTGTCTTTCTATGTTGGGAAAATGTATCCAGTTCTGGTATTTTTAATTTTGTGAAACGATTTCATGTAAGAACAGCAGGGCTCTATGTAACAATAATATTCTTCAATGATTCTAGTTCTACATGTTCACTCAGAATGCTCCCATATGTGTGAGCTGAGCGTTGTGGCATTTCTGTTCTTTTGTATTCTTAAAACTGGCTATGTGGTTTCTCCATCTCTCTTTGAAAGTGGTGGATGCTGAACCAATGTATGTTTCTTCTTTGTTGGTGTTTGTTGGTTTGACGGTGGCCTGAAAATATTATTATATCAGTTATATTAGTATGCTGTTGTGTGTTATATCAGGGATTGGCAATGTCAACAGTTTGGCTCTGATGAGTGGTGTGAAACGAAAACTGTAACCATGAAACAGGCTTGTAAGCCATGAGTGTGTATGTTGAAGAAAAATTCTCTTACAGGACTGTTTCATCCATTACGGAATCATCAGAGAGAATAAAATATAGTACAGAAGGATACTATAAACATTGATTACTTCAGCTCAAAGACACACATGACTGTACGTCATATAGTACGTCATACGTCATATAGTACAGAAGGATATTATAAACATTGATTACTTCAGCTCAAAGGGTATTGGACTACATAGCCATTACAGTCTGCAACAGGTTGCAATAATAGCCTGTCACAGATAAACAACCCATCAATCCTCCACCACACCAACACCAACCAGTTCAAATCCTAAAGTTATCATTGCATTTGTTACTAGCCTATACTATACATTCCAGAAGATACTTTTTCCTGTGCCTACAGGTACTTATCAGTTCAGTACGTTTATTTAAAGACGCCATCTCATTATGGTATATTATGTAGAGCTTTTCTAAGGTACAAAGGTTGCACTTTTTTGTCCTGTTATTATACGGTTTGGCTCTTCCCACTATCGACCAGGCTATATTGTAAGGTAGATTTTTCAGCTTCAATTTCAACACACACTTGCTTAGTTGTGGCGTTTTTGAGCGATTCCTTCTGAAATGACTGTTTATGGTTGGAAAATCTCGCCTTAAATGAGTTCTCAGTGAGGCCAATATACGTTTCTGTGGGTTGGTTTAGAATGCTTTTAGCTCCCACTTTCTAATTAACTTAAAAACTAACTTAAGACTGAGGGCTTTGCCAATAAATATCATAGAAAATCGCACTAACTTATGCAAGTGTATAACAAAAATACGTCATTTGTTTTGCAATAACTTGTAATGAATAAAAATCATCAAAAAAAACAATAATAGGGATCTTCATTTCTCTTACCAACGATTGGAGGTGCATTCACTTTAAAATCCCATTTTGCAAACCAGGACCCTGTTGATTTGCCTCTCTTAACTGAATTGAAACAGACAATAAAATCAAATCACAACGTGGCACATAATCTGGCTGCTTTGATGTGCCTGCCACCATCACGCTAGCGATTTGTCTAGTTTCTGTGACCTTAGTACTTGGGTTCAAGTCATTCGAACTTTCTTCCTTTTCTTCTATCACCGCTGCTTGTACAATCCCCTTTTCAGAAACAATCAGGGCCAGTTTAGAAAGCGTCGCCATATAGATTTTAATCCATATAGGCTCTTCATGCATACATTTTTGACTATTTCTGAGAGGTGGGAGTTCACAAACACATTTCCCCCTTTCCATTGACAAGTATCTTGCTAGTTGTATGGTATAGATTGACTAGTCCTTGGGAATGTTACCACCTTCTGTTTTGATGCTAACGGCTGTAACTTTATCTATCACAATTGTGGTATCTGTCTTTTCTTTCATTGACTGGCAGAACTCTGTTGTAATATGTTTGAAAAGTTCATAAGTCCTGGTGTTCAGGGACAGGAACAGTTCCTCCACCTTTTCTTATCACTTTAAATGCTGGTCTTTTTGCAGGCTGTAGTTTTTTCTTCTTTATGGCTTTTGGTGGAATTGAGTACATACGATTTTCTCTGTCTTGTACCTGTTTTTGATCTGGTGAGAATCAAGTCAGTATTCTGCCTCTGGTTTGCTTCTGTCATTTTTACATACGGTACTTGTCTAAATATTTTTCCATGGTTAATTTCACACAATATGATGAAAATTTCACATAATTTTCGTAAGAACGTTTTGAAATATCAGCGCAAGTAGTACATCCGATCGCCGGCATCATATATTTTTGGCCAAAGTTCTGAATGAATTGTTAATCGATTAATCTTAACATATTTTTGTTTCCATGTATTCCCTTTTGCTAAAGAATATGTAGTACTAACCATAAAGTCTATATCGGGAATGAATGATGGAAGATAAAGCTGAATATGTTAGTTCAATCCAAGATTTTCACGCCTCAAGCCCACGCTAAAAACTGCGCCACCCACTAAAAACCATCCCTCGTGGACACCTGCTCGCAGCTGTTCAATATTTCTACTAGCACTATCTTTGTGACGTACCAATGACGTACCAAACCCACAAACGGTCATACAGTTGGATTACCTAATGCCTGACAAGAGCTGTAATCTAGCTCTATCTGTGACAAGCTGATCTATATTTTGGTGGCCTACATCTTGAATACATCTCTTTTAGCTCTCAGTGTACACCCTCTGGATGCATGCAATCATCAATTATTTTGTATATTCTTTTTCACATGCTATAAGTGTATCTGTGAGATATTGGTTAGGTTCTTTCAACCTGCGTTTTTGCTTCGTTGCAAAACCTGGTTTTTGCAGCTAAGAATGCCTGTCTTCTTATTTCGGTCCAGAGCATCCCTCCCCAGCTCTATTCCTTCTTTAAAAAGTTCATTTCTTACATTTTGTCTACTTTTATAGAAATGATTCGAGGATGGAAATGGTTCTATTTCCACTTTGTACACTATCTTTTCTTTAAGAACCTCCTCAATCGTCAGGTCAGGTGAGCCATTGATTATGAAGTAATCTGAGCATCCCTTCCTCGCTCCATTCCTTCTTAAAACATGATTTTTTCTGCGAGTCCACCATGATAAACATACAAATACTTAGTGACTTCTCTGATGTAAACCATCCCCTCACGGGCACCTGCTCGCAGCTGTTCAATATTTCTACGAGCACTATCTCTTTGGTTCAATCTCTAAACCTTTCTTCTCTTACTTGAGCCTCATAAGTCAATTGTATCCTGTTTTGTCACTAAACTTCTCGGCTCTGAAGTCATTCTATTTGTGCACAAACAATTCATAATGCTTAATTATTTGTGCCCAGATTTAGATTATGACCACCACCGAGCAGCAATAATTGATGTAGTTCTGACTTCAATCGAGTTAAGATATTAAAGCTTTATTTATTTATTTATTTTTTATTTGAAATTTGATTTATTTGAAAATAAAAGTAACAGTGATCTGACATGAAAACCAATGGGAACAAAATGTAATCCTTATGAAAAATGTGTTTATACTTATAAAGATGGTACATGCTTCCATCTGATGTAACTTACGTAACCATAAATAAAATTGAATATTCTAGTAACATTTCAATTTCAAAAATTCATAAGAGAAATCAGAAAAATATAAAAAGGTTTCAAGAAACACATAGATTCATCAATATTTTAACTGCACAATAAATGAGACCAAAAATCAAACCAACATTTTAGTAATATGAAAATGTTTTTCAAAATCATAAACCAACAC
>CM032666.1:23830041-23924161 GCA_019095985.1 Streblospio benedicti | reverse complement strand
TAACTTTCAGTAGCTGGCTTAGAGCACTGCTGGTTGCTGCAACAAAGAAAACGTGGGGGCAGGACTACAAAAGAATAGAACTCAAGAATGAAGTAGAAACCTTCACTTCTCTATGGAGACCACCTGTACAGTTACAGTAAAATTATTTGTTTCTTACAGTCTTATGACTTTTTATCCGATAGACCACAATGACCAATCAATTGAGACAACTTGAGGACAGTGGCATTGGCTGTCTTTACTGGGATGTTCTGCTGAACTAGACTAAGCTCTACAAACTCAACAAGAAAGAAACAAGAGAAGGCTAAGGAGGGTCGTATGATTACCGCCCTCCTAAAAAGCAGGATGGACATCTGCCTTCAAACTATTTATTGGCATTGTAGCCAATGCATTATAGTATGACATCGAATGTTGTGAAGTATACTTAATAATTAGATTTCCCCCAAAATAGTAACAATGTTTTAATGTTGATTTTCAGTGAAATTTATGAAAATGTCTGTTTAATAATGTTGGTCTAGAAGAGGATTATATTTGCCCCTTTATATCAAATGTCGAACGGCATAACCTCACAATATGATCACCTACCCAAAGATATACTGTCTGTATTATTTCTTTCACAGAGATACATCACAAAATTCCAGAAATTGCGTGGGTATAGACTATAGAGAACATCCCCAGGGTGATCATAATATGTAAGTCTGTCACTCCCCCACCCTCTGTTTCTAGCTCTGTGCCATAAATATGCCTCATCCCCCAAGGAAACAAGCGGAATCTATGCCGACATCTTGTATCTGTAAAGAGGTCAGCCTCTTTGGTTTAAATCCGTTACTACTGCGATTGCGTGGTGGTCTCAGCGGGTTAGGTTGCATATTAGAGATCTAGGCTCTCCATCGATTAGCCAAAACACACCTACCACGCCTACATCTGAAGTAGAGATTCGCTCAAAGGTCTGTTATACAAATTTCTGATAATATTTTAATAACATGTCTTATTGAATGGTGTATGCATGGTTTTGCGATGATAAAATGGAATTAATGACGTTCACGTTTAAATGGTGAGTTGGGGTGGGGATGGGGTGGGGTCACAGCATTGTATATCATTGAAATATGGGGGGGGGGGGGGTGCTTTACACATGTGACAATGTGACATCAATTGCCCGTGGAAGGGTGACCATAACAAACAGAAAACAAGGTTCCCACACTTGCGCCTACTCTTTCCAATAAATAATGGTGTTCTCTCACATTCAGTAAGATTGTAATATTGTAAAAAATAAAAAAAGAAGATACAAAAAGAAAAACAGCTGGCGCCTCCATATTTATGACAATAGGCATGTGGTTTGAACTGAAATTACCTGATACTGTATGAAATGATTTGATACTATATACGACTCATTGCATGGTTCGTATTATGGCTGTACACTGAGTAAGATAATAGTGACATGATACCCCTATTAGCCATGACAGTCATGCCATGGGTCATATTAATGCAGATTATCAATACATAGTTATGCACTATTACAGGGGCTATTTATAGACATATAAATGGCAAAAGATATTTATCTTCAAAACCCAATGGACCTAGTACACTTTGCATATTACACATACCTTAGGCTTGTAGTTGCGACTAATAACTAATAACGTCATATTTTGTCTGTAAATTGCCCCTGTGGTGCCCATAACTCGAGCATTGCCAATAACTTGAATTTGACATTATACAATTATGCTATATTACAGTTTTTAATATTTCTGTGCATTTTTTCACACAAACCTTTATATTAGGCACACGGGTTCAGATGTATGTTTTAATGGGGTGGGGTAGACAACTGACATTTCATCATGTTCATATCAGTCCACTGAAGCCTGAAATTAACTCCATTTTGCACCTTCACGACGCCGACTTGCGTAGAGTTGGTATTTTTAGTCATAATAGCAGTGTTAGGCGAACCGTCGTAGGCGGCTTAGAAATGTCACACTCCTAAACACAATGACCCCGTGCTCACAAAAATTCATGCAGAAGTTTTTTTTTTGCTTCGGATTTAATTGACTATACTAGTGGGTTGCTTCCGAGTGTAACATAATAGAACGTAGGGGTGTAACATAAACAACAACAAACATAGGCAGATACAGGGGGCGGCCCCCTCCCTTTCCCCGCCAAAATACTTCATTTTCATAGGATTTTTCATGAAATACCGTAAGTGCGCCCCATCTTTTCCTCAAGTGCGCCCCCCCTTTTCCGAAAACCTGGATCTGCCTATGACAAACACATCTTCCGTTGGTAAGATTATGCATCAATAAAATGTGAATTTAAAAGAAAATTTAAAATATAAGAAGTTATTTACTCGAAAATTAAAATAATTGACAGAAATTAGACTTTTTGGGGAATGACCGCAAATAACGTCATTTTATGTCATTTCTGACACCCCCACACCACCACCCTTGTCATATTGCGTCATTATTCTTCGCCCCCCCCCCCCCCCCCCCACCTCCTACTATTACTCGTCATTTTTACTTTCTCATGCACACACTCCTACGGCCCTTACTACTACCCATATGAATTTGAAAGTTACATTGTACTATGCAAACAGCATCCAGTATATTGCTAAACAACCCTAAAAATATTCGCGCCATATCGATAGTTTGCTATTAATAGATATCCATTGGAATATTATGTAAAAAATCACTCTTGGCATCTGCACTACCCCCCGCCCCCTCTCCAATGTCCAGTCCGCGATAACGTTCTGGACAACACCCCATTCCCTCACCACCACCACCCTTTCCACGTTGACGTCATTTGTGAACGATCCCTTGCTCAATTATCCAACATAGACGTTTGGAGGTTTAAAGTAGAGCAATGTTTGAAGGGAAGGCACTGCTCATGATAGTGTCACCGGAAGCAAGAGAACTATCGGAAGCAACTTACTATCACAGCCTATAGTTACAGTGCAGAAAGGGCTTGTCAGTGTTATCCCGTTTTTCTTTCTGTTTTTTGGCTTTTCAATAATGGTTTAGAAGCCAGCGCTGTGCGATCTATTCAAGCTATTGTGACCATGTAGAAAAAAAAACTGTTTCAGTACAAAAAAGTCCTACTTGCCAGATTCCATAGAGGTAAACCAAGTGGAGCAGCCAAGTTTGATGTAATTGTAATAATTGACTTGATTAATTGATAATTGATTACGTTTACAAAGTAATTATAATTTAATTAATTACTTCGCTGAAGATCACGCATTTACTTATGTTGTATTACGCCATTGTTATTTAAAATATTAACTTGCAGTAATGTTCATTTCCTTTGTATTTTTTTACAATAGAATCTCTAAAAACCACTTATGGACTGGTCTTAACAAAGGGCTGGTCTCATTAGGGATTATATTAGCATTTTTAGGGGTGTGAAACAGTACTTGGTAGAAGCTGAACAAGTGAGAACAACTTATTCTTTTCTTACAGGTAGGGGAGCTTGAAAATAATTAAATAGAAATAATAACTGCATGTATGATGAATTTACATATTACAGCAGAGGTGGGTCCAAAGTTAGCAAAAACGTATAGATGAAGGTGTAATAAGACCACAAAATGGTCTTATTAGTAAGATTAGAGAGGTGGTCTATTAAATATGAGCTAGGTTATACTCAAAATTAAATACATGACGCACTATTTCAAATTGCATTTTATTGAATATTTTTAGGAGACACATTACACCTTACATCCACTCACACACAGACATTGACAATAATTTAATATACAAACTAAACTACACACATCATAATTTGTCCAACTCTGTAACACTTTAGCAGTTAAAATACTAATCTTTGCTCCTTTTGCAGCTTAGAATAAAGCCTAGATAAGCTCAAGTTTACTACAGTGGATGTTTGCTTTGTCATCGCTGTGTTCAAGTAAAGAAGATATCTCCATTGGAAAATTTGAGCTTATTTTAGGCTGTATGTTAGTCTACAATAGAAAATGTCAATGGCTAACCTCCCAATAAGGAGTTACACACACATGTGCAGTATTTTTGGTGTATTTGTTTTCCTATATTGACACTTGAAGATTTATACCGGTGTACAGTCTTGCTAATAAGTAAGTAGCCATCTTTCGTCAGCGTGCACACTTATGCTACAGTCACATGGGCCAATTATGGCAGATGCGTGTATTTGGATACAGAAATGCACAATTTTAACCCCCAAATTTCGCAAAAGTCTAGGAGAAGAGCTAAGGCCACAGCCGTGAACCACAGGAGATGAATCTTCTTATGAATCTGGATTCTACAGATCATGTAATGGATAAATACGGAAGCTTATGACTTATAAGGATTTTTGCGCATGAGACTACGTATCTTGCAGACGAGTGGCGTATCATACATAGGTTTACGTAATTCTCATATTTTCAATTCATACCAAAGTTTTGAGAATTTCAAAATTTCAGATCGTTCTGTGTTTTATAAATTTGCATAAATCTGCATATCCTGCAAATTGATTTAAGGATAGATACGTATGCTTACAGATGATACAGATCTTTGCGGATGCTTATGGATTTTTATCTGTAAGCATCTGCAACTACTGTAAGTGGCTATGTGACTGTAGCATTACAAAACAGGATGTCAAAATGCATTTTACAACATGTTATCATTTGAAATGAATGTCAGAATAGCAATGCACTCTAACACAATTACAAGTTATACAATGTACTTTTATGCTATCTGCAAATCAGGCATATATCAAGATTGTTTTATCATACCAATTGAAACCAAAATCATATTTATTGTAAATCAGTATTTTATGACAGATAACCATGAGTTTATTTTTTGTGTGGAATCACATGTTCACGCAATGCATTTACTTTAACTTTTTCCTATTGTAATAATTCCAATCAAAACAAAGTCAATGCATAAACTTTAAACCTGTGGCAAAACAAACTTTAGGCTGTGCATATAGATGTGTTGCTAACAATGCTTCCTACACGTTTTACCCTTTACAGGCTAAAATAGCAAATGTTGTTACTATTGAAGTTAGAGTTAAGCCGAAATTAAGCTCACATTAACCAAAATGCATGTTTGACGGACCCTCACTGAGTTAGGGTAAATCAGTAATCCATTTGGATAAAATTGTTCTTATTTTAGGCTTTAAACTAGTCTTTATCAATGATCATCCGGCCATTGAAAAAAAAGTAGTGACGATTTCTTATTAAAGCAGAACTATCTTATGATGAATAAACAAGACTTGAAACTGCTAACTATATGGTGGTTGCAGCTTCAAAGCTATGTTTACCCATCTGCCCATGTAATGTAAGTTTACACATGTAAGCTGAGCCCACAATACACAGAATGAGTTCAAAGTCCCAAAGTACCTTGATCATATAGCATTTCACAGTATTAGCTTCAAATTATTCCTTTGAGTCATCTTTACACCCCTATATTATATGACAACAAAGGTTATCAAAAAAACAGCAGAAACTTGCTTGTTACAGGATATATGTAGATTGTAGAAAGTTTCTTTAAGAAGACCACCATTGGAAATGGTCTCCAGTGAGGTGGTCTCTTCATGGAGGTTAATGAAGTCAAAGGTGTGCACTAAATAGTCTTATTTTAGAGGGGTTATTTGTTTATAACCGTGGTCATAATTGAGCTTCCACTGTATGTGGTTAAAAAGAAACTGTGGTGCCACATTTGTTAAGATAAAAGGGCATTTTCAGAGGCAATAATGTATGAACAAAAGAATATTTGCTTGAATAATTTAGTTTGCAGACTGTGGGTTTAACTGGTCCATTTGTTTGTTACTTTTACAAAATGGACAACTTGGACCAACATAATATGTGTTTGCTTTGTATAGGTCAATTCTAACTGTCTAGCTCCAATACATTTCTAGCTGCTCTAGCTCTACAACACTGATCCAGACACAACAACAGCTTTACATAACCTGCTCACTTACTATTGCAGCCTAAATTAAAGCCTAACATACTCTGAAATTTACAAATATCTGGGTAAATTGTAGCTTATTTTATGCTTTATTCTGGGCTGCAGTATTAGACATCGGCAATGTCCACAAACGAATAAAAAGAGATCAAGACACAAGTTATGAAACAGGATCACAGATGAAACCAACACTCAGACTTTCACAATAAATATGTACGCCTAGGATAAGTTTCTCACCATATAAAACACACCTGAATGTCATAGGCATACAAACGATTGCCATTTAATGTTAAGTTTTACAGTGCCAAATATTGTGGATGAATATTCAAGATTGTCAGACTGTGGCTTAGCAAAGCAGTCAGGATGACTAAATGTTGTAACAAGCTTGGAGGTTGCGAGATAAGACAATTTATCACTGTACTAGATATGTACACTTTTCACGTCATACTTGATCATTGCAGATGAGACTCAGTTTGACTGACATCCTCTGCAGTACTACATTCAGCAGCAATTAGCATTGCTTAATATGAAACTACTACAATGTACTACATTTACTTTCACAAATAACCTATAACCAGTCACACACATACAAAAATTCACAAAATTTAGCCAAGTCATTGCCAGAGGCTCAGTGAGCTATGGCACATAAGAATGGTCCATATAGCATAATATTCTCATCACACCACATCATCACATGTAATGTGTCAGTTTGTGTTTCTGAACAACTGATTAATGAAAGTGAAACACACTATTACCATAAAGTACTTCATATGACTGCATGTTTAATTGACCTGGCACCATGATATGCAGTACTTCCCATTCCCATCTCGGATCATACGTCACTACACAAGTTCACCTCCAATTCTTGTTCATGGCTCACTAAACAATACTGACCATCGGTCAGTGTGAAAGGCCATACGCCGTTAGGATCACTACACCATTTGTCAATGCACAGAAGAGTACATTACGACCATAATCATTATTCAGCTCATCCTTAAGTCTCTGGTCATGGATCATTAAAAAAACCAAGCTTCTGACCATCGGTCAGTGCACAAATCCATTAGCCATGTGGTACTGCTGCGTGTCCACTATGACACTAGTGTACCCCGCCCCGGGGGTCATCATGGGGTAGCCACCCCCTGCTGCCCCCCGTGCCCCTACCACGCTACCTTGGTAGCTCGTGGCGTGATGCTTGAAGTTGTCCGCTGCATAGTTACACTGGGGGCTGGCATTGTAGCTAGCAGCCGCCACCAGCTTGCTGCTAGCGCCACTAGCGTCCACTAGACTAGCTCCGTTTGCGTCTAGCACAGTCTTAGCTTCTACCTGCTGCTGTGGCTGTGATGGCACGTGAGAACAGTTCGTAGTGCTGCTGTTTAGACTGTTTGTGTTTGTCGAACCGCTACGTCGCATGATCACACCTTGATGCTGCTGTTGCTGTTGCTGCAAAGCTAAAGAAGTGTCTGTTTTCGCCGCTCTAATCCTGTCCTCCTTAAACATCGCCGCCGCAGTAGACGTTTCAGTTCCATCCACCACCCCTCCTCCTCCATTTGATTGGTCCTTAAAGTCTTCCGGGATCGTATCCTCTGACCCAGACGACTCTGACCTCTGGGTGTACAGTCCCCCGGGGAACACACCCCCAAGTCCCCCACCATGACTGAACACAGACTGCTCGCGACTACTGCTCCGCGACGAGTGGATGCACGACTCGTATTGCTGTCTCTGATTGGTCGACTGTGACCTTTGACATGACGATGGACTCTCCTGCTGTGGATGGGAAAGCTGCGTCTCCGTGGGACTCTGATGTTGATGATGCTGATGATGATGTTGGGAATTCGCGGTGGAGGCTGAAGAAGCCAGGTACATGGAGTTGTACATTTGAGCCATGTGCGCTGTCGCGTCCCGGCTCCCATAATATTTTTCGTCATAATGCGCCCCACCAGTGCCGGTGCCGCCGCGGTCCATGTATCGCTGGTAGGCGGCAGCACCGTAGCCGTACATGTCGCCATAGAAACCGCCGTAGGGGGAGGCCGCATAGAGCGAGGCGTATCTGCAAGCGAGAGAGAAGTAGAGGATCAGTACAGAAACATGGTTTACATCTATTTTTCTTAAATTTCATTTTGACTTTATTTCAGACACTAAATCCTTATTACAACATGCATAACGAAAAAAATTAAAGAAATAATTGTTTAGACCACAAAATCCTCATAGTAGATACAGTAGTTAATTATGACCTCCCGATGGCTCAATTAAAATGGTCTCAATAGAGAGGTGGTCTCTGTATGGGTGTTTGCTATGGTTTCATTAATGAAGTCTTGAAACCATTATAAATGTAAATGTAAATCTCTGGTTTATGGTCTTCTTCCCCGAAGGATCAGACGACTCTACATCTACACCAGGTTATTGGCATCCTTGTCACACTATATCTTTCTCAACTCCCTGGGGAGCATGCAACACATCTTTTGGCTACCGTAGTGGCACATAAATGGTAAATATGCAAGGTGGTGTACTGTAGAACCTCTATATTAGGACCATCTTTAGGATCAGTATTACGTGGTCTCAATAGAAAGGTGGTCTCTATACATAGGTTCATTTTGGTAGCTTTATGAGGCTTTACGACCGTGAATTGCAATCTTATAATAGAGGTGGTCTCATTATAGATGTGGTCTTAATTGAAGGTTTCACTGTAATTCAATGTTGATTATAGAATTCAGTGTACCATCTCTATTAAGACATCCATACATGTGTTCTTAATAGACAGGTGCGCTCTTTCACAAGGTTCGCGTTGCTGGTCTCTGTAGGAGCGTGATTTTTTTTTATAGATATGGTCTCATTAGAGAGGTGGTCTTAATAGGAGGTTCTTCTGTACATTCTAAAAGCAAGTCTGATTTGAAGCTTCCCACGATGCACCCACCTGGGATCCACCACGCCGTCGGTCGCTCCGCTGTAGAACCCGGCATAGGCGCTCTGCTGCATGAGCGCGGCCGCCGTGCTCACGTCCCCGGGGCTGTACTCCCCCGCCACCGGCGCCACCCCCACCCCCGCTGCCACCGCGGGGAACTCTGCGGCCGTGCTGGACGATGAGTACTCCGCCGAGGGTGTGTGGGGCAGAGGGTACGGCGAGCGCCGAGCTCCGGAACTCGCAGATTTGGAGGACATGGTGCGCTTTTTGCTGGAACCGCGCGAGGATCCTGGAGCATCCTTGGTGGAGGAGAACGGATCGTCGCGGATCATGGTCTGTTCCAGCTGGAGCTGGAGGTCCTTGTGCTGGGTGTCGCTGGAATAAGGGAGTGCAAGGTGGATATTTAGGGTCAGAGAAAGTACACGTCAGTTATAAACTTTTGTGGATATTTTAGTCATAAAATGGCATGTCTTTCTATTAGGGAACTATGACTGTTACCAGTCTGAGTAGTTGAAGAGAGTTTAGTAATAAAATGTGTCTTCATTTATTAAGTAGGTACTATATGTATATTGTTAAACTGATAATCTTACACTGTATGTTTTACTTGTACTTCATTTCTTTTGGTGTTTTAATTTGAAAAGGAGCCTTTAGGAGGCCGAAAACATTAATGAATAAATTCATAGTTAAATTTTAAAACAAAATTTCAATTTTTTGTATGACAGTATTTTTATTTCATTTCATTTTCATTTTATGAAGAATACAGCCAAAACAGAAAATTATACACTATTGATAATTAGTTAAAATTATTTAGATGCCTTTACAATTGATGCCTTTACAAGTTCATACTCATATATACTGAGTACATAGCCGTGCTATATTGGCGATTGACCCCGAACCGTGACATATTTTTTCAATGTGGGACTGGCACTGAGCCTACCTGAGGACGTAGTTGACGCTGACGATGCAGTGCGGGCGGGACGAGCGGGAGTTGTGCACGATGGTGGCGTAGCTCTGCACCCACACCCAGCCGCCGTCCTTGGCCAGCCACCGGTAGTACTTGGTCGTCACCTGGCCCTTGATCAACACTGGAAGGGGAGTGATATGATACTGATGTAAACGTCTCTGAGCCAAAGTACAGTCGATTCTGCATTTAAGACCACCTCTCCATTGAGACCACCTCTGTAATGAGAAAGCTTATCATGGTTCCAAACTCATAAAGCTATCAATATGAACCTTTGTATAGAGACCACCCCTCTATTGAGACCACCTAACACCGGTCCCAATGGTGATCCGAATAGAGATGTTCTACTGCAGAGTGGAATCTTCTCTATTAAGACCACATTTGGGACCAGTATTAGGTGATCTAAATAGAGATGGTCTCTATACAGAGGTTCAATTTGTTAGCTTTATGAAGGGTTGGGACCAAAAGAAAAGTGATCTCAAAGGGAGGTGATCTTATTAGGGGTTTTACTGTAAAAAGACGGGGTCTCTATCAAGAGTCTTGTGATGAAGCTACAATGCAATCATCAAACACAATGCAATCATGGCGACTGTCCTGTCGTCGGCATTGCAGGAGTGAGCAGCGCCTTGGTAATATAGAGTTTGCTGCAGTGTTTGCTTGTCAACTTGAAGCGGTAATGCTTCGTGGTCACCTGGCCCTTGAATGAATTTCGCCAAATCTCACATACTGTGGAGGAGAGAGGGATAAAATGAGCAGCAATGTGATACGTTGTGAGCCAGCATACGGTAAAACCTAGTATTGGCGAGTATTACGGGTTCACCTGACCTTGTACTGAAACACATTGCAATCATGGCGAGTGTCCTGATCACATTGATCATCCTCGAAGGGTTGAGAGGAAATGTAACCTCTCTGACGCACTGCAACCCTAAACCATGCATATATATGCATAGTAAAATATAAAATATATAGCCCTACTCACGTTTAAGATTTCATAACATGTATGCGTTATTGAATGTTTGTAAATTCATATAAATGTACATGTGTACACACCTCGTGAGAGCAGGATAGAAATGTTAAAGATTAGTTTCACGACTGGTATTTACGAGGAAATTGGAATAGGCCTACTTCGAGTGTGATTGTGTAATTCTGGGGCATTCTTTTATTTTAAAAAAACTGCCAAAGGAAACGTAGTTTGTCGTACACGTATATATTTTCATCAAGGGTGATACCATTGACACATATCCAGCCGACATCAGGACAATCACCATGATTGCATTAATTGTTAAGATTGCGTTGTGAGTCATATGCACAGTGTCGACGTTCGTCATAAACTCCGTCACTAAACCGCAAAAAATAATTATCTATCACATTGATAAGCAACTATACAAAAGTCTGGTCATTTAGTGAACAACATGTGGTTTGACCAACTGTCCATGATACTTACGCGTGTGGTGTGCATAGCGCAGGTGCAGTATGTCCATGGCGTGCACGTAGTGGTACATGGTCTTTTCGATCAGGTCCTGGGGTTCGTAGCCCGTCAGCGCCGCCACCCTACAGCACAGAGACACATGTGGCATCAACTGGTTGTGAAAAGACAGTATAGGAAGACATAGTGGGCCCACTGGGCAGAGATGAATAGAGATGTTTGGCAAACTTATCGGTGTTCTTTAACGAGTACTTTTATTCTGGGACAACAACTCCTATAGAAAAAAAAACATAAAATCCTGTGGTTTGGACCCCCTTTTTACAAAAAAAACTGGATCTGCCAGTGACTCCACAAAATGTACGTCAAGAGGATGTTAAACTCGCACCGGTAAACAGTCAAATTTACAGAAGAATCTTGGAGTTGAGAAGCATCAAGAGAGTAGACTATTATAAATTAAATGGTGTTATGGATCATGTGTGCGTCATGCCAAAAAGGCTTACATGTTTGGTCAAGCATTTTGATTGGGAGAGTTTACTCTGGAATAAAAAACCAGATACAGCAGAACCTCCGAATTCAGACCACCTCTCTAGTGAGACCACCTCTATAATAAGGCCCAAATCTTCGTAAAGCTACCAAAAATGAGCCTATAGATAGAGGCCACTTGTCTATTGAGACCAACTAACACTGGTCCGAAAGGTGGTCCTAATAGAGAGGTTCTACTGTACATCCCTCACTTTCACTCACCGCTGGTCAAGGAAGATGAGCTTGAGGTCGAGTGATGCGCGGAACATGAACATGTTGTTGTGCAGCTTCACCTGAAACAGACGCCACTGATCACTGTCATAATATGCTAATTATTATGCTTTATAATCCTTGGGTGTGATCGGATAATAATCCTCTGTAATATGCTGTAGTGTTTCAATATTTTGGTACTTAATCCCGTTCATTAGTATACTGCATTTTATTTGGATGGAAAGTTGAGTTGCAAACGAGACAGTGATGACTACGCATGTTTTTAACTTTTTAATACCATACAGGATACCTGTAAATAAACCCCACCAATTAAATAACTGTGAATGACTTCATATACTATATCAAAGTTCTTTTACATTGTATATTACAACAGGCGGCAGTATTCTTCTTTCCTGGTTTATCTTGACTGGCCCTTTTATTTGAAATAGACAGTCAAAGTAACCCAAGAAAGACACCCTATTTCAGTCTGGACGCTGGATTCAGAGAATATGTTTGTCCCACTCACCTCAGTGATGGCGGAGGTGGGCAGGGAGTGGCCCACGGCTACCATGCCCACGTTCTGGAAGCAGCCGGGCTCTCCGGGCGGGAAGGCGGCCAGGGGGTCCATGCCGTACGCCAGCGGCGGCACCTGCCGCACCTTGATGTAGCCCGAGCAGTGGATCACCTGGAATGAGGAGGAGGCATTGGTGTTTGGACTTGCTGATCCAGATTTTCAGGAAAATCGAGAAAAGCAGATCCCGCTCTTCCTTTCCCCACCAAAATACGTCATTTTCATGGGGTTATTGGCATGTCCATGCGTACCAAACCCATAAATCCCTTACGCGCGCCTCCCGCCGCCTTTTTCCAAAAATTTAGCTCTGACTGTGGGGCAGCACTTGAGTGCACATAGGATTTTGTGAGGACAGTTGATAAAGCGAACATGCCTAAACTGTATGGAAATCACGTATTTTGGTGGGGAAAGGGAGAGTGGTGGTGCGGAGGGAGTGGCCCCCACCCCCAGCCCCGGATGATCTCCATTTGGTTTGTCTTTGGCTGGTCTACAACCGTCTTGCATCGGTCGTATTGATGTTTGAAGACTACTCATGGCAGATTTTGGCACTCTTCTTGTTTTACATTAAAATTCTTACTCCAAACATATGCAAATTGATGACGTCTCATAATTATATGTTTTCCCTAAATACTGCTCATTTCTAAACTTCCTCTTTCCACCTCTTGTCACACTCTTTGGCTACACAAGCACCCCCCCAAGCCCGGTTAAAAATAAAGACTTCCAACGAGCAATGATCCTAAACCAAGCCACCCAACCAACAGAAGCCCTAACATCCCGGCCATTACCACTATGTACATGGCCCATTACACATGGAGGGCTAATGCCACTATCCAAACATCCCCCCTCCCCACCCCCGCCCCCACCCAACTCACATCAGCAACGTCCATTATAATCACATCAGGCAAACAGACGACATTTTATGCAAATGGAGCGAGCCCCCATGGATATTGTGTCTGCCGCCGCCTCCTCCTCGGTAACAATGTTGGTTTAATTAAAGCCCCATCGCCGCTTGCTCCCCCCCCCCCCCCCCCCCTTTCCCCCACAGTGACCTCCTGCTGACCCGCAAACAAAATCTCGCCCTTTTTGGTTTGCCGGCGTCTGATTGGTCGGATTTTTGCGCATCGGCGCAAATCCGTTTTACGCTTGTTATTGTTGCATTGTCTTCTACTTTCATAGTCATTTATATTAAACTGCTCCTTTGATATGTTCTATTTTCTGTATTAATGTTTATGCTTTTATACAGAGGTTAATTTATAAATTGTACTTCTCAGTATTTTCTTGTCTACTTGTTTAGTTCATAATGAATATAATTCTATTGTTGCATTTTCCTATCTTTTTATCTCTATTTTTCATTTTCTCGCTTATACTATTCCTTTCAAATTAGTTTGATATGTTCTATTTTCTATATTCAGGTCATGTATCTATGCTTGAGAGGTTAATTTGTATCATAGTATTCAGTAATTTCTTTGGTACTAGTTTCATTCCTATGATTATAATCAACACCGTGAACTGATTTAGCAATAGGAAGCCTCCGTGACGCTGTGTTCTCCATTGTACATTGTGTTTGATGAACAAATAACAAATAAAGCAAGTTCCCTTTATTCGCCCAGTGACGCCGTTATGTAACCACAACGCACCCGTGGAGTGTATTGTTCCCCCGCCTCGTCCAGTGAGGTCACGTGATTATCAGATGCCAAATCTGAGAACTACATGTACTTTGTATGCGGATGATTGCCATATTATTTGATTTATGGTGTGATGATCACAGCTCTGACAAGATGTTTTCTATAACCAAAATCTAGATCTAGTCTACGACTGAAAATGTATATATGCGTATTTGACCTTATTCATTCCCCTGGTGGGAGCTGCCTTGTACCCGACCATGGTGAGTGAGCCAGTGTCTGAATGTGAATAGGAGAGTGTGTGTGTGTGTGTGTGTGTGTGTGTGTGTGTGTGTGTGTGTGTGTGTGTGTGTGTGTGTGTGTGTGTGTGTGTGTGTGTGTGTGTGTGTGTGTGTGTGTGTGTGTGTGTGTGTGTGTGTACGGTGTGTGTACGGTGTGTGTACGGTGTGTGTACGGTGTGTGTACGGTGTGTGTACGGTGTGTGTACGGTGTGTGTACGGTGTGTGCATGCGTGTGCGTGCCCTCACGTACCTTGTATCCGCCCGTGGTGAGCCCGGCGTTGCGCTTGGCGAGGACGCACTTCATGCGCAGGAAGAACGACCGCTCCATCTCGTAGTCTGCAAGGAGGAGAAGAGTGGGTAAATCAGGGCTGTAGGAAGGGCTAAGACCATGGCCTGACCAATAATTTGCGTGAAGAAAAGAAATAATGTAATAATTTGATCATGGCCTGACCAATCGTTTGTGTAAAAATAAAAATCTAAAATTATTGATCACATCTTTTAAACGGCCTTGCCAATTTCAGTTTGTTTCCTACGGGTCTGTAAAATACATAATTTCTCTATTAAGACCACATTTGGGACCCGTGTTAGGTGGTCTCAATAGAGCGGTGGTCTCTATACAGAGGTTCATTCTGGTAGCTTTATGAAGGTTTGGAACCGTGAAAAGTGGTATTTTATAGAGGTGGTCTCAATAGAGAGGTCGTCTTAATTGGCGGTTTCACTGTATAAGGAATTTGGTATTCAGCCTGTTGTCTTATATTTTGTTTGTTTCCATGCTTTAGAATTGAAGGTTCATTAAAACAATAACAGAACGATAACCCCTATTTTGTTACCTTGCAACGACAAGAAACACTACGGCTATATACAAATGTATGTTCACGTTAAGCATGGTTTTTCGGTCTTTTTTAAAAAACAGAGTTAGTTGTTTAACCAGTACGGTACAATCACTTTTGGATAGTTTGCTAATCTAGAGGATTAAATTAATGCGAAACATTCTAGCTGCGCTCACAATATTTGTCCAATTAGCGCCTTGACATCAAGGATTCTATGAATATACCATCTTTGTTCGCAATTTTTAGAGTGGCTTTAATGAAGTATAAAATGAAAAGACACGTGTTTAATTTATTTATTGGGTAGCCCAAGACTAACGAACACTTAACCTTTCATAAAATATTACAAGTAATACATGTCAAATATTACAAATTCCCTTCTCGAATTAAAAAAATAAAAATAAATGAGAAATGTCTAAAAGAACAATTATTGTATATTTCTGCAGACTCTCACTCAAGCATCAAACAACCTAATGTTCCTCAAAAAGTAGGTTTATAAAACTATCATTCAGAAAACAAACTTCTTGGACTCACAACCCTTCTCAACCATATCCTAATAACCATACACTTCCTACCCCCCTATAGTACAAACCACGGCCTTTAGTACAACGTACTCTATAGCTAGGCTCCACAAAACCAGCCCCACCACCGGGCCTTTGAAGCCTCCCGTCTGTCGTACCTTGATTGCAAATCATGCAGCCCCTAAGTCGCCGGATCAGCGCTGAGGCATGCCCCCAAATATTTGCGGGGCCCGGGCCTCCTATCCCGCCTGCTCTTCACGCCTTCTACGCCATCGATTCGTCGAAAAACTCTCGCATTTCGTTTGCACAAATATTGACCGAGGCTCGAGCCGCCATTTTGAAATCCGACGCCAGATGAAAGAAAATGACTGTCTTTTGAGATTTGTTTCTTCAATCACAGGCGTTGGGGAATTTATTACTCTTGTTTGTTTGTTTCTCTTGTTTAATGATAGATGTTTGTTTTCTGTTCTTTTGTTTAGCGTCGGTTCATTTTGAGATTTTTATATTGGGGGACTGATTTCATTAATGCGAGGTACACAGGGATTGGTCAATAGTATAAACTGACGGTAAATAGTATAAACATTTGTCAATAATTGGGGATTTGGGGCTGCCGAGGACGCAGAAATAATTAACAATTCAAATGATCTGATATGTAAAGTGGTTGGGAGATATCGCTTCGTATGTATTTGGTCTACTTTAACCCTTTGCAATGGTTGCTGGAGTAGGCAATGGTGCTACTATCGCCACATAAATGAAGAACTAAACCATTTCCGTTTATTTAAAAAAAATGAGGGTCTGGTTCAAATGAATAAAGTGATTGTTAATCAGACAAGCGATTTGTTAAATTTCCGCTTATTGAAAACTTCTTATCTGGGCTTCTCTATAAGGCATCGATGACAAACCTTTTACACCCGCCTCGAAGATGTATTAGACAAAGCATCAGGTTTCCGAATATGCATATAAAATAATGAACATAAAATCATTGCCCGTATCATATTTCAACAAGATCACAGCGATTTTAAAATCAAATGGTGGAAACATCAAATGTTCAAGAGCAGAAAAGACAAGTTAATAGCCTAGTTCAAGAGTTGATGCTCAAGTGAAGATGTGTGCATTGCTGTCGGCACCACCCACACCCCCACTCAGCCCAACTCGAGTGTGTGGTCAGTACTGGTCACTGAGTGGTCACTCAGCAGCCGATTAGCCTCTCAAGTGACCGAAGATTTAGTGGAGGGCTCGGCCTTTGTGTCTCTAAATTTGGTCGAGTGTTTCGGTCAACTTTCCGAGGTGATATGTTTGACCAGCGGATTGTGGTTAATGCATTTTCTGCTGGCCGGGAAAAAGTGATTTTCGTGGGTTTGGTTGGTTAGCTAGTTGTGTGATTTTGGTGATGACGAATTACAGTAGAATCTCTCTATTAAGACCACCCGTGAGTCTGGCTTCAACTGGTTTCAACAAAGAGTTGGTCTCTTTCTAGAAGTTCGCCTTGATCTCTATATGGAGACTCCACCCACCCCCGTTATAAATAATAAAAGTTAAGGGTAGTAACAAAACTAAGCTTTTTATTGCTTTCTGGCATTAGTTGAATTGCATATAATCATATATCCTCCTTGGTCTTTGCATTCCAATATGCTTCTTTCCAGCAAGCTCTACGGCGAATATATTTTGTTGTTGTCGAAAACATAATTTTTTTTCTAAATTAGCATTTTCCATAATTGCCCATCTATAATAAAACATGCTACCAGCGAATTCATTGCACGGCAAACGAGGAAATACTCAAACCTTTTCTTTTCATATATATATATATACTTTATATAGGCTGCTTGGAATTAAACATCGCAGTTTATTGCCATCTTCTCACATTCGAAATACACCAGTTTATCAATTCAATGCCTTCACTCAACGCTTCCACATACTATGAATGCGCAATCGACCCTCTTTGTCTCATAACCGTCGATTATTAATGCAGATAAATATCATTATTTTCGCCAAAAGCGTGCGTTCGCAAACCCACCCAGGCAGACGACAGTTTGCGTGACCTTGAGAGAGATATTCATGCGCACGGTCCTCAGCCTAATCACAGCCAGACACGCGATATAGTCCCTCGTTAAAACTGCGCTCTACATGATGAAAACCACGATCCGGTGCAAATTAGATCACGACCGAATCACCACCTTCTCGGCGAAATTTGCAGGATCTAATTTCTTGTTCGATCACAGTTTGATTATTGCGCGCGCACGATCGGACTATTTAACTTGGTGTATGGAGCGTGATGGGGTCAGGACGGTGGAGGTATATGTTCTAGTGTGGAATGTACCAATGTACAACAGCATCTATAGCACACAATATTGTTGAAGTTGACGTGGTTACATATGTTCTTTTTCAGCACCCTGAGGAATAACTAGTGGAAACTGTTTATTTATGGTAGCCACATGTGATGTGGGGCTGTTGAACCTCAACTCCAACGAAGACGACCTCTATAAAACGACCATATCTATAGTACACCTATGTTTTATTCTGTGCACACGTGTTCCCAAATTCATAGACCACCGGTAACCACCTTCTATTGAGACCAGTTGGGGCAAGTAAGCTATCGTATTCTTAGTGGCTAAGTTCAATATCCTGCCCAGGTACTGGCTTTTTCTTCTCGCTATCGTCTGGCACTGACTAGTATTAACTGGTACTGACCATGAGGCTAGCTGTTGCTGACCTGTCACTGGCCGGTACTAACCGGTGCAAGCTGTTACTGATCGGTCACTGACCAGTCACTGACCAGTACTCACCATGCGGCTGGTACTGGCTGGGCGCGGCGGTGGGCGGGGGGTAGGGCGCGTGAGCGGTCAACAGAGCGGTCATCTCGTCGTGGTCAGCGGGGTGGATGTACTCGTAGATGGAGTTCCCCGTCAGCTCAACCTACAACCCGAGCAATAAACACATGAAAATCTGCTCACGGACCACAGAGCCAGCAATAATGAAAACTAGCTAGCTGGCGGGACAATCACTATATTCTTGGTGGCAGAAAAATGTGATTCACTTATATGTTTGATTCAATTTTTTACCGTGATAAAGTTGGGGCTGTACCAACGACGACGTGGATAAAAAATACTGAAAACTCAAGTATGGCTTCATGTCAGAGATTTTAACCATTATTGCACATGCACTCTATTTCTCAACACATGTATTTCCACAATCCATACAACCAGTATGAAAATCTCTGTATGTAATGGAAACACCTCGATAGACTGGCTGAATGTAGTCCTATCATTTATGTAACAATACAAATGTATGAAAATCCTTAAAATTTCGAAAAAAGAACTCTTAGAGGTATCGTATAACTACGCTTGTCCATATTTGGACGGTACCATATGCATTTATATCGTAATACCAGCCCATTTATAAATACTACTTAGTGTGTGAGAATCCTCACAGATAGAGTGTTATAATGAAGAAATATGTTATGGTTTGCAGGTCACCGTGTATGAATGCATGCGCGAATGAGGTGCATATCGCTCGACCTTGCTTCTTCAATTTTCACCTCATTCGGGCATGCATTCATACAAAACCACGACATATTTCTTACAAAGTGACTACATGCACGGGAGCCCGTAATTTTAAGGATTCTGCTATTGATACTGGACTATATCAGTGCACTGGTCACCGGAAACAGACTACTACCTGCGATAGTCCCAGGTGCACGGACGCCGTCTCCGAGATGTACATGATCTTGCCGTCCGGAGACAGCACGAAGATGAAGCCGTCCAGAGTCTGCAACGACACGGGGCAGTGATGAGGGGTGAATCTGTGGTGGTCGAGAGGGGGTGGTGGTGGAGGTGTTGTGGGTCATTATTTGACCATTAAGGCGTCTGCAATGGACGGGCAGGTCAGAAGTGGTTGAGAGGTTGAGTGTGTGTATTGGGGGGGGGGGGGGGGTCTTAGTGTTGTGCGAGAGCTTGAGGATGAATCCGTCAATCCTCTACAACAAATGAAGGAGAACGTTAAGTTGTTAGGTACATGGAATTGGAGATGAGAGAATGGGGGATTTTTCAGCCGTGGCCAAAAGTTTAGTTGAATCCACCGTTTGTAGAAACTTTGACCGACGATTACGTGAATCGCTGAATAAGTGGCACGCGCCATAGGTTTAATGACTGGTTCTAAAATATAAACTCACTTTTTTAAATTATAAACATTTGGGTCTATGGTGGGTTCAAGCTTGCCGATCTAAGCACATATACATATCAGCTACAAGCGTATCAACAGTTAACAATGCTAAACAATACCTCTTTTTGGTTATATTTTCTATGCTAAGGACTTTTCTTCCTCTGTTTACATAAAGGTTATTGATAAGAAAATCACGTTAAAATGATGAGCATTAACGTCAACTCTTATTCAAGTAGAACTACCAGCATTGAGCTGCAACCTGTTGTGTGCATCCATAACTCTTTAGTGGTTAAAATAGTAAGTGCTAATACTAATACTTAGGATAACGCCTGAAAAAAAGCCAAAATCTACCTCAATTATCTCCATTCACTCTGACTGCATTCGGCTAAATAAATCACCCATCATGTTAAATTTGTGCTTATTCTAAGCTTCATTTCAGTAGCCACCAGTTCCCAACCCGCCCACAAAGGGTTAAAGCAATTAGCGTCAGACGATTGGCGGCAGAAGCGCCGTTTACGCGAGCCACTCAAGGGCCAGAAACGGCGCTCCGGTCGCAAGAAATCGCGTAATAGAGTCACGCGCCCCATATCGCTTTGATGTTTAAGTAGACATTTATTGGCGGCAATCCGTGCCGTCCCCTCCTAGCCACATCTCTCCCCGACAGAGTTGAGATTTGATGTCGTTTGATGTGCGCTTTTCATATGGCCGAGCATGGGGGTGCATAGAGAGATGCAATTCTGAGCTGGAATCTTTTTTTCTCTTCTTTTAGCCATCCACTTTACACGAAAGCAATTGGTTGTTTGATGCTGATTTCTCTCAGGAAATAGTTGCCATTGTTCGTGGCTGAGTCAATAAGCTCAAGATTTACGAGGATTTAGGCGAGATTTATTTTTTACTGCTGGAAAACCAGGGACTACGTGATATGGTGTATTGATATCAAAGGTTCTATGGAAAACAATTGGGATTCATCAGTATTGCTAGGCAATGATGACAGTAACAGATATTGCAAATTTGGAGTTTTGATAAAATTTTGATGTCAAAGTAGAAGACAAATAAAACACTACAAGGAATAGCATGTGGACTGCATGCACCAGCCCCTGACAACTGTGCATTTATCAAAGTACACAGCAACAAAATTTGACAACCAATAACCTTTCATCTGGTCCATGAATTCGAGTCAGCTGATTCGAATCTAATCATAATGATGAAATTTTACACCCTCCTGAAACCGTCTGCAGTACACCATTGTATCACACAAACCGCTGTACCATATACGCATTTAGCAAGTTTTAATAAGAATTTTACAAAATGTTTTGCAGCATGTGTTTTTTTACACCCACCTGTAGGATCTGGCTGCCGAGCTCCTTCTCCCGGGGGTCGCGGTTGGTGATGCGGGAGCCCCAGCCGTCCCCCAGACCTGTAACACACACACATGTAGGATGTTAGTCACAATGTAAGACTGAAAATCCTCAAAACACCACTCACTCTAATACTATTTGTGAGATTGGTGTCTGTTAGTTTAACATGTTATTCTAACAGACATCAATCCCACCCTATGTAGTCCCAGCTGTTGCCCAGCCATGCAACACAGACATGTGGGATGTTAGTCACAATATAAGACTGAATCCTCAAGGAACACACCTCACACTAATAGACACTAATCCCACCCTATTTGAGCCCCAACCGTTGCCCAGCCATGCAACACAGACAAGTGGGATGTTAGACATAATGTAGAATGGGAATCCTCAAATAACACAACTCACTCTAATTAACACCTAGATTTGCATGTTTAATATACACAAGTGTTCCTTTCCACCCACTCACCCATAGCTGTCACAAAAAATACGTGAAGCACAAAAAGGGGGGTGTTAGCCACGTTGTAACACCTGGCCACACCCCCTTCCACTCTATACGGAGGAACCCCAGTCATTAAACAAAAGCTGCAACTTAAGCAGATTATATCATCTAAAAGAGTAACATTGACATATGTTCTATACGATATGTTCCACCTCGCTGGTTGAGCTGTCCCCAACCCAATGAAAGAGGGACACCTTCCACGATTCTGAAACTTAACCACAGGGCCGGCTGTTCGAATCCAGCGATGCTAATAAATACAAAACGTTCGTTGTGTCACATAACGGGGTGCTTTTATTGTGCAGAGATAAGCCGAAATAAATTACCTTCACCAATATTCCCCTACTATACGCCGTTATTGTTCATTGCAATGAACTTGCTGCTCAGGATTGGTGTGTACAACAAGATCCCAGCATTGCAGGACCGTTACCGTATAGTGGCGCCACCGGGTGGACATATCAATAACTAACTATATAGGCTCCATTGGCCGTGCTTATTTCATGACATACTGGTCTCATGATATGCAGGGATCAAAGAGATACATGCACATATCATGCCATTTCAGCTAATTTAAAACTTTATATAGATCTTTGCAGATTTCCGATGATTTTGTCTGGATACACAGACATATACAGGTAGTTGGTTGGTACTTTGAATGTCATCCGAGCATTATATTCAGGGGACAACAGGAAGGTAGTAAATGTACGTATGAGAAGCATGCCCATATTTTATGAATGATACAACTAAAATTAAAGACTAAAAAATTCACCCAAACACAGGAATTTCTAAAGTAAAATTATACCCCTACAATATGTCAGAATTTTCAACTTCCTCCTCCCATTTGCCCCGGCCCCCCTTAATTCCGAAATATATGAGCCTCCCCTTGATTTCAATACAGACGATGATGTCAAACACTTATAATTACTGTTTAAAATATGCAAATGAGCCGACTATCGCGCCTCCCGTTTGCTTGTGAAGAGAGTTCCACGAACGTGATCATCGACCGCCAAATGCAAATGAGCTGCGTGCAAACAGCGGCCATGTTTGCGTTTTTAATGTATGTACATGTACTCAGGGAAAGAGCGACACCTGCATATATAGATGATATGCAAATGAAGATGGAGGTCAAATATTGACCCCTTGACCAATTCAGCGCCTTACTGTGTATGCGTTGCTGAGTTAAACAGAGTGGGTGACTTTTGGCTCATACTACACTAAGAGAAAACTCTGTAGGGTCACTCATAAAGCTACTTGTTTGTTGAAAGTCCAATGTGTGTGGTGTTGCACTGCTAAGAAAAACATTTAAAACAAAAACAGCCAAAGATGTTAACTGCCACGCGTAAAATATGTGCATTCATTTTCAAAATTAAAGGTAGAAATAGCACAGTATGATTGCTTGTTCATCCAATCTACAGGCATATATCCCCAAGCAACAATCAATCTACGTATGGTCATGTGATGCAGCATATTTTATATTAGGACCACCTCCAGAAGAAGGCCACATTAAAAAAACAACAACAAAGGAACAAAACAAACAATTGCTATTCGCGAAACATTTCGTAGACACCACTACGAAACTAAAACCAAACCAAAAGACTCCTTTCTATTGAGACTCCTTGAGTTAAGGACAGTCTTAGTGGAAAGCTAGTTACTACACCCCCACCCTCCTTACCCCTGTCCGTTCGGGACGGTGTTTGCCGGGTACACAGGCGTGTAAGTGACACCCTCTCCCACGGTGTGTCGGGGTCTCACCCCGGCCGCCACCTCCCCAGTCAACCGCATACTTAAACAACTTAATCCCCAGCCCGAGTCTTTCATTGGAGTGTTGTTCAAACCCAAGATCCTCACCACTGTACACAGCTATCACTCGTTTTGGTACAGTAGAACTGCTCTATTAACACCACACACAAGACTCTGGTCTCAATAAGGAACTGGCCAATGTATGAAATGGCTACAGATTCTCTTTCTGAAGCCTTGGGACCACGAATAATGGTCTTATTTCATCCAGATTGCCTCTGTATAGAGTAGAGGTGGTCTGAATCAAGGGCTCTACTCCATGTGCTCTCAAACGGTGATGACAAAGCCTATTGAGTGTTTTAAAGCTGCATTTTTACACAAACTGGGCAAACATGGGTGCATTGTGTTGAGTTTGGGTTCGAGTGGCATCGTATGTCCCAATAGACGACGTTCTGTTTGCGGATTATAGCATCAAAGGCGCCGGCGACCTCTTGAGAGGTGTCGGGGACTGCACCCGAAACCGCACTCGAATATGTAATTAAGTTAGAGGATGGACGCCTGGGAGAATTCTTCATCATTTGGGCTGAGATGAGCTTTTTTGAGTGTATTTAGGATCCGTGTACATGTAAAATGCACAATCATACTTGGAAGATTTATACAGAGGTGTTTTTTTCCGTCTCTATTGTATGTAATATTTGATATGACATTAAGATAGATGTTTGCGTGTAAGAAATAGCATGTGGAAAATTATGTGGCAATATCACTGCCATATCTCAGCTCTAAATACGCTGTACATAGTTGAAATGAACATAGACTTGTTAAGGCAGTGTAAGAGATCAAGCCGTGAAAACCGACGATGGTGGCTGTATATATACGATGGGCATATTTGTCATGAGATTTTTCTCTCTCTTTCAATGGTTTACGCAGTCTGTTGTGCTATAATTTATATAGTGATTCAAGTTGGACAATGTCGTAAACAATTCTGGTGATTGATATGCAAGCAAGACTTGAGATCTTATTGACTTAATCTAAGCTCTGTGGAAATGAAAGGAAACAGACCCATGACCACACAGACGTAAGAAATAATGCACTCAAGTTTAAAATACACAGTCTACAAACAACTAGATAAAAATGTGTGTATTCAATTCATCCTTGCCGCAAAGCAAAATATATGTTACAAAAGGTAGATCTTAAATTAATCTTTAAAACTAGATAAGAACTACGTAAACTCGACTAAGCATATGGATAAACTATAAAACTTATAGTTTACATAGAACCTACAATCAAGAAATGCTATAATTTATAGACTAGTCTATTGGGCAGTTTAAAATATACAAACTGCTAAAATATGAGCCACGGTGGCCGTTATAACGAGTAGCACCGGTGGAGAGATCCCCTGTTTACACAGACGTTTTAGTCCATGTGAAAAAAGCGTCACTTCCTGTTACCGCTGCCGCCATCTTTAATCGATAACGAGGCTCCAAATGACTTCTTGATTTCTGCGATTCGTGCATCAACTGTGTGTACACACGGTATAAGGGTAGTTGGCCAGTGTTTGGTATCTATTCATGATGGCTACACTATCACCAAGTGATGTTTGTTAGTTTATGGAATAAAAGCAACCTTTCATGTTCAAATAATAACAACCTCTGGTGTCTAGAATTAACAAGCTATATTCGTAACGGTAGGATGTCATTTTCCCAGACAAAGTTTCTACTCACTACCTGCTGAGCGACGATAGATCTAACAACTCCATAAACTATTCAAGTAAACATTGCCGTATCAAACAATCAAGCAGGCACCGGACAATCCCATTGATACTCCAGACCATAAAAGGGCGCATTGTGGATAAAGGCAATTTGTCGCCACTGTGTGTTTGGCTAAATTAATTCGCGCTGAAATCCAAGCCTGATAACACATTATAAACCTTGATGCAGCCGCCGCATATGTATATAAAGTGGGTAAAACACACATGATCAATACCGTTTGGCACAGGCGGGTACCACAACCGCCAATTACCACGTATATTTACGTGCGACGTCCAGACGCCGGGCGATAATAGGTTTACGGCGACGTTACGTCGTTACGTCGCCCGTTTCGCCCGCTTTGCTGTGTCTGCGAGCGGGCGCCGCGATGTCTGTTTGCGCTGGGCTCACAGACGCGCCTCGCTCGCGCAGATCAAAGGCGCCGATTTTAGGCACAGACATCGTGGCGCCGAGGCATCGATTGGCTCGTCTGCTGTCAACAGACAGTCGGTAATGAATAATCATAGTCCGGGAGCCGAGTAGGGGGCGGGGGTGGCAGCGAGGGTGGATAACTACTGCTAACCGATATTGTGGGGGGCAACATTGGATTCAAATTTGAGCTCTGAAATGGTGTTTGTGTAGGCGATTGTGGATTCAAATAACAAGTTGATTTGCTGATTTATGCTCACAAGATATACTACTATTGGAAAGTAGTCCATGTATACTATAGGCTGGCCAAGGAAGTTTTAAAAATCAAAATCTGTTGACTATTCTTATGTTGGTGGTAGCATCCTAATCAGTCACGTGCAGATCATTTTTTTTTTTATTAGATTGAACACAATTACCCATTCAACCTTCCTACCGTGCCTATTTCCATTGAGCATGATTTTTATGTATAAGATATTAGCTAAACACATATATGCTAAATCTATCAATCAAGGTCAAAGTTTCCAAGTTCTAAACAGCATTCATCATGCAGTTTGTATGGGCCCGTGCGTGACACCATGTGTTATGTGGAAGCTGGATGGCATATGACAGTCCTCACTACGAAGACAACACCTCTTTTCCTCTTACAATTATTGAACAATGTCTACAATGGTGTCCATTTTCACCGTGTTGTGTGCTCTTTAATATTGACACAATAATCAAAACGGCGAGCTATAAAAACTGGCCTCCGCGCATATGCAATCAACTCAAACCTTGCTCGGCTAATCTAATGAAAGATCGAACTTCAATATCCGCCGTGCCTGTGTATTATGACAGTGGAGGGACATCCCCTCGCTGTCAATACCTCCAATTCTATTACAGCATTTTTTCAATTGAAGCCTGTTTGCAAACTCTGCTTTATTAGCAATGGAAAACGTGTATGTGAAAGCGGCAGCCTCTGGTTATTAGTATACGTGTATACAAATTGCTTCTCTGTAGCCAATGAGTTGTTTTCTGCATTATCCTCTTTTCCCTTCATAGATGTTTTCAAACTAACAAGGCAAGCAGCAGCAGCAATAATGCAAGCAGCAGCAGCAGCAGCAGCAGCAGCAGCAGCAGCAGCAGCAGCAGCAGCAACAACAACAACAGCCGCAAGCTTCAAATCCGTAGCAACCAAAACCAGCAACAACGATCAAAAAAGGCCAAAAATGATGGGTAAATATGAAGAACCGTTTAAGTGACTTCACCGACCTGGCTCACCCACTAAGCGCTGCCTCCCGGGTAACAATAGCGTCCTCCTGCGGCTGATCTCAGCGTAAACCGCCAGACGTGACGCCGCGTCCAAGTCTCGGATAATCTCGCCTCTTCTCGCCGAACCTGGCGTTATCTCGCGGGAACAGCCGGCCCCGCAGTAACTTAGCCAATTGGAGCTCTCTTAGCCGCTACGGCAGTCTTTTTCTTATTCTTTATTTTGGATTTTTTTCTTTTACAATTGGTTTGCATTGTTGTAATGCCGTTTTGTCTTATTGCTGGTGTATTTCTTAGTATTACTACCCCCATGTAATCTATTTGTTTACAGTATTGCTCTGAAAGTGGCATGATTCCCTCAAAGTTTCCACTCCAACTGACAAAATTAGAGTCTGGCAGAGAATCTAATGTTTCAATCAAGTTCTGTTCTAACAGTAACAGTAACTAGACCTAACTAGAACAGTCTAAATCATAAAGTACACACCAGACAGTATTTTTTCAATAATAAAAAAGTACATAACCTACATGCTAGACTATGACATGATGAGTACATATATAGGCGGCTGTGAGTGTACACGAGAGTTGTACACACGGCTGTGTACACACCGTGTCGACGTTTTGTCGGTTGTCTCGCCTCTCTGGCGACAACTCGCCCGTGACGGCGCCACGGACCGGACGCCGTCGCCGACATGGTTCAATGCTCACCCCAAGCCCTACGAACGATTGCGTATGAGTTTGAAATGATCAGAGGTTAGATAGTAGTACGTCAAACTCAAATAGGTCCAAAAAGGTCCATTCACTGGTATCGCAGAAGTAATGTGTCTTTCAGAATGGTGAAGTGTAATAGACAAGAGATTGTTCAGTGCTGGCGTCAATACGTGTATAAAATAGAACTGCAACTCTCGGGGGGGGGGGGGGGGGGGGGGGGGGGGGAGGTCTCGGTCAGAAAATGGGTACGGACGGAAAATGTGACACACCGATATATCAAACTCAGATTCTAGTATATGTAGATATCAAGAATGAATATAATGAATATCAATATTTGTTATCCTGATAAATATATTAAAAATGTGAAAACGACACCCTGACGTATACCAAAAATGTGAAAAATGACACCCAGAATATACCAAAAATGTAAAAAAAAGACACCCAGAATATACCAAAAATGTGAAAAAGGACACTCAGCAATATACCCAAAATGTGAAAAAAGACACCCAGTTTCGAGGCACGTCCGTACTAATCGCGATAGTGTGAGACCCCCCCCCCCCCCGAGTTGCAACTGACATAATATGCGAACCCCCACTACCTATGCGCACTGGGGTCATTATATTGGACAATCTATGAATTCCTTATTGTGTGTACGATAAAATACATCCAGGCTATAAAACATAACTGCCAAATACTAGATAGATGCGGACCCTGATATGTACAAATCTATATCCTCTACAAATCGTCACAAACGTAAGCTGTAGTCCTTCCACCAGCGCAGCAGGAGCAGTAGGTAATGCACAGAACTGGACTGTGTCAACAGACAAGCCATTACGCTGTTGAACACACACACACACAGAGTCTCGTTCTGGATGGGGGATTAAAAGCCCTAATGAGGATCATCCAAATGATCCTTAACAGGGGCCAATGCTGCTAATCACAACCCCATTACTGGCAACTAATTACGTTGCTATGGCCGCAGACGTGTATATTTCAGACCAGTGTTTGCTTGTTATTAAGACCTACTCATCATACGCTATTTGAGATAGAACATGTATATTCCTACAGTAGAACCTACAATAAGACCACCATTATAGAGAGACCACCTCTATAATAAAAGGGCAACTTCTCAAGGTCGCATGTCTTCATATAGCAATGCAAAGCTCCTTAAGCAACGCTTTAGAGACCACTTTGAAACAGTTCTCACGGGAGTAGTTGATTTAATTAGCTGTTGTACCCACACATCATGAGAAGATAGCTGCTATTTTGGTTGTGTATTTGGCTCTTGCACAGACTGTATCAATATCACGGTGTGTGTTCACGAACATCTTATATTAGCCCATACCCCCCAAAAATATGATGGAGTAATTATAGACTCTAATGGTGACAAATGAACGGTGTTAACACGATGATGTCTGAAGAACTGCAAACAGTTTTAATAGCTCATGAGAAAAAATGAATGAGGGAAAGAATTGTAGGGTCTGGAAATGAAGAAAAGATCCGGTAAAGTACTGATCAAATTTCCATAGATTTAAGCTCCAGACAGACATTTACGAATGTTCATCACAGCATGCGTATTGTTGGGTAGCAGACAAGAAATACATATAAGTAGGAAAATACAGTACACTTATTTATATGTTTTGACCAATGTGCCATATACTAATGGCTACAGCTTTGACATTGTCTGACCCCAGCTGAATCTATGATAGCCCTAAAAGGGCGTGTGTATACGAAATACGGATCTAAGACATACATGTATATTAAACCAGGAACGTAGTGATTATTAACCATAGTATCAGTATGCAGCTTGAATAATGGTAACCAAACAGAACTCCTACCCTGAATACACGGCAAACATAACACCTTTATGTCTCTCCACACAAATGAAGTAAACTGAAAGAGAAAAAGCGCTGAATAAAATCACACACTCCAACAATACAGGCCAGTTTTACAATAAGTCCTACACAATAGCAGACTACATGCTACAATTCACCAACTTTTTGCA
Organism: Streblospio benedicti; assembly: GCA_019095985.1. NCBI lineage: Eukaryota > Metazoa > Annelida > Polychaeta > Spionida > Spionidae > Streblospio > Streblospio benedicti. The sequence continues at coordinate 23,894,540 of CM032666.1, read as the reverse complement.
CTTGTTTTGCAACTTCTTTGTCACTATATAGCAAAAAACAAGGAACAACTACTAATACAATATGTAGCCATTGCACACCTGCAAACACACTGAGAAAAACATTGAAAAACAGTGACTAACTTATACAACTTGTAGTGAGTGTACACACCAGTGTACACAACATTGTACACACCACCGCAAACAGCAACAGTGCCATTAAGAAGCGTATGGATCGGTGCGTCTATTAAAACTGCAATCTGTGGACTCTGTAAGCCGACACTGGCGCCGTATAACCTGACGTAACAATACTTCAACCGGCCCCTGACCCTCTTGTACGACACACCTATTGATGGAAGCACGCACCTTATAGAAGAGAACAGAGCTACACATCTGAAAAGACCACCTGTCTATTGAGACCACCTCTTTTCTCGGGGGTCTCAATGCTATGAATGCGGAGGTGCATGTGAAGCAACGTCCTTAAGGTGAACACTTCCCTTGTGATCCCTGATCAAGGTCTTAAGTCGACCAGGTGGTCTTAATAACGAGTTTATACTTTGCTAGTTGTATATTTAGCTACTATACAGTGGAACCTCTCTAATAAGACCGCCCGTGCTTAGCATTAAGCGTTTAAAACGGACTCTTTTTAGAGCTTTGCTCGGGACAGCAAGAACTATTCCTACAATAGAGGTGGTCTAGTTCTTAGACGTGATGGTTATTGTCAAAGGTTACCACTATAGGCCCCATAAAAAGCGTCCATCGGACGAGTCCGGACCGTGTTTGTTGCGTGCGCGGAGCAAACACGCAACGCCATTGACGAGTCACGGCCGAACTACTACCGCACACACAGCGTAGTAAGCGCACGGTTTGCGGAGCGTGAGCGGAGACAATGCAGCCCCGTGAGGCGGCGGCTAACTGACCATGCACTGACCAACACTGGCCTAGGCTGCTGCAGTGGGCGACATGTTTGATTCGATAGTCGTGTTGATACGGTGTAGCTTCATTTTAAAACTAGATTTTATAAAGGGGTGGTCTCTGTATGAAACATTTGATTTAGAAATATAGAACACCATGAAGAATTTTCCCGGGTGATAGAGAGGAATGGAGGCTTTAAAGTGATTTCAATAGACATGGTCTCTTTTATTGAGCTTCGCAGAGATCACTAAATGAAAGCTTATACTGCAGAGAAATTGACCTGTTATAAAGCTGGTCTCTTTACAGAGGTGGTCTCATTTGTTTTTCTCTAATGTACATTCGTAGTTTTCTGAGACCACAGTGTATCTCCATACAGAGACAGCACAATTAATTCCCCATGGTTTAGACACCACTTTACATGAAGTCTAATCTCCATATGATCTCAAATTAGAGGTTCTACTGTACTGAAGGTCAAGCGTAATCGAAGTGTGATTTTGCCCATGTTTGTACATGCAGGAATGGGGTCAGCTGTTGTAAAAGCGACGTGCTCGGACAACGGCTAATTGGATACTTCATACCCATGCCGGAGTCACACTATCCTGATTGTTGACACCGAATCAGCAATGATTTTTTTTAGAGCTGTGTGTTTGTGCATTGTTGTCTTGTCACAGACGTGTGCATACGGGGAATAACCATATTCTTATAATATTTTGTTGTGATTTGGTACCATACTGTAGCTTGTAGGTGGCATTCGTGCTTGTCAGACAGGGGCATATTCGCTCCTAATTGAAAAAAAATGAAAGGACTCATTGGCCAGAGTTGGGCTAATACATAATTAAGTAATTTAGTAGTAGATCTACTATGAGAAATATCACTATGAACCTAGATTCAGAGTTGCTATAACGCGAATTAGCACGACAAATCAACACAATTGTATCAACCACTATGGAGTAAACTGCCATTAATTGCAATTATGGTTCTACATATTGACTTTGCAAGGCACAAAGTGACAGGCGTACATCAAATCAAATAATAGCAGTCAACAGATTGTGATCAAACGCCTATAATGTCTGTGTTATCCCTACCCTATACGGACCGCGAGCGAGGCCTCATGCAAGAGCATTCATGCAGAAGATGACAATGTCCCATTTCAATACCATAACTGGCTGGAAAGATGTTGCAATACAGTAGAACCTCTCTGTTAAGACCACCTAGTTTCGAGTGGTTTTGATAGATTGTTGCACTCTTCAGAAGTAAACAAGACTATAGTGGTCAGCTCTGTATTGAAAGTATGGAACGCGAAAACTAATCGTATAACAGGAGGGGTCTCTTTAAAGAGGGGCTCTTATTAGGGAGTGTGTACTGTACCATCCAATAGGAAGACCACAATGCCCCCATTACACACACAATAAGCGCATTACATGACATTGCATTACGCGGACCCCTTCGCCTCAGACCCCCGCATTGTCCCCGCATGTCCCGCCCGCCCGGCCTCCCGGAAGACAATGGACCGGGCCGGGGACGTGCCTAACTAGCCGGGCAGGGACGGGGAGGGGGAGGGGGGAGGGGGGAGGGGGGGGGACAATAGGCAAAGAGTAGTATTGCAGTGCGCTCTGTTCGCATGTTATTCTTTGCGCTACAGTTCCTCCTTTTCTTGCAGTGATGGGGATTATTATTGTGGTTCATTTTTGTACTCAGAGCGATTGTCTAATTGTAGAGGTGGTCAAGATGAGGTGTTCATGATGAGAAGTTATATAATGTTCAGTACATGTTAATAAGTCATGTGTATTACACAGTAGAACCATGTAATCTCGGTATTGGTTTTCCCTCATTTATCTCACCGTTAGTTTCCTTTCCATAAGACAAGTCATCAGTTGGCTACTATATTATAACTCGAATGGTGGCTATGTTGAACATTCTAATGGTGTCCCCTCGAGATAGCGAGTCTCTCATAAAGCTACAGAATGAACCTCTGTATAGAGACCACCTCTCTATTGAGACCACCTAACACTGGTACAAAAGGTGGTGGTCGTAATAAAGAGGTTCTACTGTACTCTACACAATGGCTGCCGTGCCGTATCACGCCTCCACCACCGCCATCTTCACACCTTCTTGCCACAGCCAGGTATCAGCAGGCGGCAGGCTGCCCCCGCACTGTGTTTATATAGGTAGCCTACATGTAGTTGATATTGTGATGATTCAGTCACTCCTTTAGAAGTTCTTTTATACACACTGTATACAAAACACAGCGACACAGCTCTAATACCATGTTACAGCAATCATAAGTGCCGGACATGCAAGTTGTTTAAAATTAAGATCACGTACATGTACATGTATGATATAGGTGATTATGTAGGCCTGTGTGTAGTAGCAATGCCATCTTAAAGAACAATATAGCAATCAAAATAGTCGTATATAGATGCACATTCTTCTTAAATTGGGGCCATGCAAATTTTTCGTAGTGGTCATCACTGCCAACAACTTCCCTGTGGATTATTGCTTAAGAAATTTGATATGGATAAAAATAATCATAATCAAGAATTTACAGATGCGCATTTTTAAATTGGTTCTATGCAGGAGTTAATAGTGGTTATCATTAGACTCTGGCCAACAACTAATGTATGTGTCTGCAGTGCAAGAGACATTTAGTCAAATTTCCCACTTGATTGTTGTTATTAAATCTGATCTGACAAAAGAAATAGATGATGGCAATCAAAAAGAGCATACACAGATACCCGTTTTCAAAATGTGTGGATGGGTGTTATCACCACTTCTGTCAATAACTTCATACTTAAGTGCTTGTTTCTTTAGTGTAGGTGGTGGATATATTTTTCCTTCTTTTCCTTATCTTTGCTTTTTATATCAAAATGAGACCACATAAATGTTGATAAATGAAAGCTGTCATTTAATAATGCACCTTTTAAAAATTAGAGTGTTTAGGAAATGCCACCGTTCAAATGCTGTAGACTCTATATTCATTGGTTATTCATTTAATCTGCTTTACAAGAAGCCCCATATGGTGTAAGTATACCCTCTCAAAATAAGCACTTTCAATTTTGGTCGCCCGTTTGGTCAATTTATTCATAATGCTGCATGTTCAAGTCCCACCCATTATTCAACTTAACATAACGCCCTCAAAAATGCCACCGAATAAACATCCGCCCAACCCGCCAACAAACATGGCCGCCGATTAAGCGCGGAATTTAATTAAAAAGATCAACCAAAATTACGCAACGCTTTAAACTCGCCTGTTTACCCAGCCCAGGCCGAACTGACCGCGACCCATTGAGAAAGTTATTGCCAAATCCGCTGGTCACAAAAACCCCATTGAAGTGACCAAATCAAGCCTTTATTTGCTGATCTTTGTCCCACTTATTAACTAACTACTTGATCGCTAAATCCAATTTTCACCACCACCAAACCAAACCAGGCGTTAATTCGTACGCCCATCTTCAAAGACACTGAATACAAACTTACAAAGCTTGCGATCATTGATGATCAACTTATATATCCATCTAATCCCCCTCCCAGGGTCCTTAATTCTCCCTCCAATCAACCATAATCTCCGTGTCCGATTTTCCACCCAACAGACGACATTACCCGCCACTTCTCGTTTTCTTGTTGTTCCCGCTTTTCCGTAGCATTGTTTCGTCACACGCCCAAAACAAAACAGCCAAACAGACGACTCAATCGCGTGTCCCTTTGAACCCCGCCTCACGGCTGGCTGGGCCCGAGCAGCCAGCCCCCGGGCCGGGGCTTTGATGGCGGGGAAGGCGGGGCCCCGGGGCGGGGAGCGTGTAATCCACGCTCTGACCGATGGTCACGGCGCCGGGCGATATTAGCGGCGCCCGCCGGGCGGAGAAACGCCTGCTTAACCACGATTATCTACGGTAATGTACAAGGTGGTGTTATTAAGTAAGGGACTGTGATTGTTTTGTTTGGAGAGCATGGTAAGCAGTGGGGGATTTGATCGTGCGAAGGTGGTGGGGATTTTTGTTCTGATTTTCGGAGGCTGTTTTTTCTGCGATATGAGACATCATAACTTTACTGTATGCAGAGTAACGAAATAGCAGTGCTTTAGCAATAACTTTTTGGTTATAAATATGTGACCGTTGTGTTCATTTTCTTTCTACGAACTGTAAGATTAGTTATTTAGTAATTAGTAATTATTAATAGTAAAGCTAAGATATATTGTAATCAGGTTATTTGATATATGCAATATTGTTTGGATTCAAATGTGGATTAGTTCCTTCCGAGATGTAGTCAAAGCTGTGACCTGTCAAAAATGTTTTAGAATATTGCAAGACGATATTTGAATAAAACGTTATCAATAAGTTGGGTTTCTACACCATAACATGATAAGGCTTATTTAGAAATAAAATAGCAGCGTAGAACAACGATAATATTTGTGGGATAGTCTTGCATTGCACCCCAGCAAGGCACTACATACAATCAGTGAAACAGAATCATGCCCAAAAGTTGGATGAACGCCTCTATGCCGGTAATAGGCACCATATTAAATTGTAAACGTGGTGGATTTTTGTCCTGATCCAAGTCTTGCTCTCACGACTCAAACATTTACACCATGTCATTGGCCCATTAATAGATCATCAATTGATCATTTCTCATATGCTTGCATCGTCACGGTATTGCTCACTCTTGTCTGGGATTTGACTGATACAGTTATTCTGTGATATGAGACATCCTTAAGGTGTAATTGTTTTCTGGTAATCTTATTGTATGTGAAAGTGTTGGGATTTGGGATTTGCTGATAGGTGTGGGCTGTGATTAGATCTTTGCATTTATATGGGTTGTTGAAACTAAGCTGGATAACCAAATGAGCTTGATGTAACTAAAACGCACTTACATTCATATTTCATTTTCATTGTTCATTGAAAGTTTGACGTGGATACACCCTCTATAATACGATTAAAGATGAATCATATCTTCATAGAAACAAAATCAAAATTAATATCTGAAGAAAGGAAAAATAAAATAAAATCCAAGCATAAAAAGATATCTGCACATTACCAATGACTTTTTGGTTTTTATTATGAATCCATTGTGTTAAAACTTATACTAGAAACTGTAAGAATAATAAAGCTAAAATATATTATAATCCGGTTATTTAAAATATGCACTATTGTTAGGATACAATTTGTAAATAGTCGTTTTCAAAATGTATAGACAACGCTGTGACCTGTCATAATTGTTTTAGAATATTGCAAAACAATATTAGAGTAAAACTGTATCTATAAAAAAGGCTTTTACCTCTTAAGAGTTAAACTGTAAGCTCTACCAGCGGACCGACTGCCTCTCGTCGGCGATTTTTGCATGATCGTCTTGCATTGCACATGAGCAAGGCACATTTTATTGACACAAAAGCAGTTCGATGAATACAAGTAGGTTAATAAGTCTGTAGAAAATCATACATGTAAATGATGACGGATGCAATCGTTCGGTTGACAGTTGTACAGAGATGAATTATCACCCAACTCTTATTAGGATGGAACATATATATTTACGACCATTTGTTTCATCAGAATGTCTTTCTGTTTACGTATCTGGTTATTCTAAACTTCATCCAGAATACACATTTAATCACCTGCTCAAGCCATCTGTATGCAGATGTAAACTTTGACTAAATAGCAAATCTGCAACCCATTTTGAAAAAAAGGTAATGCATTCCTATAATTTACCATAGTAAATAAACGACCACCCAACAGCAGTACACAGTCCCTGAATATAAGAGAATTGACTGGCAAACTTGCGGAAAACACATAAGAATAGTATTAGTAAATTGAAAATTAACAAAAACAGCCCCCCCCCCAATCACTTAGAAAGCTAATTAAACCACCACCAATCAACAAATAAAGTGAAAAAATGAAAATGAAATAACAAAAAAGAAAAATACACACATCTGAATTGAAAATTAACAAAGATACCACAAAGCGAGAAAAAAACTCCCCATCACTTATAAAACTAAACTAAACAAACACCAACAAACAACAATACAAAAACGATAATACACAATCCTAAATTGAAAATTAACAAAATGACCACCAAGAGAACAAAGCCGTCGCCTCCCCCCCCCCCCGGGCCGCCCGCCACACGCCGCCGATCACAGCCCGGCGCCTCCCGGGCCCGGGGGCAGGACGTGCCGAGCCCGGCATGTCGCCTGCACGGCCCGCACAGGCGTCATTAGCTGATTAGTGCTGTACACAGAGAGGTGGGGTTATGCACGTGTTTTTCCGAGTCGTTGATGCTTGTAGATGGTGGTTGTGATGATGATGTTGTAATTGAGCCACCTGTGGCTTTGGGTGGTTGTTATTAGAGGCTTTTGCGGATGGGTGTCGTATGGTTGGGCTATGTGTGTTACGTGTCTCTTAGACCGACGAATATGTCGTAATAGTTGGTGATAGATGGGGACATTTGGCAATGAGCTTGACACTGGGTTGGTACACCTGTTGCTTGTGAGGATCGTTGGTTTGACGACGTATATCGTGGTCAGATCTTGAATGAACGGCTGTGTTTCTATGTGCTAGCAGTGTAATCCCCTCCAACCCCAAATCCCACATGCCCCACCACTAAAGAAAAAAAACATACATACATATACTAATGGCATACTCTAAAAGTTTGCGTGTCGACAGTTTGAGAATAGACCCTATGCTAGAAAAAAAATTGTCTGTTATGCACATCTTTACCCTTACGTCATTCTAGATTGCAACGTTTGAACTCACGGTACATTACCAAGAACACGATGCCCATAGAGTTCAATTAATAACCTCCAACGATCACTCCATTGAAAAATCGTCTTCAAAAGAGTGAAATTTCACTCAAATTGCGTAACAACAGCTACTCTCCAGGGAGAGCATCCAAAAACCAGCTTCCTTATTACAAACACAACATCTCCAGTCACCCAATAAACTGTGACGTCACCCCACCCCACCCCCTCGGGGTAGCTCTGTGAAGTGACCACGCCTCGTTAAAGACGCATGGTGCCCGGAAGAGTTACGTGTTGCGTTTGACGTACACAACTGCACGTATTACGTTTCCAGCGAAGTGGTCACGTCCTGATGACGTAATGGCTTCCCGGACTTACTGTGAGAGACCTTGGAGAGAGTTTGGGGGTGACGCAACCTCCTAATATGAACAGCCTTTTTTTTCCTTTATTCCTTTAATGAGAATAAAATGTTGAGCATTCCATATAATTTTGGGGATGTGATATTCATTCTGCTCTTAGTACCAAGTTCCAATGTTAATAAACAGAAAACAATTCACACCCAGGGGAACTCTGTACTAAGCTTGTTGAGCACACTTCAATAAATTACGTTCTTTAAGCAATATCTCGTAAGAGAATTAAATACAGTAGTCAGTTATTCTTTCCACTTATTTTAAAGCGTGTGAATGTTTTCTAGTGTGTTTCAACACCAGTTGAACTGAATTCCAACCAGACTGAATTCGTTCACTCAATGTATGGGAACACTTCAGAATACGCGCACTATCATTCACCTTCAACACGTACAAAAGCACCATTCATCTATCAGACTTTATATGTAAATGTCCCTACATTATGAGCCGAGTTCACTCACAACCTCTCCCCCCAAATCCCACCTGCAGAATCCATAATACCCGCTCCACATCAAAGCACCACCCACCCCCGCACCTGGCCAACCCTCGGGACGGACCCCCGTGAGCCCTTAACCCTCTCGACCCCCGCTCGCTCATCCAGCGTCCCAAACCCGCCATCGATGCGTCGGCACGCACGACTTACGGCCAACGTCAAGCGATTTTTACGTCGCACGTTGACAAATCGCCCGCCGTTTCCATTGAGTGAGGCATAGTTTATGCGCGGCATCCCTTGACCTTTGACCCGAGGCCCGAAGGCATCAAAAGATCGGCGAATCGTCGGGTTTTGAGGTTGTTCCTTTGATGGGTACGGCAAAAGAATAGCGGCACCGCGCGACCGTGCGTTTTGCGCGATTTGTATGCGACAGCAATTTGCATACGGTAATAATTCGCAAATGGTGCGTTTGTTACTGCGATTGTAGGGAAATAACCGTTTGTTATGGGTGATTTGTTGGGAATTATTCAAATGGGATTAATGCTTGGAGGTAATAGCTTTTTATTTTTCAGATTTGCACCTTTATTGTAATGTTGTAGGTCTCAAATTGCATGCGATAAATGGAGTTTGATTTTAGCTTATTGTTCGTGTGAACATTTCTCAACCCAATCAAATCTAAATGACAATGAAGAACTGCTACACTGTCTTATATTTGCTCTATTCATGCACGTGAGGGGAGTAATTTTATAATACAATTTAACAATAGTTATAAATACTAGTATAAATACATATAAACGTTACAAATTTTTCAGGGATTGCACCAAAAATTACACCTCAAAAGGAGCCTGTTCTGCACCTCATTATCTCCATACGGTTTTCTGACCCACTCCACCCCGAGCCTCCCATGGGCGGGTCTGGATATCCCCACCCCGACCACACCCCTCGCATGCTGGGGGCGCTCTGGCCTGAGAGCCGGGGCGGTTGGGGGGAGGGGACGGGGGAAGGCCTTGTGTCAATACGAGCCCGGTTAATAGACTCCGCGGGCTGGAGGAAGAAAATGTGTTAATTACATAAGTTAAACATTCTAACCAATTAATAAGTAAGCTAAAAGTAGTTAATCGTAGGTCTACTGTTTGTATTGAAATTGGTGATAAGAAGCTGTCAATTTGCGTGTTGCTGATTAAAAACATTAAATTTGTGCAGGTTTTTAAAGAAATTGTTCAAATGCACAGTTTTCATTTCTCTTCATTTAGATTTATGAAATCATAACCACTGTTTTGAAGCATGATTCAATTATTCTTAATGTCTTTACATGCTTTTCTTTCAATAATTAACACGGAATTTCAAATTTCAAACTTAATGTTCATCGATTTCGAACTCCACATGTTCCTTTTCAAAAATTGACAAATTAAAAAAAAAGGAAATAGAAAAAAAAACAAGAGTCAACTGAACACCTTTTTTTCGTTATGAGTTTCATGTTCCATCGTGCCTTCTTAGAAATTGTATTGGGTTGCGAGAAAGTGTCTTATTATAGAGGTGACCTCCATAGACAAGTGGTTTTTAAAGGAGGCGCAAACTGCATACGCCGGCGGCAACGGCGGGCGGCCTCGGTTTGATGTCGCTTTCGCCCGGCTGCCCGCGATTTGCGATCGGACACGCGCCAGCTTGGGAGCCGGCGCACGATGATGGACGCGTCGGGCGCGATCAAGCGAGTTATTGCGTGTGGGGGAGATCTGAGGGGCGATAACGCGGGATTTCAGTGCCCCTGGGTGGCGGTGGGGTGTAGCTTTGCTTTGGCATTTTACTGAATGAGAGCTATCTACTGTAATCATGCTCGTGTATCTAACAGCCACTTGGTGTTTATTTCATTAGGCCACTTGGCACAGCAAGTAAACAGACGCATAATGCTATTGAGACTCGTACAACACTAATCAAACCATACCATTGTCGTTATCAGAGGGTTTTCTTTTCTGTTTTGTGCAATATTTGGATGTAGTGGTCACCTCACGTAGATTACCTAGAATTGATTACAGTAGAACCTCAAATTAAGACCACCTCTCTATTGAGACCACCTCTATAATAAGACCACTTTTCACGGACCCAAACATTCATGAAGCTTCCAAAATCCACCTCCGTATAGAGACCACCTCTTGATTGAGACCACCGAACACTGGTCCCAAAGGTGGTCCTAACAGAGAGGTTATACTGCATATACCTAGAATTGCTGATATTGATTCCCCTCTGCCTCTCTAGCAGACTTCTGCTACAGTAGCCACTATCACGCGTGTCAAATACCTGTCATTATCGCCCACATCACTGCCCGCTCCAGTGCACACATAAATCACAGGTCTCTGGAGACTTAGTCCAACCCCAGGAGGGCTGATACCGTCACCCGGCCGATACACAGGGGCCTGATAGGGTGGTAACGGACACTGACGTTATCGCCGCCGACCCGCCCCATTGATCACGTGACAACTGCAGTAGACCCTCTCTACAAAGACCATCTTTGGTACCATTGTCCGGTGGTCTCAATAGGTAGGTGGTCTCTATACAGAGGTTCTCTTTGCTAGCTTTATGAGGTTTTGGCATCGTGAACAGCGATATTATTCATAGAGGTGGTCTCAATAAAGAGGTGGTCTTAAATGGAGGCTTTACTGTATAAGGTGAATCTCCGTAAAGAGGTCACTTGTTCATTGCGACCACTTCATAGAGGTGCTATCTTGTTCATAGGAAACAAAAGGGCGTTTAACCTTTGGCCTCGATACTCAAGTAGCCAGGTGATCCAACTCTTTGATAGATCTCTCCACATGTGCATAGCTATCACCCACATAACTTCTATTCTCCATATTCCATCTATTATACAATGTCATAGTATCAATGTCCATTTGAAACTGTTCAAAGCATCGCCAATGAACCGGATTTAAGCGATCAAAGAGCAGATAGGAATCATTTAAACTGTGTAGCCAGGTGGGCCGTGGTGGCAATGAACCAATCCCTGAACCAGGGGTCAAGTGCAGTTGACCCTTCATGCATTCTAGCTCCCATGGTGCTATGCTCCTTGATTTGTTGGTTTTTTGTAACCTCAGGATCAATTACGGTCTTTTGTGATTCAATATTCTGATGAGCACTCGGAATATGGGATTATGGATGGTGGACGGGTTTTGAAGTTGTTCATTTGCATGGAGGTTCCTTTCTAGTTTTGATAAATGCTGTTCATTTCAGTAGTTCCTCTCTATCAAGACTTTCTCTCTCTCTAAAGGAGTGTATCTCTATAAAAAACGGCACTTTTTCTAGCTTGACAGGGATCAAAGAATATTACAGTAGAACCAATTAAGACAGCCTCTTTTTGAGACTATCTCTATTGTAAGACCACTTTTCACGGTCACATAAAGCTACAAAAATGAACCTCTCTATAGAGACCGACTCTCCATTGAGACCACCTAACAGGGTCTCAATTGTCGTTATAATAGAGAACTTATACTGTGCATAATAGCAAATACATGAAATACCTGCTCTTTTACATCAACATTACAGTGTAAATATACATGTACACCCATACCTCCATCCGTTCAATTAGTATTTAAACTACCAAACATATGAAAACAAGTGGATTTATGTGAGAAACAAGGATTTAAAAGATGCCATTACAGTGTAGAGAGCAACCATACAACAGCTAGGAATGCCATATGCATTAGATTTGTAGGCTATGCATAATAATTACTTCAATGCAATTCCTACAGATTCCAATCAGAATCCCAGTCAGATAAAAATGAGTTTGAGAAGAAAAACACCGACAGACTGCCCATTTACTGCTTCAAACGCCAACATTGAACCCATATTCAAGCCTATACACACCACAAACGATAGTATCAATCTCCACACCAGCAGAGTCATTCATAAAAGCTGCAAATATATGATAGCAGGGGCCAAGTGGTTGTTTAAAATCAATGAATAAATTATTGGCCTCTCAAGCGCTGAGGTTGAGACAATGGTGATATTTTATACTCTCCAGTGCGGCATTACGATGATTAAGTGGGTCTTTATCAGTACCACCTGTGTAAACCCCGGCCACCTGCACTTGGGGGCTGGTGGTGACTTACCATTGGGTTATCAACAACTACATGATTATTATATATGTATGTTTCTGTAGTATAGGAGATGGAGGAAACTGTAGCTATCAAAAGTGCCATTTAGTTAGAGATGGATTTTTTTGAAAAAAAAAAAAGATTGTCCGTAGCTAGCTACTTAATATTGGGTTATCAAACACTAGATAGATATTTTATATGTATATGTTTCTGTAGTGAAGAAGGAAAAAACATATATAGACATTTAAAGTTTTATACATAGATGCAAGTTGTTTGTAAATCATGAGAGTTATCACTGACTAGATGTTTATGCTTCTGTTGTGTAGGTGGGTTAGATTTTTCAGTATTGCAGTATGTTGTAACTCTAAAAACAACTATCATAGTAAACAATGTAGTCAAATATAAAAGTGGCTGTTTCGTGGTGTTATACCACTTCGATTGGTTATTGGATTATTGCATGAGATTTAACATGCTGAAAGTGTTGCATTCTGTAATAACCAAAGTGCAAGTACTAGTACTGTCTAGCTTGGTTCAACAATATATATATATCCGTATGCAAAAAAGTAAAAATACTCGGCAGCTATCAAGAGTCATCTAGCGATCTCACATTCATCGTCAAGTTAATGAGAAAACAGATAAAATCCAACAACTATGATCTTAGTCAATCTTCCTTACGCCAGATGCCGGAAGTAGTAATTCAGCCCCCCTACCCCCCTACCTCCCTACTCCTTGGCCGTCCGTTGACCCTCTGTGAATAGACATAGACAGGTGCCTCACAAACAAAAGACATCTTCAAGATTTGCTCATCAGTATAAAACGTGGCCAGTCACTTCAACTAAAGGTGACGTGGATGAACCTCATTCTGTACAATGAGAAGTTCAATGAGATGAAAAGATATGATCCAACAAAACCATGATTTAAAGCTGACAAGATCCAACCCCTACAGTGCAACATTAACACAAGACCACCCAGATGAGGCACCCACCTTTCGTAGTAAGACCATTTGTTGCAGTCTAAGTCATAAGTACAGATTCTGCTGCAAGAGACCACTTCCCTATTGAGACCAATTTACTACCAGTTCTAATAAAGAGGTTCTACTGCATACACAACATACAGATCATTATTATAACACCACAAAATCAAAAGCTGCCCCAACTCCATAAATCTCTTATCTGCAAGCAAGCGTTGATCAAAGAACCCATCATTAAAAACTTCCACAACTCCAATGATGATGGTCCTGCTCTGAAGAAGCCCAATACGCCCCCTTAAGATCATTGTTTTAATGCTGCACAAACACAAAGTCCCACCTCAACTCCATAAACCTCTTCCTCGGCCGTAGCACCAAGTGTTGTTCATCTAATCCCCATTACCCGTGTTAACGGCTAGCACGTGTAACTCCCCTATTTGTCTCACTCTCTGGGGGCGGGGGTCCCCCCACGAGTACGTACTTGTCCCCTATTGCCTCTCGAGCTGACGGCTTTACACACAGCGCCCGGTTGTAAATCACCGGTGGACGATAATGGAGGAATTCGGCCGTGCAGCTTGCAGGGACAAGGTGCTGGTGCAGACGACTTTTAGTTACAGGCTGTTGTTATGCAATGTTGTGCATTCATTGTCATTGTTTTGTGTGTTTTTGTGTTTTTTCTGCTTTTGAGGTGAATTAGCGGGACTGGAGCTTTTAATTTTAGATTTTGAACTTCATTTTGTTTTAGTATCAGAACAACTTAAAATGTTTAATATTTGAATGATTAATTCCTACTGCTGGCAATAAGGTTTAAGATGCTTGATTTAAAATGCCCATGCATTATATTTTAGATCTGTAACATACGTTGTTCCATTTATATACCAAAATAGATACAAAATAAACTACAAAACATGAATGAAATGCAAACGCGATATCACGTAAACTTATTATGAAACAAAATACCAACAGGAATCAATAAATTGGCCAGATAAAGATGATTGTGGACAATGTGATAATCAAATAACATTTACCAAATTATGATAGAAAAAAGGCACTAAATGAATCCCCAAGCTTTTTCTGTTGTTGTAATGTCACCACCGACCACCAGGGGCGCTCCACACAATCGTACACAATAATAATCACATTATTGAGTTTAAAAAAACACCACAAAACGCGTGTCAGGATGCTGCTAAGTGGGTGACTGAGCATCCCCCCCCCTTGCCCGCCCCCTGAGCAACAGGTCAGAGGTGACTGGGGTGTCGCGAGTAATTGGGACTGTCTCTAATAGGCTTCGTTTAGAGCTGAGCTGAGTAGTTGAGTGGAGACTGGAGAGGAGTTTTTAGCAGCATCATTTTGGGATGATAGTGTAGAGTCTCGATGGTTTGGTAGACTATTACATTTTCATGCTATGTTGTTGATGGTGCGAGTATTGTAGTCTGTAATAAAGCCTAAAATAAAGCTAAAATTGGCAAACTGGCTGTCTGCTTTGACCGAGTTCAACCGCAAGTAGGAGACACACATCAATTTTGGTAATTTTGAGCTTGATTTAGGCATATGATCCATCGTATGCCGATGTTGGCTCTCAATCATATCACCACCGAATTCCCATTTATATGCATTAAATAACACCTGTCATCTCCAAAGTCTGCTATAACAATAACAACATGAACACCCAGTCGGCCATTCAGCATACACTCCTACAACCGGCCATTATAAACACCTAATTAGTAGTAATCATAATGAGCAGAGCCGACCCCACCCCAGCGGTCCCTCCCTGCCCTGCCCCAATGGTCACCCGACCTCTCTCCACTGGTCACTGCGAGGGTCACCCCGTACCGCCCTCCCTTTAACCCCTGCGCCTGCCCCTCCCAGCCTACCCGTTGACCCCGTCCACTCATTAGTTCCTCATTGTCGCCCTGTCACCATCGGCGATTGTTCCCGGAAACGACTGGTTCCCGGGAGAGTCCCTCGCTTGAGTAATCGCACGCAACTTGCGGTGCGCAAACGCAGCTCGCGGCGGGTGCCAGTTTTGGACACTTTTTTTTATCAATGGTGGAAATATTAGTGCATTGTCATTGTCATTTTAGAAATACACTCTTTGTTGGAAGCATCAATGGGATTACCATGCTGGCTCGCCATGTCAAAAGAGGTGTCACGTATATGAGAGAACAACAAAAAATAAATGGGGCTGTGAAATAGTGTTACAGTGGTGCTTCTCTATTAAGGCCACCCGTGTTCTGGCCTCAGGTGACCTAATTTGAGAGGTGGTCACTTTACGGAGATTCAAGGTGGTCTCTTTATAAAGCTTATAAACACTCGCGAAAACGAGTTTGATATTGAGGTGGTCTTTTTGCAGAGGTGGTCGTAATGTGAGTTGATACTGTACAATGTGGTTGCGTCAGAAATATTATCCTCTGGTTATGGACGGGCCGTTGTTGGTTTAGGAAGGCCTCTTTCCCCCTGGGGCTGTCAGACCAGAGGGTCTATTTGCCGGTCACGTAGGGGCCTTGTTAGTGAGGGGGTAATTGGCAAATTAGTTACGTAATGCGCTAATTTGTTATTAATTAACTGGAGATTGGAAATTCCATGAGTTTGGTGGCGTACAGGAAAGAATGGTGTGTTGATATGCGTAAAAAGATGTCTGGAAGTGCTAGAACAACGTTGGAATATTTTCAAAGTTCAACTACTAAATTAAACTTTTTTGTTTGCTCATCACGTAGGAACAACTTTTGTACAAAACATGTGTCGTTGCATGTAAGGTTTCTGTTGAACATAGCCTTTCTAAAGGCTGTGATATTTAATATTTAGTAATTTGTACTTAGTTTTCTTCATATCAAAACACCCACACAAAATACAACTCACTTGTATCTGAGACTTACTCTAACAAGCTGGAATTAAAATATCATAAATAATGGCTAATTTGAAACATTTAGACTGGGGCTGTTTAGTTTAAACATAATTTTATTCACTCAATGACTCATATTAGAAGAAGAAAAAAAAACATTAATGACTGTGGCTGTTTCTGAGTGCAATGATCACAAGTTAAAATTAAACTTTTCAAATGATATTCTGGGCCTTGACAACGGCTAGTTGAGCCCAATATAAGTCTTCCGTCTGATTCGAATTGTGCTACAAATCTCGTTGATTTTACTCCAGCAGACGAGATTCCCGGGCACTATATTTCGGTTAGCAGGTGCGCGCGGAGTGACGTGAGGCGGTGATGAGGCGGGGAGCAAATAAACAGATCCCTCCGCGCCAAAATACACACGTCAAACGTACGGGAGACGGCAGGTGCGCGGTACAGCAGAACCTCCAATTAAGACCACCTCTAGGGGGCGACCATCTGTCTAACAAGAATAGTTTTCACGGCCCCATGTTTTGTAAGAAAATCACTGAAAATCTCCATAAAGAGATCACCTCTTCTTTGAGAGCACTTGAGGCCAGTCCCCGGGGTGGTCTTTATTGAGAAGTTCTAGTGTATCTTCAGTAGTTTATGAAAATATGGTGTTGATAATTTTGATGATACTCTTTCGAATTAAAAATATCTTTAGATAAGGCATATTTGAGTGACAATGTATTGCGTTGTTTCATTATGCAGGGACAATGGTTCAGACTTTGCATGTGTCTATATAGACTCAAAAGTTTTAAAAAAATGTCACAGCCCAAATGTGTTCACATTTGATGGGTATACCCATTATTAGGGTGTCCGCAGTCACAGGAGTGTTCGCATTACGGAGGTGGGGTCCTGCTTAGCGTCCGTCCCACTGCAGTAGATGATCAATCATCCACGCACCTGGATCGTGTCCATGGAGTGATTGACATCTCTCTGGATTCAGTTACATTGTGGATCAACGGTGGATCAGTGTAGATATACGACAGACTCGGGAGAGAATATGGGAGGAATAAGGGATTCATAAATAGTGAATAAACTTGTCAGTACCTGAATTTGGCTTGGTGAATGGTGGCTGGGGTTATGGTTATGATATTTGCTGTTGGTATTTCAACTAATAAAGCCACCAAAATGAACCTCTACGCAGAGACCACTTCTCTTATGAGACCATCTAACACTGGACCCAACAGTGGTGCTAATATAGAGGTTCTATTCTATTTAGCAGTCATGCGTACACACAACATAACCCCCCTGCCCACCTCCCAACAGGTGTGTCTCCTCCACACGAGCGGTCACACCCGCCCGCGAACACGCAACGGGAACACAGCACGTGGACACGCTCCCACGGGGCTGATGGTCAGTGTTGTGGTCAGTGCAGTGGTCAAGCAGCTTATAATGTCATAATCTGCGGTGTGGGCATTGGCTAAAACAATGATGGCTGCCGGCTTGTAATTATTATGAGCGCTTTTAGGAGTGCATGTGCAAGCGTGGATGGTGGGTGGTTGTGGGGTTTGGGTGTGTGGGGGTAGCATGAATGGTCAGTTTTAATTATGAGAGTTCAGGGGTCAAAGTAATCTTTATATTTGCTGCTATTAAGCAATATCGTCTGCATATTTGAAACCATTTCTCTCTTTTTTTACCCTTGAAAAGTGTAGATAATTTGTTGAAAACGCAATGAGACAACATCAGCCATGCAAGTTTTGCGCGAAGGACTGCGATGTCTGGATGTATGCAGCAGAGTCCGAATACATGACAAGTTCAGGCTTTTTGATA
This sequence comes from Streblospio benedicti, assembly GCA_019095985.1. Classification (NCBI taxonomy): domain Eukaryota; kingdom Metazoa; phylum Annelida; class Polychaeta; order Spionida; family Spionidae; genus Streblospio; species Streblospio benedicti. The sequence continues at coordinate 23,876,373 of CM032666.1, read as the reverse complement.
GAAATGGGGCTCAACCAGTGGATTCCATTTACCGATGGGCACACAAAAAATATATGAAAATGCCATCCATTCATCCAAAAGAGGCTTCTACCAATGGTGGGCTGCTATCAATGTTAAATGATTTGTATCCAAATACCACTACACACACTACAGTGTATGCCGTGACTGCTCTATCTCGCTATATCAGCGTACATGCCCAAAGTGACAGAGCCTGACAACCTCACACCACAACTCCATCCTCTGACAACTACATGCCAAACATTGCAAAAGAGATTTTAATAACTGCCTTGAAATGCCGGCCTGATAACTTTATGTTGTGGCCGTGAGAAATCCGCAGCTTGTTAATCAGTTTAATGATGACCATTTAAAGCCCTCAAGCCGGGGGATAAGGATTATCACCCGAGTGTCACTGACCACAAGTACAAAGCCACTGACCACTAGTGACCAGTGGGTACTAAGCCCCGCAGCACAAGGTGATAATACACGGTTGGGAGATAAACTTAACGCGATTTACGGACTTAAATGATTAGTTCAATTATCTTGTACATCATCATATATTAAATTGACTTATGGTGCCATTTGGCAGATATACTGGGGTGCCCCCATCCCTTTAAGTCAAATCTATCACTTTGACCAGATCTTGAGCACTAATGTGAATGTCCGAAAGCTTCATTTGAGCTTTCACAAAAACACAAAATCAAAGTGTAGTTTTCAGAAAAGAATATGAATGAAAAATTGAACAAATTAATATATAGCTTAATCATAAGCAGTGTAAAAGAGATGGGCAAGAGCTGGCGACGATGACAATCTTTCTATTCAATCAAGTTTAAAGTGTATCAATCAGGCCATCCGCGTATGCTAGATCAGACAGACACAGTGTATGACGTGCTGTGTACAGCTGTGTATACGTGTTTGTTGTTGTTGCCGCCAGAGTTCACGGGTTATACAATGATGTACACAGAGGGAGGACTGAGGAGCCTTTGTCAAGGCAAAGATTTGTTAATTTTAGATTTCTATTTGTATTCTGTATGGGTGTTTTGATATGAAGGAAATTAAGTATAAGTAATAACTCTATAATATAATAGTCTTTAGAAAGGCTAGATCAGGAGATGCAATGCTTTAATGATTTTGGAGGTTTGTGTCGTAGAGAATGCATGGGCAAATCCATGATTTTTGGCCCCCTGCTCCTACTGGATCTGGAATGGACCTTCTTTAGTTCGACGACTCTTCACGGTTCACTGAGGTTTGATAATGTGAGATTGCGAAAGACGATCTTTTTATAGAGGTGATGGCTAAATAAATATGGTCGTTGTTGAAGATTCTACTGTACAGTTTACACCAGCACAAAACCAGCATGACCACCAACAGCACAAACCAAAAACCAGCAAAACTAAGCGCAGATATAGAATATCACATGTATCAAGAAACAATCGACCATCAAGCGACGTAAATCATTGGCAATGAGACATTTGTACGCTGAGAATGCGCTCGAATTACGTACAAAACGCGCAGCGTGCGATAACCGAACCACCTCGGGCAAAACTGGATGAGGCGTGTCATGCTGGGGTCAGACTTTCTTGATAATTGAAGCCAAATAAACCAGCGTGAACTGTAAGATTGACTCGCCACAGATGAGATGAGATTTATACAAGGCAGAATCATCCTTTCCCGCGTGTATTTCTCGTCTCTAACTTCACTGTAACGTTAAATGGCTTAAAATTCGTGACTGTCTGACTGGTGCTTTTGAATAACTAGATGCTATCGCACTAAAAACTCGGGAGTCTCCCAACCAAAGTGACCCCTGTTTTTTCAGCGTGTGTGCACAAGCTATCATCCCGTATAGGGTGTCTTCAATCCCTTTATGGTAGCAAAGGTGCGATTGTTAACAGAAATCGCACTTGTAAAGGGGCGCCACCGCGTGGGGGTCAAGAGGGTAAACCACCGCCGAATACACACAATCGCCCCCTTAATTCCCAGGGTAAACAAGGCCTCATGAATATTGGTGGTCAGTTGAAATTTACGGGGGTTAGTGTTGAAACTAAATGTAAATGTGGTGGTTAATAGTCCTGATCCAAGTTTTGCTCTCACGACTTTCACAATTTACACGGAGTTATTGGCCCACTTATTTATCATCAATTGATCATTTATTATTTGCTGAATCCTCTGTCAGCTGTTGATAAGTCTTTGAATAAAGCGTTAAAAAGCGCAAATTTGCAAAGATCTTGCAAAGATCTCCGGTTTGTTTCTATATCCAAACGCATTGGACGTACATCAAGGTAAATTTGAGCTTATTTCAGTCTTATTTTAGGCTGCAGTAGTAGTTTTATTGAGCTTTATTCACTGCTGCAGCCTATTCAGCAGGATTACATTGCAAGTAGTTGAATTGATCATAAGAAAGCTGTAAGGATCATAATCACACACCCATCCTGGTAGATCATATGAGATCATTTTCATCTTCACTCTAAACCTGAAATAGTAGCCTCATTTTCAACTTCAGCCATTAAAGGGTTAAATCGCTCCTCACACGGTATTATAGCGCATTTCAACAGTGCGTGTGTGTTCCGCAAACACGTCCATTATAAGCGCACAACGCACGGCAAACAACATTACCATTCTCTAAATTGGCGGCAGACTTTAAAGCAGAACACTGTATGTGTGGCGTGGAGGTGTTTTTTTGGTAAGAACTTGAGGTGTAGTAGGTTTTAGTTTTTAGTTGGGTTTGTACGGTTTTCTGGCCGTTAGAGGCTCCTACATGAGGTACAGAAACAGAGCAAAAAGCAAAACAACTGTATGACCCTGTGTTTTATATATGAAAATGTTGTCAGGTTTTAAAATGTAGAAGTACATGTAAGATATATGTGTGTATGTAGATGATGCATGAACATTTCAAACTGTTTTTTTTCTTCTTTCTTTTTAGGAAAACAAGATATCAAGTGTCGGTGACACAGGCTAAAAAACAGCCGCGTCAGTTTTAACCCAATAGAGGGATCTTATTTGCTTGCTCCATCATCATAATTCACTGGCTGATTAGAAATCATGGAAGACTCCAGGGATCGGCTCTCCCCGCAGGGCGGGGGTGGGTTTGGGGATCGGGTTTCCCCCGGAGAGTTTTTAGCGTACACGGGTCGGTTGAAGTGACGTCACCCTTGTGACAGCAGTGATTTCCAGATAAGAGAGAAAATGTATTTTTCCACCACTTTAACAATTGCTTGCTTGTGACATGATCATAGGTATGGACATAGTTTTAAAGCTGTGATTTTAAATACAGTGAAGAAGGATAGCACTTAATAAAATAATTGTCTTAATTTTAAAGATAAGATCTATCGATACATGTACAGACAGTTTTTTTGGGCTGGAACAAAATAGAAAAAACATGTGATTCCATGGACACAATTTAGATGCAGATGTAAAAATGACAAAAATGCAAAATTGTGCATTCCAGTTTTCTTGTTTTATAACTAAGTATTATGCAACAATGCACAATGATTCATTTTACACATGATACATCGAAGATAGTTATGCAAACTTAGAGGGGAAATGTTATAATTCCATCAATAAAAAGCCGTATAGAAAAGCCAAGGTCCACTCCCGTATTGTGCTTGTCAAGTCTGCATTTAAAGTGTCAATTTCACAATCATGACCCACTCAAGATTTTTCACCTAGCCGAGTGGTAACAGGTATTTTCATTGAACTTAAGGGGAAATTCTTTCCAACCCTCTATATCATATAGACTTATATCATCTGCCCTGTTTCTTTCATATCAACAGTACCAAAGGTTTGAACCATAATATTACTATTCAACTAAAACAGTTCAACATTAAACTATATAATACTGCACAAAAGACATCTTACTACACATTGACACATTGAAAAGGGCCACATGAGCATATGACCCAAACTGACTAGCCTCTACCCTAAAGATCCTATTTTTGGTATCCGGGCCCCTGGAGCTGTATTAGGACAGAGTCTCTGGGATCAGTCGTATCGCCCCAGGCCCCGACCAAGCACTAATTGAAACAAGGGAAAATCCCTTCATTTGCATAATCGTATGTTTGCAATTTGCACGTGGTGGGAGGTAGGAGCCGGTATTGCAGTTAATAGTGAACCAGTAATCCGTCAGACTGGAGCTTAGTCCCTCCAGTAATACTGTTATCACCTGTAGATTAGCATACACTGGATAAAGGTGCTGTTTGTGCAGCTTTTGGTTATTATAAAAGTAAAAACACATATTCAACGGTGTTTGCTTGAAGAGTAGGGTATTGGCAAAGTACTTCTGAATGTAATTTAGATTATTTTAGGTACTTAATTGAGAGCACATAACCATTACGAGCACAATGTATATATACTACCCTATAGACTACATTTATAGCTCGTTTTAGATTTATCTATCATATAAAGAACAAATTGCAACAATTTGCCACCTTTTTAACACAATTTGCCAGGCATGAATGTCCGATATAGCACCAGAAATAGATATACCACCGGGAAGCACTGATGGCCAAGGGTGAAATCTCTACAGGGTCCGAGGGAGCCCTCCAATGTGACAGTTCAGAACCACCTCCACTTGAAACCACCTCCATAAAGAGACCACCTCTGTACTATCAGCATTTCATGTTCCCACACATCTACACAGGGACAACTGATAACCTCCCTAAAGAAACCACCTCTCTCCGGAGACCACTTGAAGCAATTCACTGCGTTGTCTTCATAGAGAGGTTCCACTTTGGAAGTTCCAAGGGAGCCCCCCAAAGTGACAGTAATGATCACCAAACACATATTGTGATAAGTTATATAAAACCTGTAGAAAAGCAAGCACAATATTTTCACCTGGTGAAAGGCAAGCCTTTCATCGCTAGATTGCATCTTATAATAAACGACTTCACACTTTAAAGAGTTTTCAAGATTTCCTCCCATTCTTGGGGCCCTCTCTTAAGCGGATTGCCTTGAAAGGGGCCGAATTCACCTGCCGACTTCTCTTTATGCCCGGGCTGAGATATTGTGACAGTGAAAGGCGTTTAAAGGCAGTTTGATTTGCCACTGTTATTCTTATACGGTTTGTATGAGAGAGCCATTGACGCCTATGATGGTAACACTATCAACGCTATAGTGGCTGAAGTAGTAAGTTGTACGAGCATCGCAGCCCATAATGTAGCTTAAAATCAGCTAAAATTGACAACAATGGATGTTGGATTGACCGGAACTCATGATCAGTGAGAGTGAATCATACATCGATACTGGCAATTTTGAGATTATTTTAGGCATTTTTCTAGATTGCCATAGGAGGCATCAATGACTAACAAGCCAGTAAAGGGTCAAGGTCTCTTTCCATGGCGTTTTCTTATCTCTAATTGCTACGTTAAAGGGGCAAATAGAGGTGATATAACAACTTGATTAGGTTATAACACAAAGTGGGTTTGCTCTTTCTAAGATTGAGATTCATTCTGTGCTTGTAATACAATCATGATTATTAGCTTTCATTGCAATTTTATTACAAATATTTCCAACTGATGACGTTGTTTATTGTTGGAATGGAGAGTTGTGAATATAATTGTATTTTAATTCAGCACTTTGCTAGTTACGTGTTTATTCTTTTTTTATAACCTGCATAGACGTTTCTATCATTCATTATATGCCAATGGTAAACGCATTTTATACTCATTCATAAGAACAGCTTGTAGTGTGGGAAGAAAACTATCAAATGAAAATGTATGCAAATTGTACACTTGTAATCACTAAAGTACACCCGTTTCTGACAAGTATTTGCTTAAACCCAACCATAGAACAGTGAAATATCAAAAACAATGAACTTGATTGACGCGGTTCATCTCTATCACTGTCAACTTCTTCCCAGAATTAAACAAATGTTGCGGTTTAGCACCCAACACTGAGGTTTCGTCTGAAACCAAAGCTTCTGCACCCGGCACGGTTACAATATCAAACAGGGACTTAATGATGTGGTCAGCAGCCATTAATTAACATACAATGGCCACTCACACCCGGAAATCATGACATAATCCAACTTGACCTCTCGCTGAGCGCACTGTGCAATAGTCAGAAACAGTTAATTGGTGGTCTCTGGTTTCAATCAAGAACAAGGTAACCATCTATTTGTTTTACTCTTTTAGGGGACAAGTGAAACTGTCATACAAAGGCGGAAAGTAGGTTAGAAGCAGCACACTTTGTTGTTATATGAGAAAATGTAATTTTATACAAGTGTGGACGAAAGATGAGGAATTAAGGCTTATCGAGCAACTGAACTTGTTTTGTGTAAACTGTTACACATGTACTACTGCTACATGTACGATTTTCATGTACTATTAGAGATCTAGAAGACTTCTTTTCTTAATAATGGCTTCACACACAAGCATACAATCACTAAGCCAGTCTCTTCACACAACCCTCCTTCTAGCACTCAAAACTGGTTAATTGGTGGTGTCTTATAATAATGAACATAAACTTGGTCATTCATTTACTGGGGGGGGGGGGTCCAAATGGGCACGTGAAGCTTTAGGGGATTAAATCTTACACAAAGTGTGGACAAATACATTGTGTAAACTTTCATAAACACACAAACGCCAAACTATCCCATATAGATAAGATACGAGGACAGAGGAAGGTCATAAACAGGGAAGAGGGGGCCTACCAACTCTCTCACGTGTACGACCCGATTTTCAGCATCGCAAGTCGTGCGGACTGACCTGTCATGCGCAGAGAGACGTTTTGAGAATGGCAGCAGCTAGTTGCCGAAACTGTCAACAATGTAAGAAATATGTGTGTTGTGATTTAAAGATGAACTTTGTTAATATTCCTAACACGACGAACTGGAACACATTCAAGGCTATCCCATGTAACATTGTTGCAAGCACTCACCGTCTGGGAAGACCTGGCGCATCTTGAGGTAGCTGGTGGTGAGGCGGATGATGCTGGCCTTGTCCAGCTGGCTGGTGATGGCGGCCGGCAGCGGCAGCATCTTGGCCAGCTCATAGAACTCAGCGTTCTCCTTCTCGCGCCGCGTCCGCGCCGCGTTCTTAGACTTCTCCTTCATCCTGCCGAATGTGTCCTACTCCGGGGGTCCTGAAATGGGAAAGTAAGTACATATAAGTAAGAAAGTAAGTAAGTAAGTAAGTAAGCAAGTAAGCAAGTAAGTGAGTGAGTGAGTAAGTAAGTAAGTAAGTAAGTAAGTAAGTAAGTAAGCAGAGCTTTATAATTCATTATCTGTGAAACTCGTCAACGGAAGTGCGCAAATAGAAAGTGAGATGTTAGGTTTTGTTTCGCTTGAGTAGAGGAGGGCATGGGGGAGGAGGCGGGGGGGGGGGGGGGGGGTGGACGGGGCAGCCTATTATTGGCCAACTTAAACTTTCTCTAATTTGCCCTCAAGGAGTCCTGCAGTGGGAAAGTGAGGTGTATACATGCATGTATGATTAGAACTGAATGATCTTATCTCTCCCTATCACACATTGGACCCGCCCTGTGGTCAGTTAGTGGTCAGTGAGTGGTTAAACACGGCCAGGTCACCTGTCAGCCAGTGATTTACTGCCTGATACGTCGGCTGCCGGCTCCGACGCCGTAGGTCTACTTTATGGTCAGTTATGGTCAGTACCTAAACCACAAAGCTGTCAGAGCCACTCGAGGTGGTGATAATGACGGTCACTGTTTATGGGCCAATCATCATGTGCTTCTCCGAGGGTGGGGGTGGGGATGCTTTAAGAATATTCAATGTGTTTTTCCAAAGTTTGCTTGTGTATTCTCCTTCTCTATCTTTTTCTATGGCAAGCAAGCTCCTACCACTGCATTGACATAGCTGAATACAGGTTGAGAAAAGAGAGAGAAGAAACTTTAATGTTTATAGCATCCATGTATACATTTGTGTGGATTATTGGTTTTGTTGCACGAATTCGTTGAGTATAATTCATCCCATATGTTTCCTTAGTTCTCATTTTTCAAAAACACATAATTGAAACTAACACAGAAGCACTGAAACAATGCAAAAAGACACACAGTGAATGAGATTCCCGTAGGCCGAAGATAAGTCTAACTCTGTCCGGCTTGTCTTCCACATTAAGCCAGTCCCGACCACCCAACCCAGGCCCGCTGCTCTCAATGCTGTGTACACCCCCACCACCACCACCCCGTGAGCCCCCACCCCCACCCCCGCCTCCATAAGCACGGACCACAGGCGGCGGCCAGGCCACTGTGGCGGAAGTGAGGAGTTTGCCAAGGCGAGGACGGGCGAAGTCGGCGAGGCAAGGGGGGTGGGGAGAGACTCTGTAGTCATGTTTATTGTGAGAGACAAGGGAGAGGTATGTGCCCTGTTTTCCTTTCTTTTAGCTGCCGTGTATTGGTGTTAGTGTGTGGTTGGAGGTTTCTAAGATAAAGCCATTTAACATTTGGAACGTAACCCGTTGGGTGGTGCATTCAAAAAGAGCCTACAGTATTCTTGAATGTGTTCATCGTGTTGGAATAGTTAAAACATTCAGAGAGACGTTTTGAGAATGGCATCGGCTAATTGCCGAAACTGCCAACAATGTAAGACATCTAGATTAATTTATGACTACACTACACGCGGTTGAAGGCACCGCGATGGTCGCCGCAACGTCAGTACATGTTGTAAATAGTAAGTAGTAGTGTAGTGTAGTCATAAATTAATCTAGATGAATAGTCCTACTACTAGTAATAGTCTACATAAAGATAATGTAAGAAATATTTATGCTGTGAAAGATGAATTTCATGAATAAAACCTACAATATTGCATTACAAAACTACCAATAACAGTGGCTGCACAGACTGGCCTAGTTCGCGGGTGTGGTAAAATTCAATAATGAACAAAACTGTTTTATGCTCATTGTAAAATAGTTCAACCACAGCACCAACAAAGCATATCTCTAATATAAACAAGAAAGACTGGTGAGTCTTCCAGAAATACTAGCTGTAAATTGAGTCAATTGTATCAATGATGCTTTTCTACCACATTATTAACATTGTCAGAAAAGAGGTTTGAAATCGCAATTATGCTATGAAATTTACATCTGGTGTCTCTCTCTTTGAAAACTGGTACTTGGATCAAAGTTTCTTCCCCAATGATTTTAATTAAATGCAGCTTTAAAGGGGACCCCGTTTTATGCGAAAGTCAGACTTTTTCAGCCATCTGCCCCCCATGAAAGACGCCACTTGGGAAGCCGTCAATGAAGTTGTTTCATTATCAATTCAATTGACTTACTGTGTATAGAGTTATTGCAAAAAATCTTTCAGTACAATCAAAAAAGATATCCAGGGTGTGAGTTGAAAAGTAAAGTTTACCTTATTATTAGGTAATTAAGTCATTAAAGATATAATATTGTCTTCATATTATTTTCAGATATTTGCACTAAAAGACCACCTCTCTATTGAGACCACTTGCGAGTGTACCGGTCCCGTGTGGTCTTTATATCGAGGTTCTTCCGTATTTTACCAAAAACACAAACCCGCTGCAACGAAATCTACAATCGAATCTCCATTTAACAAATCAGGCGAGCGAACAACGCTACATCAGTTGCCGTGAAATGGGCTTTAGATGTCTCAATAATCCGCCGGTTTCTATGGTTACGGCACGCCCGAGTTGGGCTGATGGACATAGCGGCAGCAGCCGTGAAAGACGCCTCCGGTGATGTACCTCTATGTTAGACCACCTCTGTAAAGTGACCAGCTGCATAATAAGATCATCTCTCGCGGTCACAACTGTGGGTATCTATAAGACCACCTCTTTCTATGGAATCCAGTTGAAGAATATTGAGGGAAAAGCACACACGCATAAATACATCATTCGGGTTGAACTTTCCGTTTCTATTACAGCCCATAATAAAGCCTAAAATAAGCTTAACAAAAACAAAGATGGGGGTCTTACCGAGCCGCAGTGATTTAACACGTTGCAACATGATAATATAAAAAGAAAGCATTTGTTAACATAATTTTCTCTGGTGTTCCCACTAGAACGAATAGGAAAACTGCAAATAAATCCTATGGGAAGCTATTTTTCAAATGACCTGAGAAATTCTGTCTTCCTGGTGCATAAATACGCAAATATCCATGCATCTTTCTCCAAGCAGTGTGAATCGTTTGGCAAATTGAATTTACCTATTTGTCTTATTTCCTTTTTCCAGACCCCAAAGCATGTTTTCAAAGTAATAATTCATCCACATTGTAGACATAGAACATTTGTAATTCCATATCATTTTGAAATCAGAGGAGCGAATATTTCTGAAAGTCAATTATTACGTCACAAAATCAGATGAAAGCTATTTTATTTGATTCACAAACCCGCAAAATTAAAGCTGTGCGTACAAAATTAAACACCATCACAGAACAGTGGTTATAATTAGGGGGAAACATCACTCCTTGGCGTAACACCCCAAACACTTTGAAACCCCTCGGCAGTATTTGCAAGGGCTTAACAACTGGACACATATTGCTTAAGATCAAGGAACAAATAGCTGTATCTTTGACGAGATGAGAAGACTCGCTTATCTAAAACTGGTTAATAATGGTGCAATGTGTAACAATATTGCCGTGCGCGAAGTTAATATGCTGCAGTAACAAGGTGATTCCGTGGAGAGCGTTAATCCCCCGGATTACAGAGGCGAGAGCCGAGGATTAAGTCTCAAGTAGCGGACACATTTAATTGCCGTGAATTCGCTACAGTATTCACGCCATTAAAACGGCATATGTCACCTGTGCTCTAACATCATATGTAGTGGTTACTGTATACTGATATGGCTATTTGACGTGCTAGTATGAGATGATATTAAAAACTTTACAGCATTCACGCCATTAAATACCCAGGGTTATTATATTCGTTCAGAATCTTTGATCCCACATTGCGTCTGATACGTAAGTAGGTTTCAAAATGTGTTTGAAACCGGAATTAGCAACCACACAATTCAATATATCGGCAACACGCAAACAAAACCAAAAACTAAGCGATGCTCTGTTGCGTTGTAAACTATATGTATGGCCAGCTCTAGACAAACTTATTAACATTAATAACCGTAATGGGCCCAATTTGTTGTTGAATAAACGTAAATGACATCCAGCTTTATTTCACATATTGACAAAGATGACTCAAAACACGGTATCCCGTCCGCCTATTGGCATTACGTCAGATGTCCACCTGGGAGCTCGAATGTCATAGCTCAAACAGCGTGTTGGAGCGAGTATGGATTAATTGTGCCCAATATGCAAATCATCTACATTAAGAGAATTACATGGCAAACTCCGAGAGCGCAACATTGGACAAATACGCCAAAATACACAAATTAGCAAACCAAATAGACGATAATAGCAGAAATCGTCGCCTACGATAATACAGGTTTTATGCTTTTGGCCTTTGTTTCTTTGATGCTTTGATCGGGTGATATTTTTTCCCGTTGATAATAGTGGTACTGTATGTGGATAAGACTTTTATAATATGTTTTTAATAACTTGGATGAAATACTCTTATCGTTTGCTTAATTAAAATATAACCATGACACGCATGCATCTACATTTCTATACGAGACATTATCAACTTTAATTAAATTTTGAAGTTTTAATTAATAGATGAATAAGACATAATACATTAAGTTGATTGTGAATTGCATGTAGGAATAAGAACAATTGCGACCATAATGTGTGTGCTTAGATTACATCAATTCTATTCTCAATATCTGCTAAAAAGTTACATGACCTACATGTAGTATGCAGTGATAATAAATATAATGAATCTCTTTGATTGACATCATTTTTATTGCAAACGAACATCTGCCAAATTATAAACAGAAAAATGTACATACAAAATATGAAAACTAAATTGAATTCGGTTACTTTCAGATGGCTAAGTTAGAAAGAAGACTAAAACATACCAAGCAATCCATCATGGTTTTGGGGAATCGCTCGACATTCGGTCAATGTATTCGGTGACCTCGGATAAATCGAAAACAAGGAGGAAACTCGATATTCCATCGGGGATTTTGAACACACGTTTGTGTTGTGATTCTGGCTGGCCCTGGTCCCTCGGTGGATATATATCCTGACCCGGTGACATCCGGATCATTTGTTTTACTGGTTAGCAGAAAAAGAGGCGTATAATATCCCAGGTAATTTGGTTACCCAGAAAAAAAATGAAAAATACATTTTATGAAGAATGATTAGAATGTTTACAAGTAGAATTGCCATATCCTTTACCATCTACGCATGTACAGGCTGTTATGTCTAGTTGATTTTAGATTACATACTGACTGATGCATGGCAAAACTATGAAACCGGAAACTGAACCAATGCAGTGTTGTATGGAAGAGATTCCCATGGACCGACAGTGACGGTAGTCAACTACCACGAAAAGCGGACTCTGTAGACAATGGTAGATCCAGTTTGTTTGTTTTTTAAAGGGGCGCACTTAAGGGATTTCATGGGTTTCGTGCGTGCGATCGATGGCAGACGTGTCAAAAACCCTATGAAAATGAAATATTCCCTGACCCCCTGGAGCTGCCCATGATAGATCCATATATAGGTGCTCTTAGTACATGTACATCTACATGTATATATAGAGGGGCCTTGATGGAGGTTACACTATCAGGTCTATGGATTTGACCGGTCGCACGACAAGCACTCAGTGTAATCACCCAATGAAATCTCATCTGCTGCCGCCTGTTTGGTCGTGGGGCAACCACCCACCCCCCCGCCCCGCCACCACAGCCTCCCTACAAACAAAACCTCCCCAGTAACCCCAGACCGGGCCTCTGTTGTATGCAGACTTGATTCACAAAAAATGCAAGGCTCAGATATACCCGAAGACTGACCCCGAATCATCACGTCTGCATTGAGACCCCCTGGGCCCAGCCTCAAGCGGTCTCAACAGAGAGGCGCTCTGTTTATAGAGGTTTGTGATGGTATTTTTTGTGACACTTGAATCAGTGGGAAATTGTTTCGCTAAAGAGGCGGTCTCTTTATAGATCTAGATCTAATCGGAAGGATCTAATGACACTGGCAGATCCAGGTTTTCAGAAAAACATTTTTCTTTTTTTTCTTTTTAAACTTTTTTTTTTTTTTTGGGGGGGTGGGGGTGGTAAGCGTCATCAATAGTGAACAGCGAACATGCCAAAAAATAACTATGAAACTAATGTATTTTTGGTGGGAAACGGAGGCGCCCCCTGCCTCCAACCTCCATCTGCCGAAGCTCAGTGCATTCCAGATCGCAGCTATGTTCGTAACTGTGTGGCTGGGGCATGAATCAGATTCGGCAGAAGAATCGGGGAAGTCCAATCAATGGTGCACAAATATGGCCACCTCTCTCGGGGACCAGCCCAATGTCAATGATGTGTTTTACTCAACGACCACAGTTAGTATGGCGTGCGTCTGCTGGGAGCACAGCTTGTTTTGTTTGCCCTTTCTCCCTTTCTTTTTTTTCATTTTATCAAGTTCTGTTTGAGACAGCCATAGGTGAACGCATTTATTTTTATTTTTTGCAAGTGTGTAATGTTTTTCAGCGTTTAAACACCAAACATCGAAGAAATGGTGAAATGTACATGTAGCGTAAACGCAGTATAGTCACCGTAGTTATAATGTATGAGTATAGGCATTCTTGGGTGCCGCATAGCACTGGCCTTCCAATCAAGTACAAAGTCTACAAAGTTCCAGCTTGTAAGTTATTCTCGACGTCTTGAGCCATAGATATAGTCTTACTCCTTGAAAGTCACCATATGATTACAATGAATCCAAATATGTAGTGTTGCAACATCCTGTCTTTAACAATGGATCTGCTGATGTTGAAAGACGCTTATCAATCTTGCTTGATAAATTAAGACACTTATACTTGTCAATTGCATCCTTCATATTCTTGAAAAACACTAACATAACTGATACTTACAAATACATGTGCTTGTAATAGCAGAAAGAACAATCAACAAGTAAAGTTTTGAAACCAAACTGGCAGAGTTCCATCTTATTCGTAATGACCAATTAGCCTCTCTCAACTGAACACTTTATGAATACGAACATTATAGCCTTTCTTATAGCATTCTGAGCTAATGAAGTCATTAGCTATATCCACAGAGGCAATGAACATTGAACATAACACCTTACCGTGCACACACCAACACCTGGATATCAAACGTAGAACCACATGTCACAAAAGCCTTTCTGTTTGGATCAAATGGATTAACATCCGCCAATTTTTACACCTGCTCCCTTCTACCAACGTCTGACGTAAATTTATACGCATGACATATTAATCACAGGTGCTGGAGTGTAGTGCTACAATATGGCGCAAACTCCTGGGAGGTTTAGTTCTTTTATTACTATTGCTTAGTTGTTGTATTTATTACTCCCAATACATGAAAACGCACTTGAAAATCACTAACTGTCGAGGGTTTTTCTAGCACTAAAGCATTCACATCTTCATATTGAATTGTAATAGCCACCTATAAATTGAAATGGAAATTGAGATATTCAATTGCGGGGCTTATCATTTGCAATTTTCACAGGGATTCGCTTTTATTCGCCGAGGGTTCACGTTTCTAATGTGAGTTTGACGCAAATTAGTACATTTTCGCCATTCCACAAATCATGTTAATGCAGTAAATGATTTAATATTACACAAAGGATCAAAGACTGGGGCTGGTGGTGTAAATTTCTCAGGCTTCTTCACTATAACAATGTCATCATCACCACACAGAGAGTTACAAAGTGGCAATTTTTGTTACATCACAATTTAAAGGGACATTTCTGACAGCATTTTTTTCCAGACTAAAAATAAATCTTTTGTTCGTGCGTGCGGTAAAGGGGCTTTTCAGACTATAGTTTGCAGTATCTTCAGATGTATCAAGTTACAAGTTTCTAACATTAAAATTAACCTATGAAACAATGCATATTGTATCATATCGATGATTTATCATTCAGCGTTCTTGAGCCCAAATAGAGTTATGGAGTCATTTCTCATTAATCCTATACTGATGACCATGACGCAGTGGTCAGTATAAGTGACCAGAGCCTGAGGTATAGCGTATCCCAGTAATTACAATTGAGGTCAGTATTACTGGATAGGTGATAGCTGATATGTGATGATGCGATATGGTCACTGTACAAGGTCTTTATTTCACGGGCTGATGAAATGTGTTGTTAACATGTATACTTGAATAGATGTCACTTAGAGCTCTGGACATGTGGGAAACAAGTAGGAAAAAATGAAGAAATATTAACAGAATTTTACATTTATCCTGATACTATTCAATGTGGACATTTCACTTACAATTTTCAATTCCTGGCATTGGAAACTGCCTTACAAATGCATGAACTGGCCTCTATTTGAAAGCAAATGTTTGCACCTCCCCCCACAACCCCCCCCCCCACACACACACACAGAGCGAGAATGAACCTCTCTACGAGACGATCATGTGGTCTAGTTTCAAGTGGTCTAGAATGAGGAAGTGCTCTTTCCACGGAGGTTCTTGGTGGTCCCTTTACGGAAGATGGGCACTGCAACAATAATATCTCATTGTGTAGGCCGTCTCTTTGTGGGGGTGGTCTTAATTGGAAGTCAAATTGTACTTTATTACGGCTTATGAAGGACGAACATCATGGTATGTAGCAGTTTGTGAGACTTGACTCTTGGTTGGCAATAGCCGCCAAAATGGTGGCATATTTACAATAGAGCACTTGACTCTTGGCAGCGGCGGTCAAGTCGCATTCACTTTCTTACATCACAGAGCAAGAGGCTTGTCTAATAAATTATTAAATGATGTGAACACTGATAAAGAGTGGGGAAGGATTAGCTGCAGTATTAATGGTCTGTCGTTAAAGGAAATTATTCAGATACATTCGTATAAATTAGTGTTTGTTGTGAAGATATGATAACTTCCCACTTCCTCCTATATTTCAGGTTTCTAGTTCAATTCCCAAGTTATTAAAAAACATATTGAAACAGGGCATATCCAATGAAGTTTCGGATGTCTTCTGCGTTTAACAATTTTACCAGTATTTAATTTGTAAATATGTTTACAGGTGGTTTATTGTGACCAATCATGTATATTTCACAACCCCATCAGTATTTGGAGTTGGCTAAACAGACGTTAGGCTGAATTAGTCACATTTTTTCTCGATTCCTCCAGGCCTACACATGTTGCGACAGAAGTACGTTTGTAACGTTTATTTAAATCTGAATGATACCACCCATAACAGAGGGGATGCTTTAAAGTTGATACATCATTTAGACCACACATATCTTTCTTCTGAAAGTGATACCATGATGCATAGTAGAGCCTCTCTACACAGAACTGCCTTCAACTGAGCTAGATAGAGAGGTGGTCTTGTTTTGAAGCCTTACAAGAGACTTATTAATATGGTTTCGGACCACTATAAATTGCTCAAACTTCAGCGGTGTCTCTTAGTATGAGTGGTATTATTTGGAGGTTCTTCTGTAACCCCGTTCTCGGCTGTTAAACTGAACCCGATCCCGGTTTTGTCGCCATGATTGACAGGTGCGACCAATCGGCAATCCTCGGCAGCTGTCGGGAGTTTACGGGTCGCCGCATGACGTCATCCATCGTCTGCTAACGCGACGTTTGTATACATCTCGCGTCAACTTATTGCTGGACAGTTGTTCACCTATTTTTCTTCATTATGGGTTGTGTTTTGAGGTCATAGATTATACAGTACTCACAAAAAATGGCAAGCACCAGTGAAATTTACTTCTGCTATATTGAAAAAAGAAGGTCGGATATGAACGGAATGCATATTGCGGTAGTCAAGGATATCTTTAGCAAGTAGTTGACCCATAAGAAAACAAATATGTGTCAATTTGTTCACCAACACATTGTGTATGCACACGAGATTTCTGAACTAAAAACGGCTTTGAACCTGTAAGATTGTTATGAACATGTTTCCCCTGAAATTTCAGTTACTTTAAAATGAATTTCTTCAAGAAACTGTTACTGTTCTGTCACCCAGCAAACTGCCAGACCCCCAAAAGACTAATAACGTGTGTTCATCGTACCCAGGTTAAATGAATATCTCACCAAATAGTTGACCCATAAATATATCACTTTGTTCACCAATAGTGTGTCGATCATACTGATCAAACTGTCATAATCGCAACCATATTATGAAAAAGAAATGTGAAAAAGTGCTAGTTTGGGTTCGGCAGGTGAGCAATCATTACACCGGGTCGCCACACCCAGAGCCTCGATGTCACATTCTGCCCAGGACCCAATTAAAACTCGGCCGCCGCTACCACCAAACCGCCACCCCAAAACCCGTATTGACTCGAGGCTTTTTTAATTCACAGGAAAACGCTAAAGATGCCCAGTGCCGATGAAAATGAAAGGGACGGGTGAAAGAGAGCTTGTTTTGAAAATAAAACCCATCACAGAGGCCCCAATGTGATCTCAATTACTTCTAATAAAGCGTGTTTGCCGGCGCAAACAACCGAGTATGCCTGCATTGATTGACCATTCATTGGTCAACGCGGGACTGACCGGCTTGACCAAACACTAGCGTAAAATGCTGATCGAATCTTTGTTGCATGTTTGGGGTCATGATCATGAATGAACACGCCGGCGCAGTTTGACATATGCTCCAGTTTCGTGCTTTGCACGCTGGCTCACTCGATTGACGATTTAATCGAGTAAACTTTGCTGGTCACGCGGAAGAACATGTCCACTGTTTCAGTAGGCGTGAAGCTGCTTGTTTTATATATGTCATGTTGTATAAACAACTGTTATAGTTGTGCCTACCAATAATCGTTATATATACGCTGTGACTGCATAATCGCTTTGCTGGATTCTTGTATAGCATTGCAACATACCTGCACCTCCTTTAAATTTACACCAATTGTTAAATGCATTGACAATATGTATTATATCAATGCACCCCACGAACATAATTTATAATTGGCCGTTTCGTTCCGCGATTAGCCTCAATATCACACCTTTATTTAGTAAGGCTGTTACTTATATTGATATGTGATAGACATCCATTCCTACAGTTATATCTGGCCCAAAATAAATCTTTACTCCCGGGGTTATAAGATGAATTCAGTAAAACTATATACGTGTTTGTGTGATCTAGTCTTATATAGCAATACCTATATAGACCGAGAGAAAGAATCCTCTCATATAACAATCCAGTGTCATAGATATAGTTTTTATCCATAAAGAAGGACTGGATTTTTTTCAAGCTAAGTCAATGTTATGTGGTTATACGAGCCTATGGATTGAAGACGTATTGACCGTTGTTACACAGTAGTTCCACACTTTTGATGTCCTCTATCACACAGCAGATGGAATATCATATACTTATTGGAACAAGTGTCCAGTTTCTGACCTAATTATTCATAAATAATTAGCTCACTTGTATGATGTAGGCTATACAAATCGTACGGTGCCATGGCAATGTTATTGATAGAGGCATAATATTAGTGATGGAGACTTTCTGCAAATCAGTACGTTAAGGCTGAATATATACCAGCATTAAAAACTTGTACAAATAGTGTGTTGCATGGTTGCTCCACATTTAGAAAAGCAAACATTAGATTACTGTTCTAACACGGCACCGGGCAATATGTACAAAAACAGAATCATACATTCCAAGTTGTCAAATTCAATTCCGTCGTTGTATTCATTTGATTGTAGACTCAGCATATTGTCTCATCAAAGACTTCTTCTTTTGAAGGCACATTCATCTTCGAGTGGGTGATATCTATTACCAAAAATGTGACTGTACATAATTTGCCTAAAATCGTGAGTGTGCATTGCAAACTGCATATGTATGTAAGTGTGTGAAATGCGATGCAACCTATTCAATTAATAATTGGTAAAAGACAATGAAATGTATTGGTGATTGCTGATTTGGGACAAAAATGTTTATTGGTGGATGGGTTTTCATCAACACTATACACACCCTCATCTTTTCCCAGCCCCATATTCAGGGATTTTCATGAACTACCACAGCAGAATTTCGGGGAGGAGCATTCATCATTGTCTGCCTGGGGCTTTAGAATCCAAAAAACTCTTACAATAAGTAATTTGACTTTACTGTTGATCTATAGCAAATTAGATAAGTGTATTTACTCAACTACGGTGTCATGAAATCTTCAAGTTGACAAAACTACAAATGCACATGTGCTACTGTAATAACTTTATGCCCATACACTGCAGTACTATATGCTATAAAATGTGCTACATTTACAATCGCTTGAGCTGTACACATAACATTGTCTTGCATGTGTTGTACTGCAGAAAACCAACACCCGTCTCCCCGCTCAAGTATTTACAAATGCAAATGCAAATGCAGATCTACAGGTAGAGGGATTAGTGAGGCCCGATTTTTTTTACTGCTGCTGCATCATGCACTTGAGCTATTGAGCGGGATTGATCACGAGAGGCTTCTGCTGTCAGAACCACACATGCTAACACACTGCTATATTCCGCATTGTCATTAATATAAGTCAGACAGGGCATAGCTTTACTGTGAAGTCTGGATATTTGTATAGTTTTACAACAGCCTCTGGTTTATTGATATATGTTTGTCTATATTGCACATAGCTGCACAATTCTGCAAATGCGCATGATGATTTCATGGCTCCTACCCACATTTTTGCAGTCTTTTCCCCAATAACTGCAGCTCCAATGCCATTTTTTCAAGCTTTGATCAACAGTAACATCCCAGTTTCCCCACTTGCTGATACCCCACAAGTACTGATGTGAATTCGCTCCAGTTTTTGTTTGCGTTGATGACAACAAATGCACGTGGTATCGACGTATGCCGCCAGTGAAGTGTGTGCTTAGATGTTATGGTCTGGTGAGGGGATGTGTCTGCCAGTTTGTCAATGTGCATGCTTGGTTTGCCATCGTGGTTGAATGAGTATTGTATGTATCCAGCTTGTAAAATCGTGCGTGTCTACATGTACATGTATGGAAGTTTTTGTACATGATGTGAGCCTTTATGGAATTTTGATAGTGATCGTTACGTTATTTGACAGTATAAAGTCACATACTTCAGTTAGTTTTGTGCTGTACGTTTGGAAAAGTTTAATATGGTTATATACGCACATCAAGTTTCCAATGAGGTTTCATATACATGCATATGAGTACAATAGACTTGATATTGTACACTGCACAATACCAAAACGCAATGGGGTCAATGAATGAAACATCCACCCTGCATCTCATAGGCTTAATTAACTATGTATCATTTTTAGTTCTTTCTTTATAAAATATTCCCAAATTCCAAAATTAAAACCATATAATTAATATATGGTTTTAATTTTGGAAGGGTTTTAATTATATAATTATAATTAATTATATGGTTTTAATTTTGGAATTTAGGTATATTTTATAAAGAAAGAACTCAAAACGATACATGGTTTCCAATATGCTATGACAAATTTGCATATCAGAACAAAAAGTGTCAATGATGGAGTTGTGCTGTGTTAATACTGTTTCTGTCCATGTCACTACCAGGTGTCAAATATCCGCACGTCGATACACGCTTAGGCCGAGGCTTCGCTCATGCTACCAGGGACGACGTGCAAGTTGAGATTTCATACACTACCAGGTGTAAACGCGCCCCACCTCCCCCACCAATATACATTATTTTCATATAAGTAGGGGGTTTCTCGTGTTCGCTATCGAACGCGCGTTTGAAACCTATGAGATCGCTGAAATGCAACCGCCCCCCCCCCCCTTTTTCTGAAAACCTGGTTCTGCCAGTGAAATGCATCTTATCATTGCCATGATGTCCTTTTAATAATTGTCAGTGTATAGTAAAGCTAGTGTCTGACACATACTTATATATTGCGGGATTATTATTATTCAAGTAACAACGTTTGAAAATAGTAGATAGTGCAACACTGTATATATGTGTAGTGTGAGAGAGATTGTCGTAAACCAACTATGTGATTGCATTACATTAAAATATTGGAAAGTTAGTTATAGAGGTTTATTGTGGCCACATTTTGGCCATAAAAATAAACAATCTTTTAAGTATGTTATGATTTGATATGCGTAAAAACTATGTGGGTAAATTATGCAGTCTTCTGCTTTCCAATCAGTACTTAATTATGCATACAACTTGTGACAACCTAAAACAATGGTGTAACCTACATGTAGGTTTTGAATATCTTCTAGTGATGAACAAATTTTACATGTATTATTATTAGATCCATTATTTCAATAACCTTTTTATAAGGTTAGATATATACCCAATATTTTACTTTGCCATTTTGAATTTTTATAATAAGAATTTTATTTCCAGTTTTCTTTCTCACATCTCTTATACCCTATCTATATATAAAATAGATATGTGAGAGAAAATGTTAGAAATGATATCCTAATCAGTTGGAAACACATATAGAAGAATTATAAATAGAGTATTAAAAAATTGCTTTGGTAGGTTGATTGCTATAGATGGCACACCGTGGTTTAATTAGGGTTGTGGGGTTGTGGGCGTGGATTGGGGGATAAAAAAAATAAGAGTGCAGATACTCACTTACTGTCCTGTGCAATTTATTCCATATCCGATAGTGTGTTATCACTGAACATTGTAATTAACAGCATCAGTTATTTCCACACAGATGAAGTGTCCTGCTAAATCCCAGCCAACAGTAATAACTCTCAATAACAATCTAAATAAATTATAACAATGTCCATGATTTAGAAAAGCAAAAGTGCGAGTCTTGCAGGTAAAAATCACACAAATATCCACTATAAGTTCAAAACTTCAGTGCATTCAATCCTTAACTTATGTATCCCTAATGCAATTTATAATAGCAATTATCACTTTCACACAAAACTATTACATAATCCTCATAATCTTGGTCCGCCAAAGTCCGTGCCTATTCCGGGGTCTCTCCGTGCTCTGTCCGTGACGTACCAGCACGTTCTTACGTCTGATGTTCTTGCAGGGACGTGCCTCTGTGGCGGCGGCGGCGGCGGCGGGGCGGGCGCTATTCACACGTCACGACCGCTAGCCGCGATCTCACCTCGTGTGCTGGGGATGATACAGGCTAGTTGTCCCTGGTGCTTCTTCTTCTTCAGGGGTTTCTGAATGAATTTGGGATTGTTGGTTTTTGCTGTTGGTTGATGTCTTTATCTGTTATGGTATTGAAGTTTGATGATGAGTATTTTTCCTTTGATTTGTGTTAACTATGTTGAAGACAACACTAATCATTTTGGCCATGTGTATACACGTCGTTTCTTTTTCTTTTTTTTTCCTCAGAGCCAAATTGAATCTAAGCACCAGCAGTGCAGCGTATAGTTAAAACCTTACACTCACAATCAACCCAAGTCTACAATACATTCTCTTCTATCTACATATAATATCTTCTTCACCAAACACTTTGCATGATGATGATTTGCAGACATCAAACCCCAAATGCAACAAAATCTGTGCTATACCATTAACTATACACAAACCACCAACTAAACAACATAAACTACAACAACAACACAACTCTCTACAGTTCCAGTCTCAGTGATCAGCAATATATCTCTGTTTACCAAATCTGCCTGCTATCACAGTCCGTGCCTCCTCGCTGTCTCTCTCTCGCCTCCAGCTCGCACAATGGGAACGTGCTCCGCCAACATCCACAACCTCGCTTTGGTCACGCGCACCTCTGTTTGTATTTGGTTTGTCTCTCCCCCTCTCTCAACCACAGGCGGCAGCGGCTGTGGGCCCCTGGTCGGGCGGCGGCGGCGGCAGCGGGAGGGCGGGGCTTGGCAGTGATTGGTGCTCAGCGGAAGATAGCCTCGGGGGGTCTGTCTGGTAGAAGCCGCTGTTTTCCCATAGTCTGCTTTCTTCTGCAAGCATAACCCGTGGAGCTGGTGTAAGTGAGCCTGTTATTAGCTTATAAGTGTGTTATAGCATGCTTTGTTGGGTTCTGTGTTGGGTTGATGGGGTTTACCTCAATCATGAATTGCGCCTGTGTAGATTTGGGTTTTGAGTGAGTCTATGTATGTGGTGTGTAGATTACCGAGTGAGTGAGTGTTGTATGTGCTTATTTCCCTTATGGAGTGGTTGGTTAGTTTTGTTTTTGTTACTGGGAATCATCGTAGATATTATCAGATCTAAGCTATACGTCTGTATGAATATGAGGAGTAGATGAGGTTCTATGGTGGACCATTTGGTTGAATGGTTGTAATTTAGTGGTTGAGTGGGTGTAATTTGAAATATAGGTGATACGTGCTATATGGCGCCATGTATAGTAAGGCAATATTTCATACACTAGTATTCCATACGCATAATCCTTGCAGTAGCTTTTCTCTTACTACGTCCGCTGTGTAATCATGACACCAAAATACTAGTTTTAAGGGTAATAATCCCATTCTTGACTATAATCTACAATCCATTAAAGTTTCATAGCACTTTGACTGGTCTTTTAGTAATTGACAAGCAACCCATAGAGTTTGCCAACTGATGCTTCTTATCACACGTAATATCCATTTACCAGCAACTACAACTAATGTAAGCATCAATCAGTCAAACAAACACCACCGTATCCAATTTACAATCCATCCATGCAAATTTAACTAGAAAAAATGTGTATACGTGAGCACACACGCACCTCACGTACGTGTGCGTGCCTATCTGTCCACCAGTCGGCGCTTCCACCACGAAACCCGCACGCAAAACAAACACGTGTTACGTTTTAGCAGACGACATACATGTATATGCATCTCTCACTTTTTGCTCCATAATCAAAGTTAGCTGTCAAAATCCAGAAACAGCTTTTTGAGTTCAGACATCCACGTTGTTTTTGGTAAATTTGAGCTTTTTTTAAGGCTTTATCAAAGCGTGCAATACGTGTAGTAGCACCATTCACTACTTTATAACCACTACAAGCTGTAATATCCTCCCATTGGGGGCCGAAGCAGCAGCTACCTTGTAACGGTGTTTACCAACTCGTGGATGCATCGATAAAACGCAAGTTGTTGCGAAAACGTCGACGACTATAAACGAGCGAGCGTCAAATCCGGCAGACGATCAGTTTACTGTCGTAAGAGCATGAAAATCACAAACAAACATGGCCGCTATATAACTACCTCTAATACTGATATAGATATGGCCAGTAGTCCACGCAGCAGGAGTACATATATCCATTTGATTCTCGTTTGGCTTTTGATTGCAAACACTCGACAGTCTAACACGAAAGGCACGAAAATGTACTTATGCAAGGCGGGAATTGTTTAACTGTTTAAAGGCCGAACACCTTTAGGTGTCAATCATCCACATTTACTTTACAGAGGACTTTTTGAAATGTTACTTTTGTGGTAGGGAATGTGTAGTTGGGAATTGTAGTAATTGTTTCCATGCATGAAAACATTGTGGCCGAAATCATATCAGTTTCATTCAGCGTAATGCATTGTATTATGGCATAACAGTACGACAGGGGGAAGCTATGTACACAAACGGTGTCCATTTTACCCAGCGTGGAGGAAAAATCAATGTTTGTCTGACGTCCGGTCTTGCTGCTCGCTGATTGGCTGATTTTGTTGTGGGCGGGGTCACGTGCGCACCTACCGGACGCCACTCAAGATTGATCAATGGGAGCAATCAATTTTTGTTTTTTAAAACGGAAAGTACTGTGTTGTTATATAACTATGCTTATTCGTTTAATTATGGATAGATGGAAAATATAGGATATTTTCAACAGAGTAAAGTTCCCGTTGTGCTATATTAGAGATTATTAGAGCAGAAAAGGCATTGTTTTATTACCAAATATTTTCCAGTATTGATATCTACTGAAAAAAGGAACTTAAACAAACATTTAAAAAACAACCCTGACTTTAGAATCATATCTATACAGTTAAAAACCTTTAGCACAAAAGGATTAAGAGATTATGTTGATCAAATGTAAAATACTTGGCTTTTTTTGCACCTTTTCCAGATTATAGACGGAAAATAATCTGACTAGTTACAAAAAATGTTGAGAATTTGAATCATTGATTCTTTTGAATATAGATTAGATATATTAAATATGTATACGCTTAGAAGTATTATACAAATGTATACTATATATAACACAGAATCAAACACAATATTAACATGCAATGAAATGTGTACAAGCAATAAAATGTTAAGGACTTGTGGTATACTAACATATTGCTAGAACTAAATCCACTTTTTGTCAAACGAAATCCAAACAAATTGCACATAATTGTACACAAATAGAATACATAGATTTTAGATACAACTTCAGAGTTCATAACTACTCCTTGAATCCGCTGTGCATGGATATTTTCAGATAGGTTAATTTCTCATCCAGCCAAAATTGCAGCATTAATTCTTTCGCTTCCACACGATTTTTATAATATATGGCCTTTTTCAAAGCCAAATTAGAGATTGATTTGCAAAGAATATCTTTTCAAAAATGGAGATGCCCCATGGCGCATGAATCCAATTTGAAATATGTTTATTTCAACTAAAATGACAGGTCCCGGAAGCGAACAACCACCATACCATCCCCACAAAACGCGCGCGCGCGCGCACGTGCGCGCGCGCGTGTGTGTTGGTGTTGGTGTGTTGGTGTGTGTTGGTGTGTGTGTGGCGGGGGGGGGGTGGGGGGGGGGCATATCCACGAGCTTTCTCGCAAACATATCCCGTAATTTCACTGACTGTTGCCACCATCTTTCACGTAACTTGGGCCTGTCGGTGATTGCTTCAAAGACCAGACAACAGTATTGGAATACCAAGCAAAAATAGCAATTTATCTCTGGAAATAGTGCTGCAAAGACAAAAAGAAAATCCAAACTAAAGACTAGGCAATATATTGTGCATCAGTAACATCAGTACCATCAGTAACATCAGTAACTATTCATACCACCGACGTCAGAACCAATCTCTCCAGCCCCTAACCCCCCCCCTTAATGCACCCCCACCCCACCCCCCACCCCTCCTTCTCGAGCCCTCATCCCTGCCAAGTAGCCCTCGACTCCCGACCCAACATCTAACGCCCCGTCGAGTGCCCATGAATGCCCCGGCCCTTCAGTCCTGCGCATCCCACAATGGTCTTAAACAGGCAGGGGATTTTCCCCTCCCGGAAGCGCTCAAGAGCAGGGAGATTTAACGACGTAACCCCAAAATGACGTCACGAACGTAGAGGCGTAACTACGGAAGTGGCCACTGTTGGCGGGAGAGGGTCGGGGGCTGTGTGTTTATGAACATGTTCGGTTTGGTCCCTTGGGATACGGGTCGGGGCTTTTCATAATTTGTCAATTGAATAATAAGACCGGAATATATGAGAGCGGGGTCTTTGAACCGGTGTTTTTTGCTTTGAAAGACCGGTAGGCGTTTTGTCGTTTTGTGCATTGCGGTTGGATTAGCTATATATTCAATTAATTGTTGTAAATTGTTCGCTAGTTATCAAACGATTTCAAATTGTGGTACATGCGATTATTTGGTGGATCCCTGTAATGGGATTTTGAAGTTCCTCATCTCGAACAATTGGTTTGTAGATTGACATGCATATGGTCATGGGACGTGCTTTCGGCTAGTACGAAAGATTCGGCTGATGTAGTAGTGTTTGTTCTTAAGAATCATTTGATGTTTAGACTTCATTGCGATTGGGGCATGTTGCTTCTGACGCGAGCAGGGTTGATGAATGGTTAGGAGGTATACATCGGATCCCCTGTGAAAGATAAGCAATTTCTTGGTGACTGTAAAGCTATTAAAGTCAGTATTTCCTGTAAGTTTTATAATTGTAAAAGTTGGAACACAATAAATAGACGCAGGTATGCAAATATTCAAATGACTCTTCTCAACCCAGCGTATAGCGAAATGAATTGCACGAAAATGGCAGGTCAAGGGCTACGGGGTACTATAAGTTATACTTATAATCATCATTGGCATATCTGATACTCCCCCCCCCCCGCCTCTCCCAAACACACACACCCAAGACATAACACCTACTTCACAGTTGTCATTGGATTTGCCACAGTCCATATGCCCCATCTCCTCCTAATCTGTAGTAGCCGGGATCAACCAAACGCTGTACAGATGATATCTGCCCCCGCCCACTTCCGCCTCTTCTCCCTAAAATGGAATTTTCCTGGATTCACTAGGTCATTGCAAGTTCTTGCTCGCACAGAAAGAACTGCACTTTTGTTAATTTCACGGGTTTATGACGGGTTTGTGTAGGGTTTGTACCTATATGTACCCCTTTTACGAACGCTGGATCTTCAAGTCGACGGTGCACAGTGTAATTTATAAGCGCAAAGCGACTTTTATTGTGTAGTGGCCAAAGAAGAGGGACGTGGGATGTTTTTACCCCTTGACACCTTAGTATAGGACTGTACCATTTTGACGATAAAAAACAATATTGACAGCAGATTATGGGAAAGTTTCCAATAAATGTTTGTTGCTCTTTCCATCCTTGGCACCAACATATCTTACTGCCCATTATTAGTTGTGCAGAAGGGCCTAAAAAGGTCTCTTTTTTTTAAGGAGCAACCGATGATGATAGTGCAACTAGTGTTGTCATATTTTATTATCTTCCCCATAGTCTGAGGATCATGAAATTGATTGATGACATTGCAGGAAGTTGGTGTGGGCTGAGAAAATCACATTTTTGTCAGCAGACTATACCGAAAAGGTTAAAACTACATATAGCTCACATACTTTTGAGAAAACTCATCAAAAGCTCACCCAAGCGCATTTAAAAGGGAGTTCGCGTATGAGTAACAAATGGGTGAACATGAAATATACATGCAAGGTTTCATAGTCAAGTCGTGATAAAAAATCTATTTTATTTATAAAAATATGTGTAAAAAATCCTTTCAGTTTTTAATTTATTGAGACTTTTAAATGTCTTTACCTTCAAAATGAATCAACATAATGCTATAATTTACATTTTTAAATTTGCTGATAACACACCGTGACCACTTCGCATAATTATGAGTTATCTGTGCCACCTTTTATTCGGTGGGTAGCCTACGATGCTACCTACACCCCTAACTATGAAAAATGGAAGATTTTCTTTAAACGAATGACTAAAAATCATATTGGAACCATGTCATACTGTCGTCGAGATGATGAATAAAGCATTGTAATGCTAAATGATATGATTACATTGGCACTTGTGGAAATGGTAGAATAGCTACGTGCCAAACTACCATTTTCTCTATTTGTGTGATCGAAGATGACCTGTAGAAGAGTGCCTGGGAAGCACGTCAAGACTTTCCCCTGGCACGAACCCAGACGCTCTTCAGACCAGTAGTCTCTGGAATATGTATCTTGGGAAGCGGGAATATGATATATTACTGACATTAACGAGGTTATAATGAGCCCCAGAGGAAATCTCACCCCACCCAAATCATTTTGTTATACCCTTAGTATATCCGGATGCATGCATAATCACTGTGCATAATACAATAAATTCATTGTGACATCATGTCCAACATATTCATTTATCAATGTACCAAGGCGCCAGAGAGCCCATTCCATGTGCCTTATCAGTAATTGCTGATGTTTAGATGTGCAATAAATAGCTTTTGATATGTCTTTCCTGTTTGTAAAGTCGTTTTGTAACCCCCTCTTCAGAAGTTAATGCAGTTGACTTCCAAATACCAGGAATTGTATATATATATTTTTTGTGCATGCTCATCTTTTTGGAAGAGGCAGGCATGCTGTTGGCTTCCACATTTTTGGAATGAGGAAGATTGAATTGTCTTCATTTATCATAGTCTGAGTGTTTATAGGTTTGTTTTAATATAAAATAAATCATATCACAACGTTCTCAAGTTTATAGTGAAGCAGCATGATGGGTATGTGGGGGTGTACCGGTTAAAGAAGTACAGCAAGAGGTATCATGTTTTACTTTTTTTACCCAAACTCTGAGGGTCATGGAACTGCTTGACACCATTGCAGGAAGTTGGTGAGAAAATCACGTTTTTGTCAACAGACTATCACGAAAAGCTCAAATCATATATTTCATACAAATATGAGAAAATTCATCAGACTTCATTGAAAATCCAATTAATTTATGTGTAACGAATTAGTAAAAGTAAATTAAAGCTTGTTTTAAGTCAAATTATAGAGACATACATATTTTATCAATCAAAAATAACCAAACTATGCATATAATATATTTTTGATTTTAAGTTTCTTGAGAGACTTAAATGTCTCTATCTTCAAATTGAATCACAATTAGGCTGTGATTGAACGTTTAAAAGTTACTTATAATACACCTTGATGACGTAGCATCATTAACTATGTAATCTTTTATTTGTTCGGCAGCCTATGATGCTACACCCATCCTTAAATTCAAAAAAAGGAAATTCTTCAAAAACGACGAATAATATCTATAATAATAACCATTTATTTTTCATATTGAACTGTGCCATACTGGTGCCTACGGGATAAGACAGAGATGTGCGATACCGAATGTGATTCTACCCTTTTTAACTATCAAATGAACCAAACGTGTGTAAAATTCTTTCAGTTTGAATTTCTTGTAAAGTCATGAGAGCCAGACTGGGATCAGCACTATAAACCACCACATTTACATTTACATTTATTCTTTAAATGTTTGAAAATAATGTTATCATTTAACTTTTAAAAATTGCTTTTAATCCGTCTTTAATCCGTCTAATAATCTTACATCATTAAGAGTTATCTGTGTCACTGTGTATATATTGGACAGTCTATTATGGTACACCCACCCCTAGAATTGGAAAAAAAGGATTTCCCGCAACAATGGTTGATATCTGTAAAAGCCCTTCATGCATCATATTCAACTATGACGTACGGTCTAAAAATAAAACAAAACATTGTAATTCTAAATTATATGATTCTAGCGTTTTTTCCTGCCATATAGTCAACCAATGCATTTGAAATGCTTCCACTAATTATTAAATTCTGTAGGGCCCTACCCACGGAGAGAGGATTGCTCACGTTTCATTCGAAACAGCAATGATCAGTTGGATCTGTGGTGTGAAAGTCAATAGGAATGTCAGCTTGGCATTAATGTATACAAACTTACGGAAATGAGTTTTTCTTATGTATGTCTAGGACCAATCGGCATATATATATATTGATGTCTGGTGGTGAGAGAGATTTACTAAATCGAATGGATTGTGCATTGAGTACATTATCAATATGACACGAAATTATCTAATCTGCTTCTGAGACTTTTATATATAGTACGTTGGGCAAGTACTGGGATTAAGTGTAACAATATAACATGAATGACCAAAGCAAAATAAATGAGTCAGCGGATGTAATTTTAAGGGGCGGGGGGGGGGTTAAAAAATATACCCATCCATATACAAATGGCACTTCCCTTGGTAGCAGACGAGGATGCTCCCCCCGAAAGATTTTTGTGCGCAATTCCATACAAACTTTCATCAAAAACACCTACGCTATTTCATTGCTCAAAAATTAAGCATTACATAGCTGCCGTTAGAATTACACCCCAACTCCCAAGCAGTTGAAGCAATAGTTATTTAAGTTCTTTGGTTGAAGTGAGGGAAAAAAAACACTTGGAAGGCAAATGAGAAGCCTGTGATGGGAAGAGAGGTACTTTATAGCTGCTGTCCTAACAGAGTTTTCATAGCTGCTGGGCATAACAAAATGCCAGTTCATGGCTGCTGGACAGTGAAAGTAAAAAGTAGAGACATTCAGACATTCATTGCTGCTAGGGAGGGTGAGAAAGATGGGTCAATCGGGGGGGGGGCATACCCGTCGACCGATATACGGAAGCCCCACCCCACCCCCACCCCCATGCAGCCCCCTCCTTAGCCCCACACGTCAAGAGCCGGGGTCGGGGGTTATCGCTCTCATGTTGTTTGCGCGCGCCACATCGCGGTGATTGATGACGTCACGGGGCCAGGCGCCACACTGTCTGCGCCTCGCAGACCAAACAGCAGACGGTTTTTTGACACTTCACACCTTTTGTTTTCAGCATCAAAAGAGTGACTACGTCGATCACGTGCATCTGGCTTTTTACAGGTGCCTTGATGGGGTTCAAAATAACTGTGTTTTGTAATATCAATCGTCTTTTTAAAATATGCATACCTTTTACACGGATGTCTATACTTGTATTGCGGTAACTTTGTGTTCAAGTATGTGCATAGATAAGGATTACACTAGCAGATCCAGTTTTCCAGAAAAAAAAGAAAAGAAATGGAAACCTTTGGTGTGAAAATACGGCGTGCTTGCCTTCTGCCCCGCCCATCATTCCGGATCTGCCTATACGAATACAAATCAGGTGTCTCTGCAGCGCTGGTTTTAACCCCGTAGAGGGGCCTACAGGGATTATGCAGCAGATGCGCGCGCAGTGTACACAGCCTCGGTTTCGGGGCAGCGCTGAAGTGCGCGCACCTGCAGATCTCGCGAGATCCAGGGAGACGAGCGGTCATGTGGCTGACTTCCGCTTGAGTACGGTCGAACCGCCATTAAAAGATAATCACTGTAGACAGTAGAACCTCTCCATTAGGATCACCTTTGGAGAGGTGGTCTATATACAGAGTTTTATTTTGGCAGCTTTATGCAGGCTTGGGACCGTGAATATTGGCCTTATAATGAATGCTTTCGAAAGAGAGGTGATATAAATCGTAGGACCTATTGTAGCTATTTCCATTGGAAAAATATCTAAGACCCCCACTTTATTGGCAGCCAAACCCCAAAGTTCCCCGAATTTCTATAAATCTCAAGGCAAATAACCATACTTTTACAAAAAAAGTAAACTTGAAGTGTCCTGATATTTTGTTGTTGCCTTCAAGTTTCATATAGATCGAATGAAATGTTTTAAACACCAATATTTGAGATCCCCTATTCTGGCATAACCATATTTAAGACCCTCAATTTTATAAAAAAAACAACAACATAAGACCCCCATGTCGAACTCACCGTGGAGCATACCTACCCAAAACATATGCTGGTGCCCCCCCCCCCCACACACACACACACCCGGACTTTGACTTCATTAGTTCAGTATAAGTTCCATAAAGAGAGCACTTTTTTCTATTGAGACCATTATCGCAGATTAAAACTGGTGGTGATCTTGCTATCGAGGTTTTACTGTATAGCCACTTGACCGTCAAATGATTTGACTGATAGATATGTGGTTTGTTGAGAGCACATTCTGAAGTCGACCGACAACCAACCACCAACATTGGCCAACATATTAATCGGAAACAGGACTGCTGAGGTGAACGTTAAAAACTGTTTGTCAAAATTGTATAACTGTACTCATTTCTTAAACACTTCTCACATAATTGACATGTACATGTACGCAAACGCTGTTTGTCAATTCATGTGCGACATGTCTCATGTTTATCACAATTTTATACTAAATTTTGTAAAATCATGAACACTCTGATCTCCTTCACTACAGGCACCAGTTTTTACGTTTTAAAATTTTGTTTATATAGTGAGTAATTTTGAATGGGGTCCACTGCTTCGTTGCTGCATGTTTGTTCTTGTCAGTCGTACAGTTTGTTTACCTTAAAAAACTGGTGTTGAGTAAAGTATGGTCAGTAAAGGTGACGTCACACAGGTCATACCACTGCTGCTCGGTTCAAGCGCGGCAAGTGGATACAAATTTCCAACAATATAAATCAGACAATCTCTATTAGGACCACCTTTTGGACCAGAGTTAGGGTGGTCTCAATGGAAAGGTGGTCTCTATTACTCCCAATACAAGGGCTCACGTTGACAGCTCACGTGGAGGTTCGGGACCGTCACACTTGGTCTTTGTATAGAGATGGTCTCAATAGAGAGGTGGTCTTAATTGGAGGCTCTACTGATTATTACATATGCATTTTAATATTCAATTTCAAACATTTTTTCCTCACAAAACATGTCAACATCCTCTTCAACATTGATAAAAGTTGACCCACAGCCTGCTCCACCTGTGCCTCCCCCACCCCCTCCCACCCCAACAACAACTAACAATACCCACCTGTTAACCTGGCCGCCCATTTGGGCGATGATAGCCCGATTACACGCCGTTCGTTTTACGCCTCGTTAGCAGCCGACAATCCGACCAAAATGGCGGCCCGCACTCGGGCGACAATAGGGGCAATACGCGCGTGTTTGGGGAAGCCCCCGGCGGGGACTCCCTCGTGACGTAACACAACAATGTGCATTGCTGGTCTCAGTGCGGAATAATAGTGAGAAATGTGTGGTGCGGATATTGAAAACAGGGAGATTTTCGTTTGTGAGTGGTATTTTGTGTGGGATCTATACTACGGCAGAACTTCTTTATTATGCCTATAAAGAAATATTCATAATTGTAAGTTTGCAAAATACACTGTATATTATTTTGTATGTATAGGAAGGGGCTATCATTCATCATGGACCGCTGGAAAAGGTGGGATGCACAGGGGCTTCCAGCCCCCCGCCAAATATTGTTTTCACTCCCCTCCCAACCAACCAACCCCCCCTCCCCTAACAAAATAACTACTACAATTTTTATGGGTCACCCCTTCAAGCGCCTCCACCACCACCCATAACTGGAGAGGTTGTCTCGTTATGGAGATTTGTGACTGAGATAAATGATATAACTATTAATTTATTCAATTCTACTCTCACTTTTCTGTCAAGCAAGCTCCTGCCACTGTATTGACATAGCTGAAGAGACATCTTCCATTTTTACTATATCAAGTGGCCCTGACGGGACTCGAACTCACGACCCCAAGGTTGTGAGACCAGAATGATATCATCATCCCAAGCAGTGGGCTGCTAAAAGGTTACTCGGACGAACCGATGTCTCTGTAACCCCCAGCTTACATACTTGGTCAATTATCATCTCAACCCAAACATCCTGGGTTCGAATCCCACCTGAGGACGGAAACCCTTTGGGAGGTCTAATGTTTCAGCCGTGTTAAGGTCTGTGATTATATGAATAATTGTATATATTTTTTCCCAAGTCTTGCTTGTGAATTCAATTCTACTCTCACTTTTCTGTCAAGCAAGCTCCTGCCACTGTATTGAAATAGTTGAAGAGACATCTTCCATTTTTACTATATCAAGTGGCCCTGACGGGACTCGAACTCACGACCCCAAGGTTGTGAGACCAGAATGATACCATTTATTAGATGTGTTGTTCAATAAAGAGATGGTGTGTTGATAGAAGGCTCTACGCTACTGATTCGCGTGACCATGACTGTCTGTTTGGGTTCACCAAGGAAGCAGTAATTAGTGACTGGTAATTGGCAGTATGCCATACAGCAGAACCTTTGATTCAGATCACATTGAAAATTTAGCAGTCTCCAACAATGTTCAGAAGTCTCCACCTGCTCAAGATTTATTTAAAAGGTATTAACTCTCAATATCTGTATGAATATAAACAGGAGTTAGCACATTTGATTATATGTATATCCAGGTGTCTGTGACTTGCACACACGCAAACTTATCCTTCAACCTGTCACATATGGGTCTTTATGAATATGCAAGAGTTGATGAAGTGCCCGGTATTGATGCTCTGATCTGACTAAATAATACTGCTAGGCAAGCTCTCATATTCTTCCTCTCTCTTCACGTGAGATTATAGACCTACATGTACAGTGCGACCTCCAATCGTGACCACATCTGTATTGAGACACAACCATAATGTTATCATTTCTGACAACCTCAAACCTGTATGAAGAGACCAACCTGAACCTTCATAACAAGACCACCTCTCTATTGAGACCACCTGGAACATAAGACGGTCATAATAGAGCGGTGCTCTAAAACGCATGCATGAGTAGTGTTGGGGTTGATAGGATTAAGAACACACTGGCCCAATATGTCGCCCCAAACCATATGCTGCCTCTCCAGGCCTGGCCAGACACTAAGAGCAAAGGCACATACGGGGATCCGCCGGCAAACAGGCGTTCGGTCACGACCGCGGTGGCGGCAGCGGCCGGGATTAACGTATTGACGGTGGATTAGAGGTGGCGTGGGAACAATGAGGGTCGATAGGGCTGATGGAGGGATGTGGTAACGGCTGCTCACTGGCCTATAGATACTTGTGTGGTGCCAGGGATTCGTCGGGAAGGTACATTGTAGATCTACAAGCTACTGTAGTCTTGAAAATGGGGTCGTGATAAAAATTACCGGCCACATACAGGAAATGTTGTTATCATTATTGAATCTATTGGGATGTTTTTTCTCATCTTTTTCTTTGGTGCAGGAGGTGGTAGGTTCGGGTTTTCAAATTGCCTCCCTCTTCACCCGAGAGCACACAGAACTCAAAATAACCTACCTCGACAACCAGTAATGTTAAAAAATGTGGCTTGTTCCAGCTTCACTATAAATAGCAGTGAAGTAACAATCATTGCCATGTGCACAGTATTTTCTTAGAGCCTGGCATGTATTAGAAATACTGCTCTCTCTTTTTCTCTCCTGCAAATTACTATTTATAGTTGGCAAGAAAGTGATTATTAGTATAGTTTCAAATAGCAGCGTAGATCCATAGAGCTTAATTTTGAGCGTAATTGTATGAACCATTTCACATTTAGTTTCTTATTGACAACTAGCATAAGAGGCCCGTGTTATATATAAGGTATGGTCTGCCAGCCATTATAACTGGGATATCACACACTTACAATGATTCTGTCAACATTTGGCAAATATATGGCTGTACGTGAGGTTGTAACATGGTCATAATTCAGCCATAGTCAGATGGCAGATATACACTGGTGTTGTGATAGCATGTGGCACGTAGAAGTGTATACCAGTCATAGCATTGGTGATGTAGGTTAAGTAGGGACTGTATTAGTAGTAGGTACATGTTGTATATGAATTACTATGGCATATGGTTACAATTATAATATTGTATAATTGATCTGCATGTTGATAGAGTTGGTAGATTTTGTATGAGGAAGAACAACTGTGCTAGAGTCACTTGAGAATTTACTTTATGTGCAGCATAGATCATTCAGACCTATATTTGATTAAGAGTAAAACCATCATGTACTTCTTGCTAAAGGTGACCAATAATTCCTTGTGATGGGTGTATATCCAAGTTGATGATCAATGTAGAACCACACATAGTGTCTCCTATAAGTACAAAGGAAGAATTTCATCGTCCAGTAGTGTCCTCAATATTGAAGTAGAACTGCTTAATAGTAGAACTGTTTAATAGTCATAATTACCAAAATCCACTTACACAAACAACTTCAAATTTAATTATAACAAGATCAAAATGAGTACATGTAGACAGAGTATTAACCACACCAAACAGTATCAGCTAAAAGATCTTCGCACCATCTCCATTTCAATGGGTGTCCCCAGTACCAGATGCGATGGGGAAAAAGAGGTCTTCCTGAAACAATATTTGCCGACCTTTCTAAGCTGGAGATATTAAAAGATTGTGGGGGAGAGTGTGACTTATCTGCCTGCTGCCGGATCTACGCAGGACATCTCACGTGACTTCGGTCACGTCTCACGTGATTTGGGGCACGGTTTTTTGTGACGGCGGGATGATTTGGGGACGTGTGACGTTTGCAGATTGAAGATGTGGTAGTCTCGATCAACTAGACTGACACTCCTGCTTCCGAGATAGTCTCTTTTACAGCCGCCCACTGACTTTCGGCGCAAGGCTCTCAAGCACTGGTCAACGTGAACTGAAGCTCAGTGTCGAGGTTTTTCATTGGTTGCTTGTTCATCCTCAATCTGCAGTATTAAAATGGATTTTGCAATTAAGAACATTGTTGATACAAAAAACAGCGCCTCTAGCGGTCAGTTGTAGAGTAATTGTACGATTTAATACAATAACTCCAAATCACACCACTAGAGGCGCTGCCAACAATCTAACAACGATTACTCTAGTGCGCAGGCGTCAAGGTAGTCACTGAAAACATCCCGTGTATACAAAACATTTATTTTTGTTACTTTATCATGGATTTAACATGTATTGTAAATAGTTTATTATCAAAGACTGCAGTGATTTTTGTAAATAAGAAGAGGAAGCAACCAATCATGTTTTTAAAACCTAAACAAGTGCAATGTCGACAGGTAGCTGCAAAGTCACGTTCACAGATCAAAATATAAACAAAACATGTAAAATCACATCAGTAGCAAATATGGCGTCGACCAATCAGCGTACACGATACAGTCAGCTACAGTCCTAGTTGACAGACGCTTGCTTCGCAAGCGTCTGTGGTAGAGACTAAGCTCGAGAGACTTGTAGCAAAGTAAGTGAGTATGGGAAGGGTTAGACTCGACCATCCAGCCTCACTTTGACGGGGCCACGTCGCTGGAGCTCGCTGTACGTTGGACTGTGTTGCACGAGACTAGGGAAGGGTCTGGGTTGACAGAGGTTCTAGATGAGGTGGTTGGGAAAATGAAAAGAGTTTTCATTTCAGATTTGAATTTAGAATTACCTCCTCCCCCTCTCTTGTCCAATACGTTTCAAGGTGAACAAGTATTTTATTGAAACATTTACCCCCTTTGCCAATGAAAGAAAAAAGGTGTATTGTAGCGATAACATACATGTAGCAGTCCAGTATTTTCTGAAGTAGTGAGAAAACATTGGTTTGTTTGTAGATTTATGTTTAAGTACTTTCGTGACGCAAATGTAACTCATTGTCATGTCATGTCATAGACGTGTGTCACTTACGTAATTTGATCTAATTATGTCAGCGTTCAATTGACATACAAAATATATATTGACTAAACCTGCTGATAATCATGTACCATGTTCTTGAAAACAACTATGTTTACTGCCAAGACATAACGCTTACTACTTTGTCTATATACAGGCGTATTACGTTCCCTGGCCGTAAAAAAGAGAGCCACTTTGCACACCATCATTAAACCATGAGTATTTGTGTGCCTACTCTGAGCATGCTGAACACAACAGCCAAACAACGATCGCATTTCCCTGTGCTAACATTTCGCTCGCTCGCGATTGGTCCAAACCACCGATAAGCCGCTCTCACCACGATTGGCAGACGGCTCACGTATGACACGGCACGTATTACGTGCTATTACACGTTCATGTCGTAATGCACCCCGATCCTGTAAAGCCCCAGTCTCACAGACACGAATCTCTAGTTTCTGATATCGGATCTGTCCTCTCACGCATTTTTCTACGAAGACAAGTTTTTGAAATACATATTTGATGAAAAACTAAACTAAACTAAACAACAAGGGTACTACATCACGGGTGTTTTGGCTTGAATTATCGGTACTGTCTGACCATACCATAAGCTAAACATTGGTAGCCTTGCGCCTCGGTAGTCCCGGCCATTCGTGCCTCCCCACGTCGACAATTTCTTCTTAGAATATTTGAAAATTGAAAATAAAATCGTCATATTTCACTATTAAAGACACTCTTGGATGTATTCTGAAAGGACAATAGTGGAAATGATCAATCCAAACACCTATTGAGTCAATCTGTCTGCAACATCAAATCTAGTGAGATGGAAAGAGTCTTTTTGCAAATCTCTAGGACTGCGTAAAGTATATTACATATAATGATATGTATATACTAATGGGCCTCGAACCGTGCGGTTTGATGATCATTTTTTGTGCCTTGCGATAGAATCTGTTGATGTCAAAACTTACGTTGCAATCCATGAACATACAATAGTTCTAGATAAGCTCCAGACGTGAGAGTTGTTGACAACATTGAGCATATACATAAAGCTATCCAAACAATAACACATACGTGCGTAAGAATACCTTTCACACAATCTGGCCACCGTAGAACGTTTCTATTATGCCCACTCCAGGTGGTTGGCCTCAAGTGATATCAAACAGAGCGGTGGTCCTTTAAAAGATTGTTAGCACCACAAAAATGGCCGCATTACAGATGCGGTTTCCTTTTACACAGTTGGTGCGCTAACTACAAGTTCCACCGTATCTCTCTCTGCACAGAAGCAACGCTGGTGGACGAATACAGTAGAACCTCTCTATTAGGACCACCGTTGGGCTCAGTGTTAGGTGGTCTCAATAGATAGGTGGTCTCTATACAAAGGTTCGTTTTGATAGCTTTATGAACGCTTCTGACCGCGTTCTTATTATAGAGGTGGTCTCAATAGAGGGGGTCCTAATTAGTATACAAGGACACTTATACTATCCTTGCTCTATATATGACACCCTTAGCGGTAAAAGCCCGGTGTGACAGAGACTATACGTGCTGGCGACGCGATGTCGCCTGTCAGTTTGCTCACGTCTTTGATGTGTGTCTCCGTGCCGAGCCCTCGGCGCCTCCCATTGGCTCGTCACGCCTTTTGTGGCGGTCACGGCGCCGACATGTCTTGTACGCTACTGTTTGAGCCTGTGGGAAATGGGTTGGGTTTGAATGCGGGCCTCGGTGATTAAAAATGTATCTGCTGCATCGATGGCTGGAACTTTGTACAGATTAGTTTTTTGCTGTGATTTTTTTTCTGTAATGGTTGATTATAGATTTTTTGTTTGTATGGAATAATGGTTGATTATAGCGGTGTATGTATGGAAATATTTGAGAATCCCATTGGCTTAGGTCACGCCTTTTGACACGCATCACGCAATATTGGCTTGTCGGAGACGGCTCGCGTTGGTCTCAAATCTATCTCACTGTCTTGCAACGCAGCATTCATTTCCCCCTTTCCTGTCTGGTTTTCGTGTATTTCAAGATTTATTTCAAAATCGGTCCAAATTGCAATCCAAACGTCCTTGCCCTTGGACTTCAAGTACTGCAGCATGGAAGCTGGTGCTCACGTGACTTTACCAGCAAGCAGCCTGGGATTTGTTGGGATTTGCCGGCGGGTTTGGCGTTCCAATGCAGGGGCCTCGGTGATTACCAAAAAATGTATCTGCTGTTGGTGGTCGAACATGTTTGGGCGATGGTATTGGTAGAACTTTGTTACAGATTATTTGTAATTTTGCAATGTGGGTTTAGGCACTCACTGATGTTTTTTGTGGAGGTAGAACAGTTTGCTGTCAGGGACGATAATGGTTGATTATAGATTTTATCGATGTAGATGGGTATGGAATATTTGAGAAATATGCAGATAAATCTATTAGCAAAACAGGCTGAAATATGTATACGGATATGGGTTGAACCCAAGTCAGAACCACGAAGCCCATAATGTGCAAGCCCACAGGCCAGTGAATGAGACTATAGCCAATTACCAGCATTGTAATTGTACATATATTTTGTGTCTAAACCCCAGCAGCAGCAGCAGCAGCAGCAGCAGCAGCAGCAGCAGCAGCAGCAGCAGCAGCAGCAGAAGCAGCAGCAGCAGCAGCAGCAGCAGCAGGTAGCAAGAGCAGCGGCGGCGGTAGCAGCGGCGGCGGCAACGGCAGGAGCAATAGCTGCATCAGTATAATGCCAATGACCCCCACTTCTTGATCATGACAACTGACCTCCATTCAGGTCTAACACCTGTACATGCCCGTCAGCTGCGCGGTTGCCGTGCTGTATGAGCCGACGCGGCCGCCAAGGTCCTCCGTGCGGCCGCACACCCGGCAGTCACCGGCCCAAACAGGCGTAAGTGGCACGGCCCATGTAAGGAGCGTCCATTTGTTTCAGCAAGGGGGTTGGTCTGGTATTTGTTTTATCATGGAGTTAAGCCATTTAGTTATCGTGTCTTCAAGTATTTCTTTTCCACACTGCTATGCGGCATTTCTTGTGGGTTCTTTTCTTGCCATTGCCAAAAATTATCTATTCTCAGCACCATAGATCTATCTTTAAGTGGCTTGATGATGTTTTTGAGGAAGATTTATTTTACACAGAGACAATTTATTTCAAAATACACCATCTAGATACATTTCTCATGTTACAATATTGATTGTCGATTTACAAGGGTTTCTTTCACAATGCATCAATTATTTTGTTTCTCAGTGCCTTTTCACAACTTGTAGACATTGAAACTTAAAATATATTTGGGTGTTTTCACATACCACTAGCCCTACTGTCAGCTTCTCAATTAGATATTAATAAAATTTATTAATATATAACCTCTCCTGTTTTGCTGCTATGTATTTTGCCAGTTGTGGAAACTGTGGTTTTCTTTGTAAAAATACTATAGACCATAAAAAAAGGTTGTCATCAGAAATAAACATAAGACACACCATTTGTCGCCCTTTATAATATTCCAAAATTGTCATTATGTAAAGTGCAACATTTTGCTAGATATACCCCACCATAGCTTTACCCTCGCGGTTTCTCCAACACTGAAAACAAACAGAACAGCAGAAGAGTTTTACACACAAAACCAAGCTCTCTTTCAAATCCTCCCTTCTGATATCAACTGGCCTGTCCCTGAGTGGTCCTAATGGGACTGATCGGCCGGGGACAACCACTTCCCGCTCGTATTGGCTGCTGCCGGTGCCGGTGCCGTCTCCTGGCGACCGACAGTGGCCAAATAGAGGTGGAGGTCGGGGACGGATGGGTCGAGGCACGTACAGACAGTAGAACCCCTCTATTGACACCACCCATGGGCTGGCCTCAAATGGACTGGTAGATGTGAACACCAGCATTAGATGACATGTTTAGTTGAGTCTCTCTCTATATGGACAACCTGGATGACGGGTACGGTAGAACCTCTCTATAAAGACCACCTGGATTGAGGACATAACAGAACCTCTCTACAATGACCACCCGGATGGAAGGCACAATGTAACCTCTCTATAAATAGGATGAGCACCAAGTGGTCTCAGTATAGAAGCTCTGCCTTTTTGAAGGTATGGCATGGCGAAAAATGGTTCTGCTATAGATGTGGTTTCTTCAAAGAAGTTGTCTTTATTGGAGGGTCTACGTTATACGTATTTGGGGGAGGATGGAGAACATGTAGGAAAAAGGCACGCACTGAGCTGGGATCGGTGTGCGAATATATATTGAAAGTCTTACCAAATAATATCAAAGCAGCCAAACCGTATGTTACATATAAATATCTATTCAATAATGGTTGTACAGAAAATATGATTAATTAATTTAACACGAAATTGTTATGTATTTTGATATTGCCTTTTTCTTCTTAAATTGCGTTATAACACTCTTAGTATCTTACACCAACATGTTTAGGTATTGTGTACTATGATAGTTAAATTGTGATTAGAACATATACATGGGTTGAAACTTGACAACAAATAAACCGCCTTTTCCACCCCTGCCATCTACTACTGTAATTTTACATATTCTAATGGTTTAAAAATTATTGTTAATTGTGTGTATTTTGTATTGTAAATTTTATTTGTAAGACATGAATGAATGAATGAATGGGTGAGTGAGTGAGTGAATGAGTGAATAGGTGAATGAGTGAGTGAGTGAGTGAGTGAATAGGTGAATGAATGAATGAATAAATAAATAAGTAAATACATAAATAAATAAATAAGTAAATAAATAAATGAATGAATGAGTGAGT
The DNA here is from genome assembly GCA_019095985.1 of Streblospio benedicti. Lineage (NCBI taxonomy): Eukaryota > Metazoa > Annelida > Polychaeta > Spionida > Spionidae > Streblospio > Streblospio benedicti. Next base: position 23,834,089 of record CM032666.1, on the reverse strand, counting down.
GAGTGAATGAGTGAATGAGCAAATGGGTGAATGGATGGATGGATGGATGGATGGATGGATGGATGGGTGGATGGGTGGGTGGGTGAGTGAGTTGGTGGGTGGATGGGCGGATGGATGGATAAATAAATGAATGAATGAATTAATGAATGAATGAATGAATGAATGAATGAATAAATGAATGAATGAATGAATGAATGAATAAAAAAAGTAGATAGATAAATAAATAAAGGAGATGAATATATAAATGTATGATTTTGTCATTCTATTTATGATGATTGAAGAAACATGAAACTCTAAGTAAATTAGAATAGAAATATATCGACTAAAACTTTTATGATATACTGCTCCCTCCATGGTTGAGCTCTCTCTAATACAGCTTAGAGTAAGGCAGCTTCAAATTCCTTACATCAGTGTATGTAAGGGAGATAAAAAAAAGTACACACCCAGCTGTAGCCTATAGAACAACCCTAAAGGTAGAGTTAAGATGTGACACTAACCATCAGTGAAAATCTAAAGAGGCACAATCGCAATGATTGATGGTCGATGCAAGTGTCGTGCTTAAACATTTTATTTATATAGCCTGTTTTACGCAGACGCTCTTGTAAATTTATGGAAGGAGGTTTTTAATGACAATATTTACTACGTTGTTTTTAATGATTTAAATGTAACTTTAAAGTGACAGAAGCAACCTTTTTAATGTGAATTTTACGAAGTTTATTCATGAAGCATGGACAATAAGAAGGAATATTTCATGTAGGTAAGTGCAGTAAATATACTACTGTTATTTTATTTTGCATGAATTGTCAGTAACAAAGGGTTTTTACTGCATTTTTAAATCTATTAATCCTGTTGAATCTTATATCACCAGTCGAAATAACTGACTGTTTGCATTATGATTTTCACTACTATTTCATAAGCATGCTCAGGACAGTCCATGTACATTAATTTAATGCATATTTGTTATACAATGTACTTGGCTGTCAAATTAAACATGAATGGAATAATCACTTTCAAAAATATGTTTATTAACATGCAATACTCAATCTTTTTAGCAACTGATATAATAGGGTCTAGTCCTAAAATTAGTAACGGTCGCATGTGTTTTTGTTGGTAAACAAACCTACTAAAAGTCGATCTGTAGTACTTCGATCAGCCGGTTTTCTTGGCGTGGGGGTAGCTGAGTATATAGTATGACCTTTGTACAGTACATATTCTGAAAGGGCATGCGATTTTTGCATCATGCAAACCCATTTTGTTATGATTTGGATGTGGTTTGATGTGCTCGAAATCCACGTGTCTGAGGGCGTCAGCTGAGATAGGGGGCCAATTTGGGCGCTTTCTGAAGCGTATGAAAATATAAAGAGAAGTGAATAGGTTTTTATATATATGCTAGCATATATGGTTAGGAATCAGAAGGTTTATATAGGGAGGTAAAACTTGTAGACTATTCGAGTTAGTGGCTGTAGAGTGAGTACGTGGTTTATGAATTTTGTCAAGGGCAATATTTGTGTGGATCTGGATTTGGATCTGGCTAAATAGTCGGCAGGGCCCAGGTTGGGGCATCGCACCGACGGATCGTGCGCGCTGAGCCGACTCTTGAATGATGCTGCAGTCAGCTGACGTAATGGATACGGGAGTACTGTTCCACTCGATGATTGTGCAAGACACGAATGAATACTTGAATTCGTTAGTGTTTGATCTTAGTGTCTCTAGTTTCCTTGTGTTGGTTTCCTTTCCCCTGGCTGGACGTTTCGAATACTGAAGATTAACGTCCGTCATAGGCACTGCCACCTGGCCATGGAGTATTTTGTCCATGAATCCCAGTCTCTGGTTACGGCGTCTGGTTTACATGGGTGCAAGACTTAGTTGATTCAGCATGGATGGGACCCTGGCAGTTCGAGAGTATGATGACAGGACCCACCTGGCAGCTGAGCGTTGTACTTTCTCAAGTTTACATGAGTTCCCCTTGGTGTGTGGGTCCCAAATGATGGAAGCAACTCCATACCCGGAGATTGTGCCGTATAAAGCCTAGTTTGCGCGATGCCTTGGCTGCTACTTGGTCGATATGGTGCTCCCATTTCACGTCTTGGTCGAGATAGACACCGAGATACTTCTAGCTGGTGACACTTCCTAGCGAGAAGTATCTCGTGTGTGTATCTCGTGTGTGATTTCTGCTTTTGATGGCAACAGAAAGCTGCTACGTGTATATTCAATATGACATTGGAAGGATACATTTTAAATGAATCTATCCGTTGCTCTTCAAAACCCTATATATATAGTCTATATGTTAGGTGAAAGAGAAGCAGAGTAACACAAATGCAAATGTGGAATGTATTTGCGAAGAGGGACCTAATTGTGATATAAAATTATTTTTAGGACTAGACCCATAATCGCAACCCTCTAAAAAGTACAACTCAAAGACCATTATGGCGTAACAGATAAGATGACACTCAATTTTTTTCTTTCAATACGTCTGCATGCATATGACATGGGAACACATATTGATTTTGTACAGTACTCACTATGGGAATTTGACATTCATGGAGAGTCAGCACTTTTTTGCCACATGTGCATTTTTGGATTGCCACTTTTTGATGTAGTCAATTTTTGATGTAATCCTGTGCTATTAATGTGCAAGCGGAAAATGATTTTCAAAACGTTAGTGCATTTGTCTTTACTGGCGACATGCATAATTGCAAAATTAAATGCAAAGCCATCCATTCATTCCAAAGCCTAATTTATTTATTATCCACGAGATGTGGAGTTCGAAAGTCAAGCGGACCACTTTCTAGGCGTGTTATCCTTTGCACGTGCGTTAAACAGAACATTAGTGTTACCCCCATGGAATGAGCACCATCGATACCAAGCAGAACCAATTCAAGTTCCTTTCAAAAAATACTTTAGTGTCTCAGCTGTCAATAGGTTTCATCGAGCTATAACAATGGAAGATTTTATGGACGAACTAGCCCCAAAAGTTTGGCCAGTTGGAAAAAGAACAGCATACTGCTTCGCCACACGTGATCCCGATAAAAGAAACTGTAGGGCTAAAGTGGGAATCACTGCTGGGACATTTTGGAACACCTTTGATGTTGAGTTTGATTCGTCTGACGTTTTTGGACCTGATTTGTACTATGACCCTGACCTAGTGCGAGAATGGAATAGCAAGTTCCCGAGGGAAAGTCACCCCGTACTAGCGTTTACTTCATCCCCATCCCCATCTCCAGTTAGAAAAGCTGATCTTCCATTGCAGAAGTATGTACAGTGGTCTTCGTAGATGTGCGTTGTCTAGCTCTCTTTGACAAGGTGGAATATTACATCCATCGATACCTCGGAGTCTTTCAAATGGATTCTGTGAATTCTTCTTTGGTCCATAAGCCTTCTCAACTACAGCATATCTATATTCATTCATTGAAGGTGTTTTTTTTTACATGCAGCACCATAAAGAAGACAGGTGAACTTTTTCCACATACTTGAATGTTTGTTCGTCAATCTCTCTTTATCTGCCAGTTTTGAAAATGCTTCCTGTATCTCAGTCTCTTTCTCTAGTAGTTTAAATGGTCTAACCTTCCCTTTCTGGCAAATGCTGAGGTATAATCGCAGCCACTGTATGCATGGAATGCCGGTAGTGACGCACACAGTTGTGGTCCCAAAGTTTGTGCAATGTCTGTTATGCAGATATAACGCCTAGTGTTCTTCGAACTGACACCAAACATCCATTCAAATTTTTGCAGTGAATTTCAAGCAATGATAGAGCAAAAATAATTGCTATATCTGTATCGAATGCCTTTATCACTATACTGTCACTGTTGCTATTTACATCTTCATGTGGAGGCAAACCCGTGTGTGTCGGCTTCATTGTGGTTACTTCTCAGTCTGTGGATATCTTCTCTCATCATCACATTGTCTTCCACAAAGAAGTGGTAACAGTTGTCTTCAACACCGACGAAAGATCACAATTACGAAGTATTTCAGCATATTCCTGGTGTTTCCATTCATTCACCAAGAAGAGGGGCAAATTGATTTTGAATGAAGTGGATTTCAGAGCCTC
>CM032666.1:23756937-23829941 GCA_019095985.1 Streblospio benedicti | reverse complement strand
TTAGAAATGTCTTATTTTAGTTCTTTAAAACACTGCAGACACCGTGAGTATTTGAGATACGTTTTTATATAACAACTGATTTATGATACTGATATTTGATAATACAAACGTTTCTATTGTTGCATTTTTATTATTCATATTCATTTTAATTTCAATTGGAATCTTACAAAGCCAAGCTGTATAACAACAATCAATACATGTATATCAACAATAACGCAACAATCAATTTCATGTAAAATTGTAATACTTGATACAATCATAACGTTACATATTTAAATTTAATAAATATCGTACATATATTTTGTGTAATCAGCATCTTGCCACTAACAGCAAGGTATCATCTAGCAAATGTTATTCTTGAATGTTTATGTACATACATGCATATGAACAGATTAATTGGATTTCTATGGGAGTAGAATTGAAAAGTTTTTGTCCTTGACATCTGCTTCCGGGAGCTGTGACACAGCCTTGCTGCCAGGTGATATGGCCTGAAAGAAGTTATGGTTATATTATACAGCGTATTTAGAAATTGCACCCATTTGATTACGATATCAATTTAAATGTTGCGGTTTATAATACAGATATAGTCCTACATTTTTCTCCTACATTGGTAGAAACAGTGGCACTGAAAGGATGGTCGAACCAGGTTATTTACAGAAATATGCTGATTTATCATTCTTTTTCATGTAATTTCATTGGTTATCATGATCCAGAAGTACCCGATAACCCGGAGAGGGTTATCACCCCTCTTCGAAGAGGGGTGATACTATGGTTATCATGCTTGTTCTCAGCCGGACTACTTTTTTCAAATTCTTCAAGATAGTCACAATGTCCAGTCAGCAGCCCAAAGAAGAAGGATAAATCCTGTGATTTATTCAGACAGTGAAAGTGACTGATTGCTATCAAATCAGTTTACCCGGCTTTATTTATTTTAGTATAATTTGTATCATTTGTATAAATATCACACTTCTATTTTGTCTTATCACAGTTTATGACTTCTATACGATGTACTACTATGTAGGGTAAAGTAAACATACTAAAATCAGTTCGTTTCATGACTTCAGAATGAACTAAAAAACTCAATTTGAACTTTGATTTTTTCTGTCAATACATCATCCACAATCCCGCTAGAAGTCTAATGCAATCACACACAATCTGATAATTGTCAATCTACAAATATCCTCATGATAAAATTATCCATTGCAACATTAATTTGATTTTTTTTGAAGCATGTAATTTGAATATACTCGACAACAAAAACAGTACTATCAATGCTGCTTAAATGCTACTTTATGTTGGGCCTAAGAACATATTGATTTGCTATTAAGCCGTGACCTCCTTTTTGACACCTAGATCTAGACGAAAAAAAAATCTTACGTCGACAATATCTTTCTACAGTTGATTCAAGAGAAATATGATGACCTACGCACTTATTTATGTCGCATTTAACAGATGATAAGAATATATTGAGGAAACCATTCAAAATATCACTGGAATATTTGATGACCATTAATAAAACGTGACATTGTGTTTGAAGCGGGGAAAAATTCCGGATGATTAGTGTGGTGATTATGGAGTGTATTTCTACGCGATCTACATATATGGATTTACTCAACAAATTCCAGATTTAAACATGTTTTTTTAGGATAGTTACTTTTAAAACCGTATGTCAAACGTTTAAAGTAGAATGATAAATACAAAACCTGGTTCGATGTTTAACATGATTTTTTTTTGTTTTTAGGACTCGTTCTTGTGGCGAATCACGACGAGTCCTTCGGACTCGTCGTGATTCGCCACAAGAACTCGCCTAATAACAAAATCATGTTGAACAACTCACCCGGTTTTGGGTTTTGTGTATATATACACACGGGGGAGCCACAGCCTGTGAAATCGAACGTCAGACGTAACTTTATGATCAGAATAATAACAGCAAAAAAAATGTTTTTGATACAGATATATGCTGTTGTTAACATGCTTTCAAGAATGTATTAGTTATACGGTAACTGATATGATTAATGTATGCATATTGTACAATAATTATATCTTTTCTCTAGAGGGCGCCCAAAAGTATCTGAATCTAAATCTGAATCTGAATCCAGACCACTCACAAAAGTCTGCATACGTATGACATGGGAACACATATTGATTTAGTGAGGTACGCACTATGGGCAGCTGACATTCATGCAGAATCAGTACTTTTTTGCCACGTGTACATATTTGGATTGACATTTTTAATGTAGTCGATTTTAAATGTAATCCTGTGCTTTTAATGTGCAAGTTGGAAATCATGTTAAAAATGTTACTAAAGTTGTCTTTACTTGTAATTTGCATTACTGCAACATTAAATGCAAAGCCTTCCATTGATCCCAACGGCTATATTGTATATTGTCCACGAGATGGGGATTTCGATATTCAAGCCGACCACTTTCTAGGCGTGTTATCCTTTGCACGTGCTTTAGACAGAACATTAGTGTTACCCCCATGGAATGAATACCATCCATACCAAGCAGAAGCAATTCAAGTTCCGTTCAAAAAATACTTTAGTGTCTCAGCTGTCAATAAATTTCATCGAGCTATAACAATGGAAGATTTTATGGAAGAACTAGCCCCAAAAGTTTGGCCAGTTGGAAAAAGAACAGCATACTGCTTCGCCACACGAGATCCCGAACAAAGAAACTGTAATGCTAAAGAGGGAAACCCTGCTGAAAAATTTTGGAATACCTTTAATGTTGAATTTGATTTGTCTGAAGTTTTTGGACCTGATTTGTACTATCACACTGACCAAGTGCCTGAATGGATTAGCAAGTTCCCAAGGGAAAGTCATCCTGTACTAGCATTTACTTATTCACCATCGCCATCTCCAGTTAGAGAAGCCAATCTTCCATTGCAGAAATATGTACAGTGGTCTTCTGAGTATGAGGATAAGGCTGACGCGTATATCAAAATGAACTTGACATCACCATTTATTGGGATTCATGTGAGGAATGGTATTCTATTCGAACGTATATGTCAACACATACCGGACCCGGACACAAAGAAGAACTTACTAGCTTCTGCCCAATGTTTGGGATATCATAATGAAAATGGCCTAGTCACCAAAGATTTATGTCTGCCAAATGAGTACAGTTTGGTCACCCAGTTGAAGAAAGCAGTGGAAAAGTACCAGGCTAAGTCAGTGTTCATCACTACTGATAACGATACTATGATTGACCACTTTCAAAAGGCAATGAAGGAGGTAAAATTTGTTACCGAAAAGAAGGAAGACATTTTGGCAAAAACTGATCCTCTTCTTGATTTAGTGATTCATGGAAGAGCAGATCATTACATTGGCAATTGTGTCTCCTTTGCTACCGCTTTTGTTGTAAGAGAGAGAAGACTCAAGAATAAAACTGTCGAGTTCTGGAATTACACACCAAAAACTCATGAAAAGAAGGATGAGTTGTAAAATAATCACAGTTTGTGCAACGAACGTTGACCTGATATTGCTCACCTATCAGAAGCCACCAACCAATTTTATTTCGGTAGTGGGCCTGAAACAGAGAAACAATACCTGTAACGTTGTATTAAATGTATTCTAGAATCATGTGTGTAGAGAAGAAAATGTTCAAATAAAATTATTGCGTTCGTTTTTTGCTTAACACCATTGGAACATTTTTTTTCTCCACACACATTACAACTATTTCAAATATTCTTTATGCTTTTGAAAATTGTCATATAAATGTGTCAAATGTGTCATATAAATGTGTTAAGTTACCCGGAAAATTTGAATATTGTTGATATGTATGATGTTTTGAAACGATGTACATACACGTTTTTAATGTAAAATTTTTTATCGGTATATTGTACGCTACACTGAAATAAAAGATGATGGAAGTTTTGTCATGCTCTGCAAAAGTGGACCATTGTTCCCTTTTTTCATGACTTTAAGTGTTAATTCTGCTGTGTACTGTATCTTTTTAATGCCACATTGAAATAGTAAATATGGGAATTTTGAAATACAAAGTTTTAATGTTAATGAAAAAAATCTTAGACCCGTAAAAAGTTGATTACCAGTAACTGGACACCCCCCAAGTGAACGAGCGGGACAAAATGTACATTATCCCGAAATATCATGATAGTTTTTGTGTTGACGGATGGTGTGTCGTTACGCAGAGCCCACCACCCTCTATAGTGACAGTCAGAATCATTGAAGCTGTTACCACAGCTACTATCATATATAATATCAACCTAAGTCAAAAGTCTACAACTACCGGTAATCTCGATATAGAACTGTATTTTCTTGTAATGTTGCTATTTTTAACATAAATGTGAGTAGATAAGTCATTTGGTTTATTATTATTATTAAAACGTACCGGTAATTGTGTCGCTTCAGCTCAACTGCTGAAGCAAGCATTGTGTTTGGTTCGTTTGTAACTAACTATATGTTTGTAACTATGTATGTATGTCTCTGGACAAACTAGCGGGCTAGGGTGTTTCAAAAAATGACTTTTTTCTGGATTGAGCTGGCCTGGTTCTCAGAGTTGTTCCATATAGAGAAACTTACAAATCCAAAATATTTTTGAATTCCGTCAACGTTTGGTCCCCCGCCCCCACCCCCCCCACCCGTTTCAAAATTTTGTATTACGGGGGTTAAGCGGGTCTATAAATTGAAAAATGAAAATTGTCAGAAAGTTTTCAAAATGGTTTTAATGGATGCAGATTATCTTCTTAACTAAAGTTTGTAAATAAACATATCATTTATTATCATTCTGTCTCACAGTAAATGTCATGTGTAACTGTAACAATGTCTCTGATAACTCAGATATTCTCATCCATTTCATTTTTAGAAAATGAGGGAATTTTGATGCGGTGAGAACTTGATACAAGGATATCTCCTCTGTAGTTACCATCCTGAGCTGAATTTGCAAATTCCTGCACTGCCTTTACACATCGCTCAGCTGTGTCATTGACAACTGAGATATGAAGAAACCGTTGATCAGCTTCCCACTGCATAGGGTCCAGTGCAAGCCAGGCAGTGTCATTTCCTAACAATTCGAATGCCAAGTAAGAGTTAGGTCCAACAAAGCTTGCTAATGTTGGTTCTCCTCGGTATAGCTGTTGTTTGGGAATGTTGGTCTTCCTAGTTGAAAATGGGGTGGCCTTCTTTGTGCCCGAAGGGCTGCACTAACTGCTGCTTTCTCAGAGTTGCTGATATCTTTGTCAAAAAGGCAAAATACGACCAGGTATATATTGTGTGTAAATCTAAGTGCATATACTTATTTACTGTAATATCACACGTTGAGGATATTAGATACCTTTCTTTAAATAATTATATCTCAAAAACTAGCCTGAAGAGGTATCATTATTGTGCTATTTTTTGATAGTATATAGTTTAAGCTTTAAGGGAAAATTAGTTTTACAGCAATTCACAAGAACGTTTTTTAGAAATTGCAGATTGAATTGCGACAGGTCAGCCATTCCTTTCATACGCATTTTAATAAATCACAAAAATATTGACACAAATATTTTTTATAATAAAATCTAGCCTGAAGATGTGTGTTAATATTATTTTTTTCCATTATTATAAATTATTATCTATTAGTGAGCAAAGTTTTGTGATGATTCACAAAACCTTTTTTTACTAGACGTTCTCATCAACCTTAAGTTACATTTTTGTGTATCCAACGAGATACTAAATACATATGTTTAATCGTGAGGTGTTTTTATTCTATCTTATGTCTCAGTGGCAAGGTTTTACTGCACCACTATTATTACAAGATGGGATGGAAACGTAACTAGCACGTGTCCGACATTGTTACTATAATCAAATGAACCAAGTTACAAACAGAGCATTCTCACGTGACCCTAATTAAAATACGACCGGCACAGATAATGAGATTGGACAATTAAGGTCATTTAAGGTCACTGACGACTTAGTCAAACAATAAATATCTGGAAGGGAAGTTAAACAACTGAGCTAAATAACAAAACCCTTGTATAGAAGTCCCTGTCGTAGTCTATGGAGTACTTATTACGTAAATGGATTCTTGTGGAAAAGTGGTCCACAACAGCCCACGGGGATGGTTCCGCTTTTCACCTATTATCACAGCTGGAAGTGTCATTTTTTGCTAAGTCGATAATGGGGGAATTTACCGTGGCGTCAATTGCCGCCAAATGTTCACAAAATAGCTGCTTCTTTGGGGGTTACTATACTCATTGTTCCTTTAATCTGTGTTTTTCTATATGTACAGATTCTCACACAAACTTTATCTAAACATCAATTCCAAATACTTTTTATACGGCATGAACTCAATTAAATATCAGTCTGAGAACTTTGGTCTTCGTTATGATCACCCCCAAAAGTAGCAAAAGTGAACCCGAAATCCTGAAAAACCCTATAGGGTGAAATCTCGTTCATGTTTGGTATGTATATAAAAAAATGGTATACTTTACCAGCCCACCTATAAAAGAAAAAAGATTAACAACCGGCCAAACACACATTTTGCTGACCAAACATCAACTGTAAAATACTGCAGTAAGGACGGACCATTCGATGATATTTGGGGGCGGCGTCAAAATTTTCAAAAAATCTGCCTCTGATTTTGAAAAAGGGAAAAAAAATTGTCCCTGATGTTCACCAAATTTGTCTCACTTCAAGTTGAAAATAAAAAAATTTTGTCTCTAGAAAGTAAAAAAAAATTGTTTCATTTGTAAACATTTTGTCGCCCCCAATATCGAATGGTCCGTCCCTAACACAGCCTACATCGTGACAGTACATGCCTATACTTTCTTCCACTTATGGCAAGTTTGGTATCAATTTAAAGGTCTATACACACGCTTGACGTTGCCATTCATTGATTTTCATATCACATTTTCTAAGAAATAAAAATAGTTTTCTGAGAAAATGTGTACTTTGTTTACATCCGTGTTTGAATACTGCAGGTGCTTGCAGGTGCGTACTGGAAAATGCTTCTTTCACGTAGTCGATGAATAATATTTTTTTTTTTTACTTTCAAATCGATGCAAACGGATAGAATTTATGATGTACAATGTTTGTTCAGTGATAATTTAGGTTGTCATAGAATGTAAACAACATAAAAAGGTCTGTTATTGTCGTGTATTCTAATATCGGCAGGTGCCCGACAGCATGAACATCGGCAAAACCGGCGCTTGACATTGGCCTGACAAATGTCAGGTGTCGAAGCAGAGGTGCGACGGCCCATATAGGGCATGAAAGTCACGAGAACAGGAACTACCGTTACCAACCAGACTAAACTCAACTGGATTATGGCCCTAGCGATGATACAAGCTGTCCCAATGTTATGCTTATGGGAGAAATTGCGCAATACATTTTGAACGCACACAGCTCAATAAAACTTTAGATTTCAGCAATATCACTTACATACATCACAGATAATATATTTTCCTTTCGTCCCATAGTAAAATTAGCTATAAACTATCGCATTTAGTATATTTAATTTAAGTTGATCCAGTGACCTCGTTGCATGATCCTAAAAAGTCTACTGACAGTATCAGCAGGCGACGACAGGTGTAGCGACAGTAAAAACACCAAACAGACATTGAGTCATATCTCTGATATACATTGTCGTATTAATATATAATTTTGATGGAAATAATCTGCAGTACTATGCGATTCTATTCATATACATAAGTCTATGTAATTGTTTTAACTAAATAGTTTAATTTGACCATTAATCACATGCATCGCCATATCTAACACTCAGCGTTCGGACTTTGGCTGTTAAATGCATTGGGTATTACACGATTTTGTCCAAATCGGACTCATTGCTATATATTTTATTATTTATTATGGTGAAAATAAGAAACTAGATAGTCTTCAGAATGTGTACTGTTAATGTGATAACGTTCGGATGAATATCATATGAGCTACTAAAGGATTATTGTTTAATGTCAACAATAGAAAACGCCGAATCGACTGGCTAGACTCACGCCATTTTCTGGTCGGACGCACGACGTGTTTCGTACCATGATCCACAGACAGCTACATCGCGCGAAAGCATCCATTGAAATTTCATCTCGCTAAAGAACTTCCGTTCGCTATTAGTGTAGAGGTTGTCACTTTGGAGAGGTGTAAGCTACACATATATGTCTAGCAGAGTTTGCGTTTGCGTTCACGTTTATGCACTGCAAACAACGCATGCAAACGCAATATTTGCGAGGCACGCAAAGCCATATGCGCAAGCAAAATTTGCAATATCGCAAAGTTTTTATGCACCTCACTCCAGTTACACACACCTGTTAAGCATGTTGTTGTTCCTTTATTATGGCCATAGTAGGATTAGGGAGCCAGTACTCTCTTGTACTGGTTTGGAGCTGAATAGCGGCAGTTCTCCTTTATGCTTGTCGGAAGCAGCAGGGGTGGCAACCTATTCTCTCGGGAAAAGGCCTTTCTTATCTGTTATCTACAGAGGTTAACCGCTGATTACCTCTCAACGTGGACCTGGTCCCGTGTTGCAATGCGTAGGGGACGCCTGAAACAGTGCGTGTCAGCACCGGAGCCAACGTGGAGGCCCTTCATGAAACCCCTAGTGTCACCAGTCACACTACGACCTCCGGTCGGCAGTCGGCTGGTCATGGTACACTCAATACACAACGAGAAGAGTACGAGGGTTCTGATCACGTACGGTGCGTCCAACCTGGTATAGAACAGTAGGTTGGGACGTGCACGACGTGCACACAGCTACGGGGATATGAGGTAGATCTTCCTAGGGCCCTGGGCCAGAGCCGGTAGATACCAGTGGATACATACTACAGCTCATCGGCGGAGCTTCCTGGCCAGTTTCTATCCACACGAGTTGTCAGGGATGTTCCTGTTCCAGAGACATATACAGAACTCACTTTGTTTACAGTATGTTGTATCGTTCAATATATTTATCAATGAGGCTGTGGCTAATCCTGTGTCTCAATCCTAAGAATAAAGCGGTCGCACATGTTTTTGTTTGCCTACAAACTTACAAAGAGTCTAGTATTATATAGTACTACAAACAGTTCGTTTTCTTGCCATTGGGGTATCTGAGTATACTATGGCATTTGTAAAGTAGATATTCCAAAAGGGAATCATACAAACCCATTTTGCCATAATTTTGATGCAGTTTGTTGTGCACCAAATGAGCATGACTGAGGACGTACTTTGTCATTTGGGGACCGATTTTGGCGCTTTCTGAAGCACATGGAAAAATCAATGTTTTACAGAAAGTCAATTTAAAAAGAGTAGTATAGTAAATTTAGTCGTACATACAGTATAGGTCCAGATATCCGGATCTGGATTATTTGAGAATCCGCTTTTTCCGGATGTCACACCATAGCCCCATTTGTGGAGTTATGGACACGAACTTCGTCTCCCATTGTATTAAAAAAATCACTGAAAAAATTGTGAATAGGCAACCAAATAGGCAAATAATTTCAATGAAAAAATAGCGAATAGGCTACCAAATAGGCGCTAGCCTTGTCACCCGGATTCTATTAATAATCAAAGTTACGTTACCGCTTCTTTTCCGGGTGATGGAGACTAGATTAACATTTGTACAATGAATAGGTCTAATGTTACTTGTCATTATAAGTCTTGAAAGACGCCAAAAATGTTTGATACGTGTTCGATCCTCTTATTAACGCCCATGGTCTATCAGAATAGACTTGGGTCGCCTTCGTAATATCTGTGTGCCCACCTATCCGGACGTCTCATCAATGTCCGGAGGGGTCGGATAAACGGGACCTGTATTGTAATTAGTTGTACATAATTTAGATTTAGATCATAATTTAGATCATAAAAATACTTTGTACTTGTCTGGGATGATAGTTAAATGAGTAATTGTGTGACTAGATCAAAAGTGCTCAGAGAGCACAGTGTCGCTAGAGCAACATTGACCCATTTATTGAAACTATAGTGGAAACATAGAAATAAAAATAATTAAAATGGCCCTCTGAAAGGTAAACTCTAATTGGCGCCCAAAAGCAAATAAACTTAATCTGAATCTGAATCTGAACTCAGACCACTCACATGTAAAGAAACTTTCATATTTTATCATATGCATTAGTTATAATATAACTGATATGATTAATGTATGCATATTGTACAATAATAGTATCTTACCCCTCAGACCACTCACAAAAGTCTGCATACGTATGCCATGGGAACACATATTGATTTTGTAAGTACTCACTATGGAAAGTTAATGTTCATGGAGAGTCAGTACTTTTTTGCCACGTGTACATTTTTGGATTTCCATTTCTTATGTAACCGATTTTTAATGTAATCCTGTGTTTTTAATGTGCAAGTTGTAATTCGTGATAAAAATGTTAGTAAGGTTGTCTTTACTTGTGATTTGCATTGTTGCAAAATTAAATGCAAAGCCTTCCATTGATCCCAAAGGCTATATTGTATATTGTTCACGAGATGATTTTGATGGTCAAGCCGACCACTTTCTAGGTGTCTTATCTTTCGCACGTGCATTAGACAGAACATTAGTGTTGCCGGCATGGATTGAGTTCCATGACCACCAAGAAGAGGCAATTCAAGTTCCTTTTAAAAAATACTTTAGTGTCTCAGCTGTCAATAAGTTTCATCGAGCTATAACAATGGAAGATTTTATGGACGAACTAGCCCCAATAGTTTGGCCAGTTGGAAAAAGAACAGCATACTGCTTCGCCACACGTGATCCCGATAAAAGAAGCTGTAGGGCTAAAGAGGAAAATGCCGCTGAAACATTTTGGAATACCTTTAATGTTGAGTTTGATTCGTCTGAAGTTTTTGGACCTGATTTGTACTATGACACTGACCAAGTGCATACGTGGAACAGCAAGTTCCCAAGGGAAAGTCACCCCGTTCTAGCATTTACTTCATCACCATCCTCATCTCCAGTTAGAGAAGCCGATCTTCCATTGCAGAAGTATGTACAGTGGTCTTCTGAGTATGAGGATAAGGCTGACGCGTATATCAAAATGAACTTGACATCACCATTTATTGGTATTCATGTGATGAACGGTATTCTATTCGAACGTATATGTCAACACATACCGGACCCGGACAGAAAGGTGAACTTACTAGCTTCTGCCCAATGTTTGGGATATCATAATGAAAATGGACGAGTCACCGAAAATTTATGTCTGCCAAACAAGACCAGTTTGGTGACCCAGTTGAAGAAAGCAGTGGAAAAGTACCAGGCTAAGTCGGTGTTCATCTCTACTGATGACGACCCTATGATTGAACACTTTCAAAAGGCAATGAATGAGGTAAAATTTGTAACTGAAAAGAAGGAAGACTTTTTGACAGAAACTGATCCACGTCTTGATTTAGCAATTCTTGGAAGAGCGGATCATTACATCGGCAATTGTGTCTCCTTAGCTACTGCGTTTGTTGTGAGGGAGAGAAGACTCAAGAATAAAACTGTCGAGTTCTGGAATTTCACACCAGCAACTCATGAAATAAAGGATGAGTTGTAAAATTATCACAGTTTGTGCGACAAACATTGACTTGATATTGCTCATCTATCAGAAGACACCAGCCAATTTTATTTTAGTAGTAGGCTTAATACAGAGAAACAATATCTGTAACATTGAATTAAAGGTATCCTAATGGAGAATGGTGTGTGTTGAGAAAAAATGTTCAAAAAAAATGATTGCGTTAGTTTTGCGCTTAACACCATTTAAACTTTTTTTTCTCCACAAACACACCACAACTATATTGAAATATCCTTTATGCTTTTAAAATTATTGATAAATTCTAGAAATGTTTGAAGTTACCCTGACAATGTAAATATTGTTGCTATGCATAATATTTTTTGTAACGATGTACATGTACTTACACTTTTTAATGTAAAATGTTTTGCTCGAATCATTGGATGTTGTACTGGACGAAAGGATGATGTACATTTTGTCATGCTCTGCAAAAGTGGACCATCATTCTCTTTTTTCTTGACTGCCCCCTCCCCCTTACAACCAAAAGTGATAATATCAGATGTGTGAAATAATCGAAGAACATATACACAGTGTTTGACCAGCTCCACACCCCATAGTGGAACAAGCGTGTCAAAATGTACGTTACCCATAAGGAAATTATAGTTTTTTTTATATGATAGATATGTATCATTAGGCAGAGCCACCACCCTGTATAGTGACAGAGTCAAGATCATTAGAGCTTTTTATCAAAGCTACTATCATGTAGAAGTATAATGTCAAACTAATTCAAAAGTCTACATCTAATCTGAATATAGAACTGCATTTCTTGTATTGCTGTTATTAACATTAGTGTGAGCAGATTAGTCATTTGTTTTATTATCATTAAAACGTAATTGTAATTGTGAAAAGATTATGAACATGTGTGGTATAACACTTTAAAAGTTGTTATCTTGCTGTTATTTACATATAATGTAAAATAGTTAAGTCCTGTTTTATTGTTCCTAAAACGTGATGTCAAGTGTTAAATGATTATGAATATAATTGGTATACAGCACTTTGATAGATGTGATGTTAATATCTTTACACTATTTTGCACAATGATAAACTTATCGTCTGACCACTATATTTCATCACGTAAATAATGAATTAGGCTGTTAAATGCTCTTAATGTTATCTTTGCTAATCTGCCCGCGGGATCCAATTTCAATACAAAATAACTGGATTTTGTGTCCAGCTATTTCCAATTCAGTGACTAGATCAGAATTTTTTGCAACCTTTCTGTCATGGGCAGCTTCAATTATCACACTTTCAAATGACAATCAATTCAACAATGATGATATCACAAGTGGAATGATTGTCAGGCCTGTAGCAAGGGTTAGAAAAGTGAGGGGGCACAAAAAACGTATTGATGCAAGCTGAAACGCGGTGAAGCCAAACCTAGGGGGTCCGGGGGCATGCTCCCTCGCAAAATTGTAATATTTGCAGTAAAAAAGATGACGCGAGCGTTAGTGTCAATCCCAGAACATTCCGGGGGCGGGGGATCCCCCACAGGAAATTTTTCAAAATTAGATACTCTGAGAGCAATTCTGGTGCATTTTCAAGCCATTTTTTTTTAAAAAAAGTGATGGGCACTTTTAAATATTTTCTCTATTTCAGATCAAAATCTGGCAAAAAAGTGGGTAGGCACGTGCCCCACTGGCCCCACCATTGCTACGGACCTGAATTGATTAAAACAATGTCAGGTTTCAGCTTGGTTATGTATACATCATGAAGTATTGTGGTATTTCCTTTAAGCAAATGTGTCAAATTAGCATATAGTTCATAGTCATTTGGCAAAATAGGGCTGATCATCTTTTAATTGGATATAAAACACTAATATGTTTCTAATATGTTCACTTTCTTAAGGCCCAAACCCCTCATATTATATCTTCTTTCGTACCAATCAACATCGGCATGCTAAATTTTACGATTGACACTCCAATCTCGTGCTCAAATCCTACAATTCTCTGCTTTGATAACTAAACGGGTATTAGGATGCTAACTGCAGTCTATCCCGTTAGACGTCGCCACTTGAAATTCGGTGGTCTATCCAGAATGCACTCTATACGAGAGGCTTATATTTTAAAAATAGTGGTTCTTCTGTATTTTTCTAGAAACAGTGGTTCTTCTGTACTGGTACCATTTGCTTCCAAAGGAAGCTTCTCTCAAAAATCCGGTACCAGCGAATGACTTACGTTCCACAATCACACTATCACTTTAATTTGCGTGTGTGCAATTTCTGTCACACCAGTGGGAAAACGATGAAGACTCTACGCGAAAAATATGCCGAGAATACCATTTCATTACAAAAGAATGTGTAATAAAGAATTTTGATTCTAATAATATCATTTACACATTTGCATTGGCAACATATGATGTATATTGATCAAATATATAACTATTCTAAAATAAGTTGATAGACAAAGTAATCAAACTTTCTAATTAGAATAAATCAGAGCATGACGTTCTCATTCTTTCAATTTGACATTTTGATTTAGTGATCATATGCTGTAAACGAGTCCAAAATTATATTTTGTCAGTGTACAAGCTGCCTTATGCACCATTGAAGTAAACCAAACCAAACAGGACAACCAAACATTACTTGTTATCTCAATATTTTACTTAGGAACGACCTGGTTCATTCTGGTCACGTGACGTGAAAGATATGAAACATTTTAGTAGATTTATATTATAATATATATTATATTATAATAGTTATCATCAAAATAAGATATCAAATACAATGATACAAAATATTAATTTAAAAAAAAAATAGAAAAAACTATAAAAAAACTTGACCTCTCGTACAGAGTGCCACGAATATACGTTTATCAATACGGGAATAGTTCAATATTTAACAATTTGCAGACCTTATAAAACTGCGCAATTCTTCAAAGAAATGTATACACATATGTAAAATTTACTACTGAATTGGATTTTACATATAATTGATGTTTACTTACAACATTTGTGAGTGAAGACGATTTTGAACACAAGCTGTTGTGAATCCGGGACCGGGAAAATCTGCTCACCTTTGACACGAAAATCTTATTCGTTTTCAACGTGACTGTGGCAATGCAACATCCAACATATCTGTGATCAAATATGCACTGGAAAGGCACAAATTATACTTTTTGAAACTAACTATGTTTGCCATGCGAGCAGCAGGTAGTTTATTGCACTATATGTGTGAGGTGAATTTGAACATTTGTCATTAGATTTTGTTCGTAAAAATGACGTATCTACCAACCTAAAACGGCAAGATATGATCCAATATCTGTGAGGTGTTTTTTTTGTCAGCTGCGCTAAAGTGTACACAAAGTGACTAGACTCACGCCATTTTCTGGTAGTGTTTTTTAGCAAGATCCACTGACAGCTACATTGTGCAAAAGAACCAACTTAAATTACATCTCGCAGAACTTCCGACCTCATTAGCGATATGGAAGTGTTACGTTATCCATGATTGAGTACAGTAGGTGCAGCGCCAACGTTTATCCACATACGTGTGACGTCGTTATCTGAACGTAATGTACGTCATTCGTTCAAAACCATGGGGTCATCCCGGTGCCTGAATTTCGTGCTGACTTTCGTGCTGAATTTCATGCTGAATTCTGAGTTGGGTTCACAGCCTACAGACCTCGTGCATATAGTCTTAACCAACCCAATCGGGGCTTGGGTAATATGTATACATAAACATATGCTTAAGAGCCAAACCCCTCGTGTTATGTCTGGTTCATGTGCAGAAAATTTAAGACATATTCATGTGCAGAAAATTTAAGACATATCCTGCAAGACAATGTCACACAAAAAACATAAAAAACAAAACAAAACAAACAAACAAACTTTCAGAATCGATAGTGGTCTACTGTGTTAGAACAGTGATGTTTAATGTACTAATCTCAGGCGACGGCGTGGGAGTGTCAAGACAGTGTGGATGCTGTAGACCTGAGCTATGCAAGATGAATAGTGAGGATCGGGGCATGGGCGATCTTTATTTCAGAATACGACATGAAACTTCAGCCCATTATCAATTTTTCGTCCCCATGGGTATAAACTAGTCTTGCATGCAATTGCCTAGCAACTCGAATCAGTAAGATATAAGCATAGTAAACACAGTTACACATTTAATTAACCCTCGTCATTGCATGTAACCTTAAAGAGCTTTGTACATCATAAATCTAAACTATCTGCACTTGATCACGGGTTTCATACAGTGATATTGCTGTCAAAAAGGAGGTCACTATGCAGGGTATGGGATAAAAAATTAGGCGAATGACGTACTTCCATATTAAATAATATAGCTATGAATGACAAGTTTTTTCATTATACTATGATCTACCATATGTAGGCCGTTTCATTGTATGTATATCCAGTTGTATAGACTAAATATTATGTATACATTTATAATTCAACCTGGGTGTCTAATCTTCACGTTATTATCCATGATTGAGTACAGTAGGTGCAGTTTATCAACATACGTGTGACGTAATGATAGACAAACGTGTGACGTAGTTATCTGAACCTGATGTTCGTCCTTCGTTCAAAACCATCCCGGTACATTTGGCTGAATTTTTTTGGCTGAATTTCTGGCTGAATTTTTGGCTGAATTCTGAGTTGAGTTCATAGCCTACAGACCTCGTGTGTATAGTCTTAACCAACCCAATCGGGGCTTGAGTATTATGTCTCTAGGTATATCTATCAAGCTTTTTGCACGATTATTTAAAACGTGAAAAGTTTCTATAGATTCACACATTGACAGCTTGTATTAATTCTTTTGTCCCATCTTTTAAAATTAGCGTTTGTCTGAAGAGTACATGTATATCAGAGTCCTGCGCGAGTTATAAGTTTGCACCATACTTACCCCGCATGTTTAATGTGAAACCTGCACCCACACCCACACATATAAACTATTGAAGCACTGCACCCGCACCGGCATAGTTCATTAAAATTCATCCCACACCCACACTCGCACCCGCAAATACCGAAAGACAACCCGCAGAAAAACCCGAAAAACCTGCACAAAAGCCTTCATTGTTCTCAAGAATTTACAGTTGATCAAACACATTCATCAAAACACATGATATTAATGAAGGATTTTCAGAAACAAAACTCTATATATAAGGGACTACCATCATACAG
This sequence comes from Streblospio benedicti, assembly GCA_019095985.1. NCBI lineage: Eukaryota > Metazoa > Annelida > Polychaeta > Spionida > Spionidae > Streblospio > Streblospio benedicti. Next base: position 23,813,348 of record CM032666.1, on the reverse strand, counting down.
GTTTATCTCGAATCATCCCATGTTGTTTCTAAAATTTGCAAATGAATATTCCATCTCTTTGATAGATGAAATGTTATAGTCAAAACCACACCAATTAAATGTATCCTGTTACCCATTCTCTTTGAAGCCACATATGTAAAGTAATTCGCTTAACAGATAAACAAACACTGCCAACTTTATATAGATGTGTAGCATCATAGAGGTACATTTCACACCATCCCATGATATGTCTCAACGGCCCAAAAGGATATTTCATTTCTTTGTTATAAAGCCATTATCTGACCAAGCAAATAAACTCACAAGCTTCAAGTGATATATGTTTGTCCATTGTACATAGTGACCAGTGACCACCATCGCATTAGCAACAGTTAAGTAGTTAAGCAAATACTTGCTTTCTTGTTCCAGAGGAACTGTTCTTGTTACAGAGAGACTTTCGATCACTCATAAACAGGATAGCTACATTTTGTATTTTGTGGACACCTTTGATTTGTTTATTTCTATTATAATAGCTACACTACAGACTTTAATTCAGACATTTTATGACAATTTTCATCAGTTTTCATTGACTTAAGCTGTTAATGTATAATGTATAATGTTGTCTTAAATCTTGTATAAGAGATATCCTGCCCATTATGTTAAAGAACATTATGAGGACTATGCAATGTGAAGTAATTTAGCATTTAAATAAGGAATTGTTGGTTACATTTTAAACATACAGGTTGAGAGTATACCTTGTAGATTGGAATACAAATTGTGAATAAGCTTTATTACATTAACCGGTGTGTCCAGTATAGTACTTCAAACGGTCAGTTTTCTTTCTGTGGGGGTAACTGAGTATGGCATTTGTAAAGTACATATGAAAAGACATGCGACTTTGCTTCATCTAAACCCCTATTGGCATGATTTTGATGCAGTTGGATTTGCGCTAAATGAACGTGTCTGAGGGCGTCATCTGAAACTTGGGGGCCGATTTTGGCACTTTCTGAAGCACATGGATATAAGAATCGCCACGGTATTGTTCCACATTGTCCATAAAAGTGGTTACTCCCACATATTGTAACATAACTTTAAAACAACCTCACATGCCTTAGATTGAACGCTTGCACCGTGTTAAAGACATATTTGTTAAGTTAATCATGTGAAATCAACGAGATTACATTGCTCAAGCAATTGTAACTCCTACATTGTTTGTCAATCATGTTATTTTGCTATATTGTGGACACATAGGCGTTACGTTGCGCCACCACTTTGTTCTATATCAATAACTAAAACTATGATTTCATACTTTTTGTACTAATTCAAGATGTGGTCTGGGTGGCAACATGTCTTAATGATTTTATTCCTCTAATAACCATTGTGTGAGGTGACCTGAATGCAACGTGTGGGAGTAATATTGATTCTGATTCATTCTGATGTTTTCTCCTCAAATTCATAAATTTCTTGATCGTAAAGTATACATTATTTCAGTATATATGCCCATATATTGCCCATAAGTCAACGACGTTCTAGCGACGCAGTGTTCTTTGAACACTTTTGATCTAGTTAACTAGAGTGCTACCTTGCTGCACGCACTGGAGAACCAACAAAGCGTGGGGAACAAACTATGTTGATTGCAGTCATATGTGTTAATAGTCCACAAACAGCACAAACAGATCAATAGTCTGGTCCAATTTTTGTGCCAATTTTATTATCAGTGCCATCTGGCGTGTAAAAAGAATAACTTTACTAGAAGAATAACTTTACGCACTGCTCAAGGATCATTCCTTGCTGAGGAATTCAATAAAGGATCTATACCTAGCACTCGAGAGTCTGGTCCTATAATCACTGATCCTACCCCTGGAGAGCAAGATGAACCACCTGAGCAGAGACCACAGAACGAGACAGCAATGGTGCATCTACCAGCCAGTGCATCACTCCCATACCCTGTACAAGTATGCGTTGGTGATAATGGAGAGCAGATTACTAATGGCCAGTCATCCCCCACACAACACTCAACCTCAACTCGTGGTCCAGAGGGGGATGCTGACATCATGGGCAATCGTATGAACGCTAATCAACACAAGACATACAAGTGTAATGTCTGCAACAAAATGCCCAACTCTCAATCAAACAAGTGCTTTGGCTGAGACAGCAAGGTGCACTGTGAGTGCACGGAACTGCTACCATACCAAGTTGCCAATCTCGTCGGCTCAAACAGGAGATATACATGTAAGGCATTAGCTATAAGGCATGCACCACTCACGATAGCCCCATCAAACAGGATATTATCAATCATGCAATGTGCAATGTCTGTGTAACATATAATCAACCAACGCCTAGTGTTACTAATGTACCGCACGCGGCGATACAAATGACTGACGTAAGCGATTACACGTAATCTGATAATGTTATATCCGCGCTCGTCCATCAACAGACATGCATAAATTTGAATCCTCTTTGACCACACTGATCTGATAAAAAAGCATATCTGCAGAACTAAAGGCATGTCACATTGAATGAGAATTACGTAGGGACGATTCAGTATTTATGGCAGGGTGGGTAGGAGGATTTTAGGCCGGGCCATGACGTTTTGTACAATGTTTGCAGGGGGGCTATCAATGTTTTCACACACGTTTGAGAAGGGGGGCGGGGGCTATCAATTTTTTCACAGAAAATTTATCCCTATTTTTGAGAGATTCTGTACTAAACTTTACTGGGTTTTTTATATTATGGATATTCGCCAAATAGGATTTGACTTAGTTGACGATGATTGCGTTAACTATTTGAGGGGGGGGTCCTTCAGTTTTTTTTCCACATGAAATGTGAAATGGAGGGGGTACCAATTTTTTCAGAGATTTGAGGGGGGGATATTAATTTTTTCACAGCATTTTTGGGAAATACTCCTACCCCACCCTGTCATTAATACTGAATGATCCCTTAAGAAGGAACTTAGCGTCAGCAAAAAGCAGATTCATGAACTTACAAACAATGAACTAGGTCAAAAGTGTTCAAAGAACACTGCGCCGCTAGAACGACGTTGACTTATGGGCAATTAAGATATATACTGAAATGATGTATGCTTTACAAACAAGAAATCTATGAATTTGAGGAGAAAACATCAGAATGAATCAGAATCAATATATCCAGCAAAATGATATTTGTGTTGCCATACAATAGTACTATTTGAATAACAAATAATAATCAATATCAGTTTCAGACCCAATAATCAATATTTGCTGCTTGGTTAGAATATTGATTTTTTTCTTGCTGGCTTAAGTGCTTATAATATTTGTAAAAAAAAGTCATAAATGGGCTTCTAGAATGCACAATTTAATCGGCAGAGTGCCCAAAATCGAATCACTTGGGTGTCGCCTCATACCTCATAGTAAAGTTTGAACGAAATCGGTGCAACGGTTAAAGCTCTAGCTTGTCCGGAGACATGCATAGTTAGTTACATAGTTAGTTACACAGTTAGTTAGTTACATAGTCACAAACAAACGAAACACAATGCTTGCTTCAGCAGCTGAGCTGAAGCGACGCAACAAGCCCAGTATAACACGGAGGTTGCAGAGATACAGTGCAAATGTGCGGAAAAATCGACAAAAAGTAGTCAATGAATATCTGGAACGAGACATTAAAATCACCAATCTATCTACAGAGGTTGAAACATTGAAGTCATGTGTGCGAGAGAAAAAAGGGACTCTTTCTAAGTTGTCTAGTGATCACAACTCGCTACAAGGTGAACATAGAAGCTAGAGTGATAACTGATAATGAAACTTTGCAATGTAAGGTCACAGCGACTGAGAAAGAAATACAAAATGCTAAAAGGAAATACGTTCTCTAGAGCTCAAGTAGGAAACATCCGGGCATAATGTCAACAAAATTCGAAAGCTTATAACTAATCTGAATATAGAAATGTATTTTCTTGTAATTATGCTGTTATTAACATATATGTGAATAGATAGGTCATTTGTTTTATTATCATTGTTATTAAAATGTTATTGCAATTATGATAAGACAATGAAAATATTTGGTATTACACTCTAAACATTGTCATGTTGCTGGTAAATATAGATGTGTAATGTGTAAAAAATATTATTGAAGGTAATGTTTGAGACACGATATTTCCAAATAAAAAGGCTGTTGATTCACATCGAGGAAATTGCTCTGACATTGGTACTGGGAAGGGGTATAAAGAAGTGGGATCTGGGGAAAAAGGCCACAAAAATTAGGGATATGTGATTTCACTTAAGCGGGATGTGAGAAAAACACCCCCTAAAATTGTGGGATATAAGGAAATAAGACCCCAAAAATTAGAGTTGAGATTTCTTGACCACATATAAAGGTATGGCGTTTCGTTCAAGAGATTTATCAATGAGTTTGTGGCTAATCCTGTGTCTACTACTGTTTTTTGTTTGTGAACAAACTTACTAGGAGTCAAGTATAGTGATACAAACAGTCGGTTTTCTTGCCGTGGGGGTATCTGAGTATACTATGGCATTTGTAAACTACACATTCTGAAAAGGCAGGCAGTTTTTGCATCACACAAACCCATTTTGCCATAATTTTTATGCGGTTTGATGTGCACAAAATGTACATATTTGAGGGTGTCCTCTGATATCTTGGGACCGATTTTGGCACTTTTATTTCTGAAGCACATGGAAATATCTTTTTTTTTACGGAAAGTCAATTTAAAAAGAGTAGTATAGTAAATTTAGTTGTACATAATTAGTTGTACATAATCTAGATTTCGATCATAATTTAGATTATAAAAAAAACCTTTGTACTTGTCTACAAAGATACAAGTAGTTAAATAATCAATTGTGTAATTGTGTAATTAATACATTCTATCATTCCGTGCAAAAATGCACGCCAATAACCAACGCTGATTGGTCAACCAGCGTGCTCAATTATACGATTGACTGCATGCGCGGAGACAACTACTACGGCACTAGTCTAAACTAGTCTAGTACTGTCACATTTTCAATACAGCCGCTTACGTCGCATGGTCAAAAGTTTAGACTAGTGCCGTAGTAGTGGTCTCCGTGGGTGCAGTCAATCGTATAATTGAGCACGCTGGTTGACAAATTGACTTGCAATGAGAATGTTATGATATGATTTATTTTAAAGTAAAAACGAATCAGGCACTCGTTTAGTGTGGATTTTAGTCATGATAGAATGGTATTTGACCACTCGATTGTCGTGGTCAATATCTACAATTTACTATAAACTTTATGATTAGTACTATGTATTTATGCACAGTAATATCATGTTGACAAACTTTCATATTTTATTATATTTATTAGTTGTAATGTAACTGATATGATAAATGTATACATATTGACTTATTGTACAATAATTGTATCTTGTCCCTAGAAGGCGCCCAAAAGCAAATAAACTTGATCTAAATCTGAATCTGATACACAGACCACTCACAAAAGTCTGCATACGTATGACATGGGAATATATATTGATTTTGTAAAGTACTCACAATGGGAAGTTGACGTTCACGGAGTTTCAATACTTTTTTGCCACATGTACATTTTTGTCAAAAATTTTGGATTGACATTTTTTAAGTAGTCGATTTTTAATGTAATAGTGTGTTTTTAATGTGAAAGTTGGAAATTATGTTAAAAAATGTTAGTAAAGTTGTCTTTACTTGTGATTTGCATTGTTGCAAAGTTAAATGCAAAACCTTCCATTGATCCCAAAGGCTATATTGTATATAGTTCACGAGATAATTTTGATGTTCAAGCCGACCTCTTTCTAGGCGTGTTGTCTTTTGCACGCGCGCTGGACAGAACATTAGTGTTACCACTATGGAATGAATACCATCCATACCAAAAAGATGCAGTTCAAGTTCCTTTCAAAAAATACTTTACTGTCTCAGCTGTCAATAGGTTTCATCGAGCTATAACAATGGAAGATTTTATGGACGAATTAGCCCCAAAAGTTTGGCCAGTAGGAAAAAGAACAGCATACTGCTTCGCCACACCTGATCCCGATAAAAGAAGCTGTAGGGCTACTGAGAGCAAACCTGCTGGAACATTTTGGAAAACCTTTCATGTTGACTTTGATTCGTCGGAAATTTTTGGACCTGAATTAAACTATGACACTGACCAAGTGCATAAATGGAATAGCAAGTTCCCAAGAGAAAGTCATCCCGTATTAGCATTTACTCAATCACCATCCCCATCTCCAGTTAGAGAAGCCGATCTTCCATTGCAGAAGTACGTACAGTGGTCTTCTGAGTATGAGGATAAGGCTGACAAGTATATAAAAATGAACTTGACATCACCATTTATTGGTATTCACGTGATGAACGGATTTCAATTCAAAGGTATATGTCAACACATACCAGACACAAAGAAGAACTTACTATCATCTGCCCAATGTTTGGGATATCATAATGAAAATGGCCTAGTCACCGAAAATCTATGTCTGCCACGTGAGAACAGTATGATCAGCCAGTTGAAGAAAGCAGTGGAAAAGTACCAAGCTAAGTCGGTGTTCATCACCACTGATGACGACCCTATGATTGAACACTTTCAAAAGGCAATGAAGGACGTAGAATTTGTAACCGAAAAGAAGGAAGACTTTTTGGCAAAAACCGATCCACGTCTTGATTTAGTGATTCATGGAAGAGCGGATCATTACATCGGCAATTGTGTCTCCTTTGCTACTGCTTTTGTTGTAAGGGAGAGAAGACTCAAGAATAAAACTGTGGAGTTCTGGAATTTCACACCAAACACTCGGGAAAATATGGATGAGTTATAAAATCATCACAGTTTGTGAGATGAACATTGACCTGATACTTCACACCTATGAGAAGACACCAAGAAATACTTTTTTAGTAGTAAGCTTAATACAGAGAAACAATACCTGTATTAAACATTGAATTGAATGTATCCTACTGCAGAATGGTATGTGTAGAGAAAGAAATGTTCACCTTTATGGTTTTAACATTATTGATAAGTTCTAGAAATGTGTAAAGTTACCCTGAAAATGTAAATATTGTCGTTATGCATAATATTTTTTGTGACAATGTACACTTTTTAATGTAAAAATTTTGATCGGTTCATTGGATGTTACACTGCACAAAAGGATGATGTATGTTTTGTCATGCTCTGTAAAAGTGGACTATTGTTCTTGTGTCTTGACCGCCCCCTCCCACCTTACACGCAAAATTTATTATATCAGGTGTATGAAATAATCGAAGAACATCTACAAAGTATAGTGTAGGTATTTAGTACTTACTTGGTCATAAACCAAAACTCACAACAACAAAAGGGACGATGTTGATACTATGGTAGAATAATCTCCTTAATACTACTCGCTTTTTTATTCATTTGATCAGATCATCAATTATTATGCCATAAAATATTTATTATACAATGTATACCAGTATGAGGAATTTAGATCATGATTTCAAAGTAAAAATTCTGCTGCGTACTTTTCTTTTTAATGTCACATTTTAAAAAGTGAAAAGCGGGATTCTGATACTTTAATTTTGTAACGCTCATCAAAAAATCTTAGATCCATGAAAAAGTTGAATATCAGAAATTTTGCCAAACCCACCACCCTTAAGTGCAACGAGCGTGACAAAATCAGAATCATTACAGCTGTTACCACAGCTACACTCATATAGACATATATTGGGGGTAATGTAACAAAAGTTGTTAGGGCCTCCAGTGCGCGGGTTCATTGCAGCATGACCGCAGAGTATAAATTCCCCTATAGTACAAGTTGCACTTGACTAGGTTAATATCCCAGTTACACACGCCTTGATAGGCTTTGTTGTTCTCTTTTACTATGGCCACTGTAGGATTAGGGACCAGTACTCTCTTGTACTGTGTTGAGCCGATTAGCGGCAGTTCACTCTTAGACGCTGGTACAGCAGCATGTAGGGCTGGCAACCTTCTCCCTGGAATATGGGAGTAGGCCCTCTTTACTAGTTACCGAGGCTGGCCTATGGCCTTCCTCCCTCACCGTCGTGGACTTGGTCTACCGTGGTTGTGCGTAGGGGACGCCCGTAGCACAGCGTGTCAGCACCGGTGCGAAGTCCTTCCCGTGTGGAGGCCTCCCGTGAAACCCGGGTAATACACCCCACGACCTACGGACAGTATACGGTCCTGGTACGTGGAGCATGTGTAGTCTTAGGAAACAAAACGAGGAGTAGTCTAGCTGAGGAACGTCTGCAGCGCAGCCAGGGCCCCGCCTGACCAAGTGGGTGAGCCCTGGTTGAGTGTCACTGCTACGGCGGGTTGGCACACGCGTTCCAATTGATCTGTTAGCAGATTGGTTCCGGATGTTCCGGATGTTCCAGACGTTTCAGCTACTTTGTTTACAGTAAACCACATTCAAAAGTTGACAACTTATCTGAATAAAAAACTGTATCTTCTTGTAATGTTGCTGTTATTAACATTTATGTTTCTTTTTACCAAAATGGATACACCTCCAAATAATAGTCCCCCAAAGGTTAACTACAGTACACCAATAAAAACAAATAAGGATGTCAGACTTCAACCTCTTACGGACTATAAGTGCTTGTTGTGTGGCAAAGAAAACTTAAAATCATTAGATAAAGTAAAACTATTTGAAAATGTTCATATCCAATCGTTTGCAAGTTATGTCTAATTGATTCATTATCCATGATCAGATAACAATAGAGTATCAAATTAACAAAATATTTGAACTTCATCAAACATTCCCCAACATAAATAAACAGTACCACATGCTAAAAACTTCCGTTACTAACTGGGGCTGGCTTATTTGTGAATTAATGAACCAGAACCACATTACAAATAAACAGTACCACGTGCTCAAACGGGAAAATACCCAACTACAGCTGGACTGCTGCTTCTAAAATAGAAGCCATGTGCTTTTAGTAAATGACGTCACTTTAGCAAAACTCTTTGCAAAATTGACGTCATACAGAGGCTTTTAGAATAGGCCTTCATCTCAGATCATTTAAAGGCCTTGAGATAGGCTAGCTACATGCATATAGTATATGTTACAAGTACATGGCAAGTCTATTCGTTCACTTGTCTATATGACGAGACAAGAAGTTTGCATGTCACTTGAAAATTAAGATTCATTTAAAGAAAGGTTCGCAATTCTTATCAAAGCTAGAAAAAAGTTTGAACTATAAAGTTTCTATATAGATTATTATAAAAGTGTGCCACATTATTGACATATTCTTTAACATAATGGTGGTCTTTATTTATGTTCTGCTGACAATTTCCTGATAGGTATGTTTAATGCACAATTTGTAGAAAAGATGTGTTGAATGTCCAATCCATTTAAGTGAATCTAGGTTGTGATTACCACACAATCCGCTTTAGAAATGGTTTGTAGATGGTCCTATAAAGTTTTTTTCTGGGATGTCTGTGCCCAAAAATGGTCTTATGTTGTAGATCATAGTTTATTGAATGGCTTCTTATTCATTGCTATTTATATTTCTAATAATAAAATGCAAATATATCACGTCAACATTGGCCAATTTACTACACCATTGCCTTGTTTGTTGTACGAAATACACGCTTGCGTGTCACGTGACCTGTTGCGGCAAAATCACCATTTCTGGATCTGGATCTGGATATGTAATTCACAAGTAAGCCAGTCTCAGATGAGAGACTGACCTCCTCTTATGAGGCATCGCGTGAATGGAGGCCACGTGGTGTTTGTACATGTACCTCTCTAGAGGCAGGCTAGATAGCCAACTTAGCCTCGACGGTGGGGTGATCACACTAGCTATAGTTTTCAAACTAGGTGATTTCTTTTACATGCAGATGTGTGGCTCTCCTCTACACGGGACATGCCTTTTAACGAGGCTTCCGAACCTCCGACCATTGATTGCGTTAGCTGCAGTATCCTATGAGTATCAATATACTATCCTTGATATGATTATAAATAATTAAAGCGGTAATTTCGTAACAGCATAGTACTTGTTTACGAGTGTAATGTTCAAATACGTTGAGTAGTATAAAGGAGATAATTCTACCATAGTATCTATATCGTCCCTTTTGTTGTTGTGAGTTTTGGTTTATGACCAAGTAAGTACTAAATACCTACACTATACTCACAACTCATGCCGACTTAAACATTCAAGTAATGATAATTGTTTATTTAAATATGTTAATTTTTTCTCTACTGTTAAAAATTTGGCGAATCAGTCAATAGTATGATCTCTATCAGTGTTTTATTTATCTTACTATAATATATCTCTCTGTTTGACAGTGACTCGTGTTAGTGAAGTTTAACATTATACCCCGCCCACTTTATGGCCGAAGCTTCGAAGCTTTGGCCCTCAAAACGGCCGAAGGTTCGAATATCAAAATTGGTGAAAATTGACATCGCTAGTTCTGATCACATACGGTGCGTCCAACCTGGTATAGACCAATAGTTTGGGACATGCACGGCGTGTACACAGCTACGGGGATACGAGGTAAATCTTTCAAGGGCCCTGGGCCGGGAGATACCCGTGGATCCGTCCCACAGATCATCGTTGGAGCTTCCTGACCAGTTTCCATCCACACGAGTTGTTTGGGTGGTTCCCGTTCCAGAAGCAGATACAGAACTCACTTTGTTTACAGTTTGGTGCCGTGACCAGGATCTCGGCGAGGTACACGCAACAGACACAGCTTGCATGTCGAGGTTCAGTAATGATGTCCGACACAGGGGTAAAGACGTCCTTGGCGCAAGGGTCACAAGATCAAGCATCAAGAGCACCATCACAGGCAAGTAGCGCTGCGCAACCGGCGCTGGGACGCGGACGAGGCCGGATGCGACCAGACGACAGTGACCGTGATACTCCATTGGGAGCATGGGCTGTCACAAAGAGACTTACGGAGTTCGACCATGAAGCGGGAATGGACATGCTGCAAGATGTGTAGCACCAAGGGGACAATGGAGGCACTAATCAAAATACGACTGACGTTCGACCAAAGGACAAGGTCGTTGACGAAAGCCTCAAGCTAGATCAAGTCGTGAGCGGGAACCTGCCTCGCCGAGAGACATGCAGTCACCCCTGTGGGACCTACTTTTGGCAAGGCATGGTGGGAGGCGTGGAGTGAGTACTTGAGGACTCTGGCACAACCCTCTCCCAGCCACCAATTCAGGATCCGCGAAGGGATGGATTGGCTATGGTGAACCCCCCGAATGGAGAAGCCAACCCGAGTGGAATGAACCACCTGTTCGCATCAACTATGCTACCCACAATGACCCTAAAGAGGATCCCTGAACCCGGAAGTTACAAGGAGAAAGAAAAGGACCCTCAACCCAAGACACAGAAAGATGCAAAGAACGGAACAGAAGGTACAGTTGGCGACTCCGCGAGGGAACTCGCAGAGGACAAGACACCGAGTCATGCTACAATCGATCGGCCCCCGCGTGCCCGGAGTGTTGGTCCCTGAGTGGACAGTCGCTGACTGGGACACCATGGACTTAAAAAATATTGTTTCTAGAGATCCATATGTGTCTATTATTGCAATAATCTTAATATGTGTACAATGGATATTGGTTATAAACGGAAGGTAGGCCTAATGTTACTTGTCAATTATAAGTCCTGAAAGATGCCAAAAATGTTTGATACATGTTTGATACTTGTGTTATCTCCTATTTCATGGTCTATCAGAATAGACTTGGGTCACCATCGTGATATCCAGATGCCCGCCCATCAGAACATCTCATCAATGTCAGGAGAGGTCCGGATGAGACGACCTGTACTGTAATAAGTTCTACATAATTTAGATTTATATCATAATTTAGATCATAAAAATACTTTGTGCTTGTCTGTGATGATAGTTAAATAATTAATTGTGTAATTGTGTAATTAATACAATTTGCTATAACCTTTATTACTATGTTTTATGCACATTAATATCACGTAGACAAACTTTCATATTTTATTACATTTTTTAGTTATAATGTAACTGATATGATTAATACATACATATTGTACAATAATTGTATCTTGCCCCTATACTAGAGGGCGCCCAAAATCAAATAAACATAATCTGAACCTGAATATGAACTCAGACAACCCACATAAGTCTGTGTACGTATGGCATGTGGACACATATTGATTTTGTAAAGTACTCCACTATGAGAAGTTGACTTTCATTGGGAGTCAGTACTTTTGCCACATGTACATTTTTGGATTGCCATTTTTGATGTAGTTGATTATTAATGTAATGGTCTGATTTTAATGTGCGAGTTGGAAATCATGTTAAGGAAGTTTATAAAGTCGTCTTTACTTGTGATTTGCATTGTTGCAAAATTAAATGCAAAGCCTTCCATTGATCCCAAAGGCTATATTGTATATTGTCCACGGGATGGGGATTTTGATGTTCAAGCCGACCACTTTCTAGGCGCGTTATCTTTTGCACGAGCGTTAGACAGAACATTAGTGTTGCCCCCATGGAATGAGTACCACGGATACCATGTAGAGCCAGTTCAAGTTCCTTTCAGAAAATACTTTACTGTCTCAGCTGTCAATAAGTTTCATCGAGCTATAACAATGGAAGATTTTATGGACGAACTAGCCCCAAAAGTTTGGCCAGTTGGAAAAAGAACAGTATACTGCTTTGCCACACGTGATCTTGCTCAAAGAAGCTGTAGGGCCAAAGAGGGGAACCCTGCTAAAACATTTTGGAATACCTTTAATGTTGACTTTGATTCGTCTGAAATTTTTGGACCTGATTTATTCTATGATACTGACCAAGTGGCAGTGCATACATGGAATAGTAAGTTCCCAAGAGAAAGTCATTCCGTACTGGCATTCACTTCATCACCATCCGATTCGACAGTTAGAGAAGCCGAACTTCCATTGCAGAAGTATGTACAGTGGTCTTCTGAGTATGAGGATAAGGCTGACAAGTATATCAAAATGAACTTGACATTACCATTTATTGGTATTCATGTGAGGAATGGTATTCAATTCAAAAGTATATGTACGGGCCTGGACACAAAGAAGAACTTACTATCATCTGCCCAATGTTTGGGATATCATAATGAAAATGGCCTAGCCACCGAAAATCTATGTCTTCCAGACGAGTCCAGTTTGGTGGCCCAGTTGAAGAAAGCAGTGGAAAAATACCAGGCTAAGTCGGTGTTCATCACCACTGATAATGACCCCATGATTCACCAATTTCAAAAGGCAATGAAGGAGGTAAAATTTGTTACCGAAAAGAAGGAAGACAAGTTGATAAAAACTGATCCACGTCTTGATTTAGTGATTCATGGAAGAGCGGATCATTACATCGGCAATTGTGTCTCCTTTGCTACTGCTTTTGTTGTAAGAGAGAGAAGACTCAAGAATAAAACTGTGGAGTTCTGGAATTTCACACCAAACACTCAGAAAAATATGGATGAGTTATAAAATCATCACAGTTTGTGCGACGAACATTGACCTGACATTTCTCACTTATGAGAAGACACCAACCAATACTTTTTAGTTGTAAGCTTAAGGGGACTGTAACTATATTCTTTGTTTGTTTGCCCGATACAAATATACATGTTTTTTTTTTTTATTAAATTCACGCCGATGAAGCAACAAATCACTTTTTTTTCCATCACATTATCAGCCGATGAACTTGATTCCACAAGGTGCAAAAATCATAACGTGTTAGCTCGTCAACATGGTATTCTTGGCTGAATTGGCGGTAACACCGAATGTGATAGACGCTACCATGCAGTGGTGAACCTCGTTTTGGACAGCACTGTTATGAATATGTCACAATGCTTGCGTGTAAAGGCTGCGCACATGATTTTGACCAATCAAATGTCGCGTTGTTTATTTTTTGCATCTAGTAAGGCACCTGTCATGGTGATGTCGAAGTTGTTATATTTCTTTGGAAAACTTAAATGATTCATCTCCCGTGCCTCATCTAATCATATCGTTTATTCTGGATTACAACATAGGTGATTGGGAAACTACTGATCAAATGTGGACGTTGAATAGTTAGTGTTTCTAATGAAACGATATGCATACTCGGCACAGATGAAACTCTGAAAGATAGGTGTTTTTTGTTTTATTTTATTTTTTGCCTTACTACCATACCAACAAAAAACTGCCATATGTTTTTTTTTATTTTGTATGCTGACTAACCGTTATGAGACCATGACCTTTTTTTCTATTTTTTCCAACCGTATGGAAAAAAATTCAGAAAAAAATTGTCAAACAAAGAATATAATTACGGTCCCCTAATTCAGAGAAACAATACCTGTATTAAACATTGAACTAAATGTATCCTAATGCAGAATGGTGTGTGTAGAGAAAAAAGTGTTCAAATAAAATGATTGCGTTAGTTTTTGCTTAACACCATTGGAACATTTTTTCTCCACAAACACATTACAACTATATTGAAATATTCTTTATGCTTTTAAAATTATTGATAAGTTCTAGAAATGTGTAAAGTTACCCTGAAAATGTAAATATTCTCATTATGCATAATAATTTTTGTAACAATGTACATACAATTTTTGATGTAAAAATTTTGATTGGTTCATTGGATGTTATACTGCACGAAAGGATGATTTGAGTTTTGTCATGCTCTGTAAAAGTGGACCATTGTTCTTTTTCTTGACCGCCCCCTCCCACCTTACACGCAAAATTTATAATATCAGGTGTGTGAAATAATCAAAGAACATCTAGAAAGTGTTTTGCAAGATTTATTTGATTATCAAATACTATGCCATAAAATATTCATTATATGTGAGAAATTTAGATCATGATTTCAAAGTATGAATTCTGCTGTGCACTGTTTCTTTTTAATGTCACATTTTAAAAAGTGAAAAGCGGAATTCTGATATGTTAATTTTTTAACGCTAATGAAAAAATCTTAGACCCATAAAAAAAGTTGAATATCAGAAACTTCACCAAACCCCCCACCCTTAAGTGGAACGAGCCAGACAAAATGTACGTTATCCCTAAGTAAATGATAGTTTTTGTGTTGACGGATGGTGTATCATTACGCAGAGCCCACCACCCTCTATAGTGACAGTCAGAATCACTGAAGCTGTTACCACAGCTACTATAATATAGACATACATTGACGGTAAACCAAATTCAAAAGTTGACAACTAATCTGAATATAGAACTGTATTTTCTTGTAATGTTGCTGTTATTAACATTCATGTGAATAGATAAGTAATTTGTGTTATTTTTATTATTAAAACGTTATTGCAATTATGAAAAGATAATGAACATATTTGGTATGACACATTAACATTGTCATGTTGCTGTTATTTACATAAATGTAGATATGTAATGTGTCAAACTATTATTGAAGATAATGCTTGAGATATAAGATGTTTCCAAATAAAAAAGCTGTTGATTCGCATTGAGCAAATTATTATGGCATCGGCATTGAGAAGGGAGGGGGGTATAAAAAATGGGATCTAGGGAAAAAGGCCACAAAAAATTTGGGATATGGGATTTCATGTAAGAGGAATGTGAGAAAGACACCCCTCCCCCGCACCCCCCAAAAAAGAAAAAAAGTGGGATATTAGAAAAAGGCCTAATAAAAGAGATTTAGAAAATAAGGCCCCCGAAATTAGAGTTAGGATTTCTTGACCCCTTATATTATAATAAAGGTATTGTAACAAAACAAGTTTGGTGTAGGTCTCCAGTGTGCGAGAATGGTAGCATTCTCACTTAGTATAATATTAGGTTCTGTAAGTTGCACTGGACTAGGTTTAATTTCCCCTGTTACACACACCTTGTTGTTGGGCAGCTTGTTGTTGTTCCTTTATTATGGCCACAGTAGGATTAGGGAGCCAGTACTCTCTTGTACTGGTTTGGAGCTGAATAACGGCAGGTCTCCTTTATCGCTTGTCGGTTTTGGCGATACTGTGTCTGCCATGACCGGGCCGCGAACTTGCGACGCAGGCAATACCTGTTTTCAAGTCGTGCGCGCTAACGACTGAGCTACTGAGGGCCACATATCTTTTGTTAGAATAAAATTATATACCATTGGTCCTTTCTCAGATTAATGCCAAGTTTGAATTTTATAGAATAGCCACTTCCATGGTGTATCCAGTCAATATGTACTTCATTTTCCTTGTTTTAACTGCCATTACTTAGTAGTGCAATAACTACTGAGTGTAGCTATGTAATTTCTGTCAGCATATGCTTATTCCATAGTCATCTTGGCGTCATGACCGTACCCCGTCAGAGATGAATGGGATTGCTGCTCTGTGGATGAGCTTAAAAAAGACTAGAATGTCCGGATTTACATGTCCGTTAGCAACCGCGAATAGCGGTAGAGGTCTTACCATGCGACATGGGTACTGTATGTGAGCTGGCAGTGGTCTCCATCAATAAAACATTAATCCGTGTTTGGGTGTGTACACCGGTACATTGATCTATTCTCCGTCAAAACGAGGGGTAGTCTGCAGTTTGGGTCGGATATTCACCGTAGACGGGCATCACACAGAGGAATTGTTAAGTCGGAACTATCGGTCTGGCATTCAACTCATACTATAGCAATTGTAAATTCGTTACCCTGTTTGGAGAATGTGTTCTAATTGTTTTTAGTTACTGTGTGCATGTCCTCTGGCATTTGTGCAATGCGGGCAAAGTGAGTGTTGATTACAGCTCAATGGAGCTATTATCACAATTGTTTTCTATTTTAACTGTTTCTGGGTCTTGTGACCTTATCTTATATATTATGTTAGTTTTGATCTAGTTTTGAAAACCCACCTTCTGTTGGCTGGAATGCTGGCAGAGGGTGTGTAGTACGAGTAGTAAAAATTATTTAAGTTGTTTCAGACACTGAGGGTAAAGGATTGTTGTACTATCGACCTTGATCATATATTATGTTCCTTGATGAACTTGCCGGTGATTTTTTATACTTATCTGTACGCTCAGAACTCAATACCTATGGTACGCAGTTGCCACATGTAACTTTAACTTCAGTTTGTGATTAATAAACCAGTAAAAAGGACTTGTCATTATTCTAATTGCTGGACATACATTGCACTAAATGTAAGTGACTCAACCCTGGCTGTAAATCAATAAATGATAAATCAATTACAATTTACCCATCATGTACTTTGTCCTCAAATAATGTCAAGTTTTACCTGTTAAATTTGTAATGCTTCTAACTGCGAATTCAGTAGCCGTAAAATATTCTAGTTTTACAGTACTCACAATGAGCAAACCCACATCAAGTCTAGTCTTTTCCACAATGGCAAAGTATGTTGTCTGTAATTAAATAGTCAAGTGAAAAAGTAACCACAATTTACTCATACCGCCCTTCACTAATTGCCACGTTGTGTCAAGTTTTACTGTTAAACTTCTTGACGCTGCAACTGCAAAATTGATGAATATTCTAGTTTTACAGTAATCATAATGGCCGGACCGGTGGTTCATCTCAATCTTAAATAGTCCATCAGTCAACCAAGTCGTACACCCAAGCGTAGTTCATCAAAATCCTAATTAGTCCATCAGTTGACCCAGTTGCAAGCTCAAGTGTAGTTCATCTCAATCTGGAATAATCCGTCAGCCGATCCGGTCTTTCCCCTAAAGTATAGTTTGTCCCAATCATGAGTAGTGATCAGGGCTAGTACTTCCTTAAAACCAAGGCAAAGATAGCGGAACTGAAAGTCATATAATCCGACCCCGTATAATGTTCGGGCCATAGGCAGACTTGAGTTCAATAATCCTAAATCCCCACCGCCCTTCGGCGACGACTCTACTACAGCTCTCCGTTCTGGGACGCCACTCCTTCAAGTCCCCCGGCTGCCACGTCGAGGTCTCGAGGGAGGGAGCCGCTGAAAAGCCGTGAGACAGGCTGGGATGCTTGTCTAGCCGGCATAGGGTAGGCTGGAATGCCTACAGTGCATAAGGCGTGGGAGTGTAGGCTGGGATGTCTACCACTCCGGATTTTTGTTGACTCAAGGGGTCTTGAGTCGCTTACGATCGCGCATGTAAAAAAGGTCACCATCTGATCCATATCTTTGGTATCCATTTTTAGTCACTGCTCCATCATTGCGGGGGCAAGGCCCCAGGTCTCCTTCCGTGGAGTCCATCAGCAAACCAGCAGGCTACTCCGACTCTGTATTGTCCTGTTGCCACATCACAGGAAGAGTAGCTCTTCACCTGCTGGTTCCACCGCATCTACATCCAATCGTAGGACTCGGAGTTGGACCCTCATTTGCTTTTTAAAGCCGGTAATCACTGGTAATTAGAGGTTATATTATCTATGTTAGTTTCAACCAACTTGATATTTTATCTATTTATAGTGGAGGTGAAAATGGATAAACCGGAGACTAGTATTCTCATGGGCAAACGCCTTCCCATCTAAAGGCCTTCCCATCTAAAGGCCCTCCATTCCAAAGGCCCACCGCCCTTACTGAGAAAATTTCAATCTAACCACCCAAGGCACTTGCATGGATGGTATACTGTACTAGATGAATATATGACCTAAATGAATAGATGAAACGGGACAAGTGAAAATTTTCGATATAATACAGGTACTTGTGTATTGCCACCAGGAAACGTTTGGCTTTACATTACAGAGCGTGATGCGGATTCATGGGACTCACATATGCACCATCTGTATCCTCGCCATGTTCACAGTCGTATTGGCAGTGTTGCGGCATGGGTTATTCTTCCAAGCATGATTTACCAATTATCGTTCCTTTATTGATGATTTTGCACTGGCAGATGCAAATTGTGCACATTCTATAAAATTTACCATGGACTTGTCAACATCAGCGCACAATCACGGACTAGAAGAACTCATCCATTGTCATATTTCAAACTAACAACAACCACCGACTATTACAGCAAATCATATTATCCATCGTCAGTATCATTGTGGAATAGCCTACCAATGGATATGCAAATAGCCACAGCGCCATCTCTGGAACTTTTGAAGGCTAGCCAGGCCTAGCCTGGCCTCAGCCCCATTTTAATCCTTAACTCTGTCCTTGTTTTAACCTGCACTACTAACAATAGCGTTTATTCATGTTTTCTCCTCATGCACGGATACCATCTATGAGGTGGTAAATCATGCTAACCTCAACAACTCAACACAGATGCAGATCCTATTTTCGGAAAAGGACAACACACAACCCGTGTGTAATGAGCATTGTACTTTTTACTCGCAGAGATGATAAACACATGTGTTGTAAAATGACACTTGGAATCGACGGCTCCACTTTGATCTTGCTGTTTATTACTGATTATATTATGAATATATTTATCACCAATTGTTTTCAGGAGAAGCACTTAAAGACCTGCATGTACACAGAAGTAAGAGTAAAAAACTACATGATGTAGATGCAATTCACGTGGCAATGGTAATATGTGGAAGGGAAAAAAATGGCATGAAGCTACACAGTTGATTAAATCCATTTTGTATTTCAACCCCGATCCGGTTGATTTCCACATAATCAGCGATCACGTGGATATAAACCAGGATTTAGACAAGCTGGTAAGTAACATTAACTGAATGTAAAACCCCAGTCTGACACTCCCAACGCTCATCGCCCAAATTCTAATGAAGAGATATGTTATGGTTTGTCGGTCACCATGCATGTATGAATGCATGGCCTAAATGTGGTGAATATTGCCTGAGCTTGAGAGGGCAATATTCAACCACATGACGGCCATTCACCATGACATATATAACACAATAAACAGAAAATTAGGACGTCATTCATAGGCAGGTTTTCGGAAAAGGGGGGCGCACTTGAGGAAAAGAGGGGGCGCACTTACGGGATCTCATGAAAAACCCTATGAAAATGAAGTATTTTGGTGGGAAAAGGGGGGCGCCCCCTGCGCCCCCCCCCCCCTGAATCTGCCTATGCCATTGTCATGAGTGGTTTTACTCTAAGACATAAATAAGTAGAAACTCCATGTGTAGGGTTAGGTTTCAATTTATTAACTGAATGCTACAATCATCTACACGAATCTATGTACCGTTTCTTTTAGACTAACATAGCTGACGGCAACTAACTGTGATAAGCCTTGCGGCAGTGAATAGACTTATAGTCTGATTTAGACTCATAAGCTTTATCAATCATGTCACCCATATTAAATGTCTTACGGATCTGCTGGGTAGTACAACAAACGCCATACATATTGATTTTGTAAAGTACTCACTATGAGAAGTTGGCGTTTATGGGAAGTCAGTACTTTTTTGCCACGTGTACATTTTTGGATTGCAATTTTTCTATGTATTTGATGTTTAATGTAATGGTGTGATTTTAATGTGCGAGTTGGAAATCATGTTAGAAATGTTAGTAAAGTTGTCTTTACTTATGATTTGCATTGTTGCAAAATTAAATGCAAAGCCTTCCATTGATCCAAAAGGCTATATTTTATATTGTCCATGCAATGGGGATTTTGAAGTTCAAGCCGACCACTTTCTAGGCGTGTTATCTTTCGCACATGCGTTAGACAGAACATTAGTGTTACCCCCATGGAATGAGTACCAACGATACCAAGTAGAGGCAATTCAAGCTCCATTCAAAAAATACTTTACTGTCTCAGCTGTCAATAAGTTTCATCGAGCTATAACAATGGAAGATTTTATGGACGAACTAGCCCCAAAAGTTTGGCCAGTTGGAAAAAGAACAGTACACTGCTTCGCCACACGTGATCCCGATAAAAGAAGTTGTAGGGCTAAAGAGGGAAACCCTGCTGAAACATTTTGGAATACCTTTAATGTTGACTTTGATTCGTCTGAAATTTTTGGACCTGATTTGTACTATGACCCTGACCAAGTGAATACATGGACTAACAAGTTCCCAAGGAAAAGTCACCCTGTACTAGCATTTATTTCATCACCATCCCCATCTCCTGTTAGAGAAGCCGATCTTCCATTGCAGAAGTATGTACAGTGGTCTTCTGAGTATGAGGATAAGGCTGACGAGTATATCAAAGAAAACTTGATATCACCATTTATTGGTATTCATGTGATGAACGGTATTCAATTCGAACGTATATGTCAACACATACCGGACCCGGACAGAAAGGTGAACTTAGTAGCATCTGCCCAGTGTTTGGGATATCACAATGAAAATGGCCTAGTCACCGAAAATTTATGTCTGCCAAGTGAGTCCAGTTTGGTAACCCAGTTGAAGAAAGCAGTGGAAAAGTACCAGGCTAAGTCAGTGTTCATCACCACTGATAATGACCCTATGATTGACCACTTTCAAAAGGCAATGGAGGAGGTAAAATTTGTAACCGAAAAGAAGGAAAACTTTTTGGCAAAAACTGATGAACGTCTTGATTTAGTGATTCATGGAAGAGCGGATCATTACATCGGCAATTGTGTCTCCTTTGCTACCGCTTTTGTTGTAAGAGAGAGAAGACTCAAGAATAAAACTGTCGAGTTCTGGAATTTCACACCAGCAACTCATGAAAAGAAGGATGAGTTGTAAAATAATCACAGTTTGTGCAACGAACGTTGACCTGATATTGCTCACCTATCAAAAGACACCAGCCAATACTATTTCAGTAGTATGCTTAATACAGAAAAGCAATATCTGTAACATTGTACTCAATGTATCCCAATGCAGAATCGTGTGTGTAGAGAAGAAAATGTTCAAATAAAATGATTGCATTAGTTTTTTGCTTAACACTATTGGATCATACTTTTTCTGCACACACATTACAACTATTTCAAATGTCCTCTATGCTTTTAGAATCATTGATAAGTTCTAGAAATGTGTAAAGTTACCCTTAAAATGTAAATATTGTTGCCATGCATTATATCTTTTGTAACGATGTACTGACACTTATTAATGTAAAAAGTTTGAACATTTCATTGGAGGTTATACTAAACGAAAGAATGATGTACGCTTTGTGATGCTCTGCAAAAAGTGGGCCATTTTTCTCTTTTATCTTGACTGCCCCCTCCCCCTTACAACCAAAAGTGACAATATCAGATGTGTGAAATAATCGAAGAACATCTACACAGTGTTTGACCACCACCACCCTACCCCTAAGTGGAATAAGCGCGTCAAAATGTACGTTACCCATAAGGAAATGGTTGTTTTTTGTGTGTGATAAATATGTAGCATTAGGCAGAGGCACCACCCTCTATAGTGACATAGTCAGAATCATTAGAGCTTTCATCAAAGCTACTATCATATAGAAGTATAATGTCAACCTAATTCAAAAGTCTACAACTAATCTGGATATAGAACTGTATTTCTTGTAATGTTGCTGTTATTAACATAAATGTGAGTAGGTAAGTCACTTGTTTTATTATTATTGAAACGTAATTGCAGTTGTGAAAAGATCATGAACATATTTGGTATAATACTCTTAAAGTCGTTACGTTGCTGTTATTTACATGCAATGTGAAATAGTTCACTCCTGTTGTATTATTAAATAAAGTGTACTGACGACAGAAGAATATAGTTCGTGATTATACAACACATCCTCAACTAATACTGAAGAATTAATATACACTATAGTACAAGTACAAAGAAGTTATATGAAACGTACATGGTAATCGTATTGTAGGTTAATCCTTTCACACAAAGGTCTATAAGGGCCATATTAAGTGGTAAATTAAATGGCAACAACTTAAATGTCAGCTCCCTCCCTGTGTATTCGTCGCGGGTATTCAAGGCTGGTGTGAGTTCACGTATGTGGAGTGCCCCCAATGTCCTGTTTTATTGTTACTAAAACGTGATGGCAATTGATGGCAATTGTTAAAAGATTATGAACATGATTGGAATACAACGCATTGATAGATGAAATGTTGTTATTTTTTACATAGAGAAAAGTAAAATGAAGTGTTATTGAAGATAATGCTTTAGATTTAAGATGTTTCCAAATAAAACAGTGGTAGATTCGCATTGAGGAAATTGCCCAGACATTGGCACTGAGGGGTGGGGGTGGGGTTACAAGAAAGTGGGATTTGGTTTAAAAGAACGAAACATATCTGATATGGGATTTCATGTACGTGGGATGCAAGAAAAATGCCCCCCCAAAGTTGTGGGATATGGGAAAACGGCCAAAAAAATCAGGGATGTAGGAAATACGGCCCAAAAAATGAGGGAGTTGGGATTTTTTGACCCCAATAAACAAAAGCGCCCCACCCCCCTTAATAAAGGGCTGGTTTTTTTTCATTCCACAATGCACACTCTATTAACAAATTATGAGACTTACAAATCCGTATGGTACTTCAGATGAAATTAATGTTATATTGCATGCTATCTTTGTTGTATCCTGAACGATGTTTTCTTCATAGTCTCTAAGAATAACAAGTAGATCCGTGGCATGGCATACCCGAATTCAATTTTCAGATGTGGATCCAGCATAATTGAATAAATCATTTCTGAAAATACACACAACGAAATTGAAACAGACGTTTCATATGGCTTCTGCCATATTTCTTCAGTATGACGTAATGGACTATAATGGACTAATCATGACGGTTAGCCCAATAGTTTACAAGATGGGCGGCCATTCTTCAGCATGCTGGAAACAACAGACATCCTGGTTAAAGGCGGCAAAAGAAAGGTTTTGGTAAACAACACCAGAGAGCCAGTAGTCTAATTATAAAGGCAAACAACAGACATCCTGGATACTCATTCAAACCACCATTTTTGCGCGGCGCCATTATTTTTCAGCATGGCAACAACAGACATCCTGAACAGACGACCTAAGTGGTTCGAGCGCGGCGTAAGAGAGGCAATCTATGAGAGACTTCATAACCCAAACAGAAAAGAGGGGCTTAGAGTGGAACTCTCCTCAGTGTGGGAATCAGCCCAGCAGAGCAGCACCCAAGTAACCCCGCCCATCTTGAGATTACGTCATGATAGTCTATTACGTCACACGTCTCAACACTGAAGAAATATGGCAGCTTCCACTTGAAACGACTCTTTTCATGGCATTCAAATCCAGTTGGACATAGATAAGGTGTTTGACAGCAGCTAAAACAATGTGCTCCGTGGTCGGCTAGTACGAAAAACGAATTGATTGTGTCAACTTGCAATATAGATCCTGTAAACAACATTTTTTAAACGTTCCACTGATATGTTTTAAATTTTTTATGCAAAAACGGTTTCAGTAGTAAATCTTACAAGGTGTATGAATAATTATGCAGTTTTAAAACCGGCACAACCTAAACATTGAACTGTTCCTGGTTTGATAAACACATTCAACAGACCACGGGATTTCAAGTGGCAACATTCAATGGGACAATGACAGAGTATCTCATTAAACTGTTAAATGGATGTTACATTTCTTATGCAAACTTTGAAAATAAAGCATCACTGTTTTATTTGTGTAATTAAGCATCCTTAGCCGATACCAGTGTAAATCCATAATTGAGTACAGTAAGTGCAACCACCACGCTTACTGCCCATATGAGTCACTGTTGTGATCAAGCTACCCGCTAACACGGGGTCATCCGGTGCATTTTGCTGAAAATCGCTTAATCTAGTTAGTTCATTTTTAGTGCGTTTGTATTAACCAATATGGGTTTCCTTAGTCACACGTCTCAACACTGAAGAAATATGGCATTTCCACTTGAAACGACTGTTTTTCATGGCACATGTCTTTTTACATAGTAACTATTACATAAAACAATTTTCATATTAGACTATCGGTTAATTTGTTGTTAGAATGTAAACAACATAAAGGTCTGTTAGTTGTCGGTTTTAATATCGGCAGGTGCCCGACAGCATGAACATCGGCAAAACCACGGCAACGATAGTGGCCTGTTTGTCTGTTATCATCTCAAACTAGATGTTGTGGGTTCGAATCTCATATGACAAAATTTTGAGAGGATGTTATTGCGTCGCTTCAGCAGCTGAAGTGAAAGCCTTGTGATCATTTCAAATAAAGATATAGTCGTTAGATATCAGTGTAAAACTAGATAAAAAGTAACTATTTTTACTGCCCATGAGTCACTGTTGTTCAAGCTACGCTCTGCTCTCTGAGCACTTTTTATCTAGTTAGAATTTTTAGTGCTTTTGTACGATATATATGTGTTTCCCGGTGCTTGCGGATGCATATCAAAACTTCTCTCTCACATGTCTTTTAGCAAGTAGTACTGCAACGATATATCGGACTATCGGTTAATTGCTCGTTAAAGAAACGAAACGAGAATCGGTTTGATCTTGCAATATCGCCATGCAACGATAGTGGCTTTTTCCCTGATATTATCGTGCTATCGTCTCCTCCCTGTTTTTCTCGATATATCGCTCTATATCGTCTGCTCGGCATCTCTATTGATCTCCTATTGTCTACTTACATACGTAGTTTTATTTACATATTTACTTCATTTATTACTTGTGTATTGATGTACCCATGACATGTAAGATCCTGGCACATGTTTCATTATATAAAACCCGTCAAATGGCATTTAGAAGCAGTGTCATCGGGATGAAAAACATGACATCAGTTAGTCGCCATTTGGCAAACTATACCAACGCAACATGCATTTATATAATATGATATTATATATGATAATTATCACAACGGAAATAAGTAGCGACATGTTTTTCCCGCGCTTGCTACCGGCGTGACACAGTTAAAATTATTTTTTAGTGGATTGACTGAACTCTGTTGTACGTGGGTGAAATTAAAATCAACACCAAAAAACACTGCGATAAAAAGTAACTATTTTTACTGCCCATGAGTCACTGTTGTTCAAGCTACGCTCTGCTCTCTGAGCACTTTTTATCTAGTTAGAATTTTTAGTGCTTTTGTACGATATATATGTGTTTCCCGGTGCTTGCGGATGCATATCAAAACTTCTCTCTCACATGTCTTTTTAGCAAGCATACTTCCACCAACAAGAGATACAGTTGAAGATAGGTTTTAGAACCCTAAGCTTCCATTGGACTATTTCAAGTGGCCCTGGCGGGACGCGAACTCACGACTCCAAGGTTGTGTGACCAGAATAATACCATCATCCAAAGCAGCGAGCTGTTAAAACGTTACATGGCTGAGCCCTTGTCTCTGCAAACCCCAGCTTACATACTTGGTATGTTGTCATCTCAACCCAGAGGTCGTCGGCTAGAAAAATGCTAAAACTGCTAATAAGACCTTTCCAAAATTTCCCCCTCATGTGGAATCGAACCCACGACCTTGACATGATCAGTCACGTCCAATATTTATTTTTCTTATTTCTCAGAGCTTGGAGTCGTGTGATAGCCCATTGGAACGGATGTAGAAAATTATGAATATGTGGCATTAAAAAGATATAGTACACAACAGAATTCACACTTTTAAATTATGATCTAAATTCCTCAAATACAACAAATAATTTATGGCATGATAAGCAACTTTTAAATAAATGACGCTAAACACTGTGTAGATGTTCTTCAATGTGTCACACGTCTGATGTT
This sequence comes from Streblospio benedicti, assembly GCA_019095985.1. Lineage (NCBI taxonomy): Eukaryota > Metazoa > Annelida > Polychaeta > Spionida > Spionidae > Streblospio > Streblospio benedicti. The sequence goes on along the minus strand of CM032666.1, from coordinate 23,787,038 downwards.
ATCACTTTGGGGGTAACTGCGGTAGGAGGCAGTCAATAAAAAAAAGAAAAATGTTCCACTGTTTCAGAGCATTAACAAAACGTACGTCATCCAGTAGAACTTCCGATGAAACAATAAAAAACGTGTATGCATATCGTTTCAAAACATCGTGTATTACAACAATATTTACATGTTCAGGGTAACTTTACACATTTCAAGAACTTATCAATAATTTCAAAAGCATAATGGATTTTTGAAATAGTTGGAATGTGTATGTGGAGAAAAAAATGTTCAAATAGTGTTAAGCATAAAACGAATGCAATCATTTTATCTGAATATTTTTTCTCGACATACACCATTCTGCATTATGATGCATTTAGTACAATGTTACAGGTATTGTTTCTCTGTATTAAGCCTACTACTGAAATAGTATTGGTTGGTGTCTTTTGATAGATGAGCAATATCAAGTCAATGTTTGTCGCACAAACCGTGATAATTTTAGAGCTCATCATTTATATCATGAGTTGCTGGTGTGAAATTCCAGAACTCGAAAGTTCTAATATTGAGTCTTCTCTCCCTTACAACAAAAGCAGTAGCTAAGGAGACACAATTGCCGATGTAATGATCCGCTTTTCCAAGAATAGCTAAATCAAGATGAGGAAAGGCCAACTTGTCTTCCTTCTTTTCGGTTACAAATTCTACATTCTTTAATGCCTCTTGAAATTTGGTAATCATAGGGTCATTATCAGTAGAGATGAACACGGACTTTGCCCGGTACTTTTTCACTGCTTTCTTCAACTGGTTGATCAAACTGTACTCGTTTGGCAGACATAAATTTTCAGTGACTGGGCCATTTTCATTATGATATCCCAAACACTGGGCAGATGCTTGTAGGTTCCTACTTCTGGTCGGGATGTGTTCACATATACGTTTGAAGTGAATACTATTCATCACGTGAATACCAATAAATGGTGTTGTCAAGTTTTCTTTGATATACTCTACTGCTCGGTCCTCATACTCAGAAGACCACTGTACAAACTTCTGCAATGGAAAATTGGCTTCTCTCACTGGAGATGAAGATGGTGATGAAGTAAATGCTAGTACGGGGTGACTTTCCTGTGGGAACTTGCTATTCCATTCAGGCACTTGTGAAACATCATAGTACAAGTCAGGTCCAAAAACGTCAGACGAATCAAACTCAACATCAAAGGTATTCCAAAATGTTTCAGCATTCTTTTCCTCCTTAGGATTACAGCTTCTTTTATCGGGATCACGTGTGTCGAAGCAGTATGCTGTTCTTTTTCCAACTGGCCAAACTATCGGGGCTAGTTCTTCCATAAAATCTTCCATTGTTATAGCTCGATGAAACTCATTGACAGCTGCTACAGTAAAGTATTTTTTAAATGGAACTTGAACTGACTCTTCTTTGTATTGATGGTACTCAATGAATGGTGGCAACACTAATGTTCTGTCTAACACCCATGCAAAATATAACACGCCTAGAAAGTGATCCGCTTGAACATAAAAGTCCCCATCGCGTGGACAATATAAGATATAGCCGTTAGGATCAATGGAAAGCTTTGCATTTAATTTGCCAACAATACATATCATGATTAAAGATAACTTTACTAACATTTTGATATGATTTTCTTGCAGATTAAATACACTTCATTATATCAGAATCAACTACATCAGAAAATGCCAATCCAAAAATATGACATGTGGCAAGAAAATACTGTCTCTACGTCAACTTCCCTTAATGAGTACTTTACAAAATCAATATGTATTTCCATATCATATCTAGGCCATCCAAATATGATTTGTCATTTGTTGCTACATGAAAAATGGGTTTTAGGTTAGGAAGAAGGAAACAACTTTTTACTTATACACTAAATTTTACACATTTTAACCCAAACTAAGGGCAAAATAATATGATGTTTTTATTTGCTTCTTCTAAAACTTTTCAGCATCACAACAATTTTTATTGACTATTTGATGGCTGTTTCATTACCTATAGGATTATTCTAATCATCAAAATTCAGGTGATGTTTCTTTTCAAAACAAAAATAAGCTGCATGTAGATTTATGACATTTTTATACACTAACACCATGTGATGCTTGTCCTCTAATTTGTAATAGAAATCATCAAAATCTTGACTGCTGCTCCTTCAATGTATACATTCACACTGTACTTATATGCAATTGTTAAATCAAAACCCGTAGATATTTGAATCCTAAGGCAAATAGAGTTTATCAATAATATATCATACACACATCAACACATAATTTGGGAGAAGAGACAAAAAGCAAAATTTGATAACAATTAATGGCATTTATTCGCAGGCCTCCCTTCATTTGCTATTTGTCATGAAATTAAACATGACTCATGACATTAAAAGATCAAATATCAGGCAGTGTTATTTAGGGTATATTCACAGAATATCTTTATAGTGTCAAATCACAATCACAAAATGACATTTAGTGCGAGAGATACTTTGCAAGACATTTAACAAACACAATATAGTTAAAACTATAAACGTATTAGAATCGTCATAGTGTTGTTCCACATTGTCCTTAAAAGTGGTTATATATCTGCTTGCTCATACATTTTCATGACTAGTCTGCGCGAGCAAATCCCGTGACACAATTCGGCAGGACCCTTTGGCAATAGATGCAGCCATGGTAGCTGCCATTCCCACTACTCACCACAGGGCAAAATCAATAAAATAGCCACAGAAAAATTACACATAAACAAAAAAAAAAAAAAGAAAAAAAAGAAAAAAAAAAAAAAGGCAGCCTAACGTGAGTTTACTAATCACCCATAGAAAACTTCTTGCGTCAGCCACCCTCTGAAAAACCGGACGGTGATAGCAAGTCGTCCTGCTCATCAGTCTACTGACCAATTTAAAGGTAGCCACAACCGTCTCACCTCACTTGCAGCCCAGACGAGCTCAACATGACACTAATTATCTGGTTGCTGATAGCAATCATGGTGCCAGGCACGCAGCAGACAGAAAGCCCACAAATTTACAAAGCTGCACAAATCAGTTAATAGGATCGCAAGCTTTCATGACCAGTCCTTCTAATCGACATCCCAAACTTTCAACAAATAATAGAAAAATATGCAGTCCCCCCAAATACTATTCAACTACAGCAGTATACAATCTGTTATGGACATATGCACCGCGTACAAGACGACCTTAATGCTAGAATTAAACCAGCTGGAAGAAACAACTAAATATCTGAAAACAGGCCTTGAACGGCTGGAAAACACACTTAATCAATTCAGCACCCCGTCCAACAAGCGAGCGCTATTAAATCTGTCGAGGCCATTACAATGGCTGTTCGGCCTCAGCAAAGCCAGCGACATCAGAAAACTACAGAAGACAATGAAAGACTTGGCCATAATGCCCGCGTACAAGATGAAAACGTAGACTCTCTGTTCAAAACCCTCAAAGAACAATCAAACATCACAAATCAACCTTTCGACTCAATGTTACACCACGTTCAAAAAGTCCGACGCGATATTACTGTCATCAATCAAGGACCTAAAACAACTAGGAAAGCAAATCGACTTTATATATTCGTATGCCGCCACAAGACGTGAAAATCTATTCTCAATGAACGATACGATCGACAGATTACTGTCGGCTGTTGAATTCCTGCTATCATACGACCCAGATAACGGCTGATTTCACAGCCAGCCTGAAATAGCACTCGGGATCAAGAACTACCGAGAAATCAAGTCCCCCTGACGCTGGCCAAGGCGATAACGAGATTTTTCACGAAACTGCATCCGCTACATTTAACTGGCTTGGCGTCACAACGAGTTCAATGATCACCCTGTACTAGAAACTACGTCTACAATCAGCTACTGGCGGCATTACAAAAAACACCGTTGATAGTACATGTTCAAGTGCCCCCGAATATCAGCGACACGGCTTTAACCTACAATTTCATATCAATGGCCATCGCCTATCAACAAAGATCCCAGTTCATATGTGCTGTATCGCAACCAAAGAACCCCATTCATGCAACTGTCAGATTTTTACCAAAAAACACTTGTATTGAGGCGTCAAAGACCTACGTCTTTATGACTAACGGAGCGGACCAAGAATGCCGCCAAAAGTTTCGAGGTCTGCAAGTTTTTAACGCAAAATCATTTGCTGAGGCATCATCTCCAGTTCCTTGGGCCGCCAACTTTATAGACCCAAATACAGACGTAGATGGTCGAATAAACCTGCCCGACGTACGACCATTCGCCCTACGCATTTAATCGAAAGCGTCCAGCATGACAGAATACGGTTCATTGTTGACTCAACAACCCGGCCCAACAACTATCAAATACAATACAGAACCCTCAATCATAAGATGATCACTTCAAATTTATTTAGTTCGCTAACGTTGCACTGTACAAACATACGATAATAAATGGACAAGCCCACAAAAATAATTAACACTGGAACCAACAACAAAAACCGTTCCTCCTACCCATTTAAATATAACACCACGTGAGTCAACTGCGGTTGGAACACAAGTTAATCAATATAATCCGACACGCTATATAACTTCAGGGCCCCTCTCACCAATATTTGTGGCGCCTATCATCAGTTAGCAAGAATAATTAAAGGTTTTGGACCGAACTCCGGGGTTATGCAACTAGGCGTGAAGAATGAAAAACCATTTGTACACACATATTGGTACTCGACAAACCAAAGTCGAAACAAACAGCAGCCGTTCAGCCTCAGACAGGCTTTAGTGGTTGGCGGCGCCATTCATTAGATTCAATGGGCACCCCTGGCCGCGCGGGCGACCTCGCCAAATACACTAAATTAAGCCACTGGGCGCATTAAGAACAAGCCTACTGCTCGACGCATTGTTGACAATGTAGCGGGCTCAAACCGGCCGAGCAGGTGGACGCCACAGGCGATCCATATCAGCGACACCGCTTATTGCCTGTTAATTTTAATAGGCTGGCCATCACATCAAGCGGCAAAGTAGGGCCAAAATAAAAGCCGACGATCAAGAACCCCACCCCTGCACCGGCGCCCGGTTGTGAAGGCCCGGCTCGAGGGCTGTTCACCACAGCCGATCCCGCCCGCATCATCCATCGGTGCTGCCCCGACGGCAGCAGATGCCAAGCGCAGCCCAGCAGCACAAGGCCGTCCCGTGCCTAGGACAGGCACGGTGGACGTACAAGAACGTCCCGCACCCTGGATGGGCTCGGTGGACGCACCAGATCCAACGTCATCCATCAGCGACTCCACCATGGCATCTTCAGCGACGAGATGCGCCATGTACGATTCCATGCCGAGGCTGACGATGGAGTCGTTTCAGTCAGGACTCGGACAACTACAATGCACAATGGATAACCTTTATTAAGTGACTCTCTAACCTTTATTTATATACTTTAACATGTAATACTATGTCATTGGATCATACTATGGATACCATTTGTTGTAAGTATAGTGTATTTTATTTTCTTTGAATTTATTGTAAAGTTTAGTAAACCTATTGTAGCGTAGGTAGGTCGCATTTGTTAAACATTTCACCTTAATGTTAGCACATTTATATCACTCATCAAAATACTACGTACCTATTAAACTATTGTATTGAACTATAAGTTAATGTAAACTGGGAATGGTAGCTTGATTCTCAACTAACACGGATCTCAAATTCAAACAAAGAAACCATATTTTATGTGTAATATATTACAATAAGAAAAGAAAAAAAAGATGCACACTCACCTCATGGCGGAACTGCCGGCCCGAGCAGCGCCAGAGGAAATGACGATCCTTCTATCCATGTTATTAAAGTTTACTGAAATTTTTTTTTGTAAAAAAGCAAAAGTCACAATGAGTACACAAATACGTGCTACTTGCTCAAAGTTTTGACAACAAGTGACTTTCAAAATCCGAAAACACACGGTTAACAATTAATCACGCCCTCCGACCAATACGGAGCGAGTATATATCTTAATTAACACCATACAGGCAATGATGATCTAGCTACCATCCTCAGTCACAGGGGATTCAATTAATCAACCCTCCACTCTGTGTGAAGCAAAAACAAAACTATCAACATGTTTTAATTTTTCCCCCCAAAAAAAAAAAGGTTTCTCCAATTTTAAAACCGGTGGGTTTTTTATTTTTTGGGAAAAAAAAAAGGGGTAATTTTTAATTTTCCCCGTTTAAAATTTTTTTTTAAAATTTTCCCAAAAACCCTTTTAAAATTTTTTTTTTTAAAATTTTTTTTTTTGGTTTTTTTGTTTAAAAAAAGGGAAAAAAAATTTTTTTTTAAAAAAGGGAATTTGAAAACAAAATTTTTTTTTCCCCCCCCCAAAAAATTTGGGAGGGGGGGGTTTTTTTCCCTTAAACCCTTAAAATTTAAAACCCCCCTTTTTAAAAAGGGAGGGAAAATTTTAAAATTTTTGGGGGGGAAAAAAAAAATTTTGGGGGGGGAAAAAAGGGGGGAAAAAGGAAAATTGCTTTTAAAAGGAAAAACCCCGGGGACCCCTTCCCTTTTTAAAAAAGGGGTTTTTTTTTTAAAATTAAAAAAATTTTTTTTAAAAAAAAAAAAAAAATTTTTTTAAAAAAAAATTTAAAAAAATTAATTTTTTTTTAAAAATTTTTAAAAAAAATTTTTTTAAAAAAAAATTTTAAAAATTTTTTTTGGGGTTTTTTAAAAAAATTTTTTTTAAAAAAAAAAGGGTTAAAAGTTTCAAAAATTTTTTAAAAAAAAATTTTTTTTTAAAAAAAAAATTGGGTTAAAAAAAAATTTTTTTTTTTAAAAAATTTAAAAATTTTAAAACCAAAATTTTTTTTAAATTTTTTAAAAAATTTTTTTTTTTTTTTCCTTTTTTTAAAAAAATTTTAAAAAGTTTTTTTTAAAAAAGGGAAAAAATTTTTTTTTTTAAAAAAAAAAATTTTTTTAAAAAAAAAAAACCCAAAAAAAAAGTTTAAAAAAAGGGGGTCGGGGGGCCCCCCCCCCTAAAAAAGGGGGGGGGGGTTTTGGGGAAAACCCCCCTTTTGGGGGCCCTTTTTTTTAAAAAAAAATTTTTTAATTTTGGGTTAAAAAAAATTTAATTTCCATTGATCCCAAAGGCTATATTTTATATTGTCCACGTGATGGGGATTTTCATGTTCAAGCAGACCACTTTCTGGGCGTGCTATCTTTTGCACGTGCGTTAGACAGAACATTAGTGTTGCCCCCATGGATGGCATGGATTGAATACCATCTATATCAAATAGGGTCAGTTCAAGTTCCATTCAAAAAATACTTTAATGTTACAGCTGTCAATGAGTTTCATCGAGCTATAACAATGGAAGACTTTATGGAAGAATTAGCCCCAAAAGTTTGGCCAGTTGGAAAAAGAACAGTATACTGCTATGACACACATGATCCCGATAAAAGAAACTGCAATGCAAAAGAGGGAAACCATGCTGAAACATTTTGGAATACCTTTGATGTTGAATTTGATTCGTCTGACGTTTTTGGACCGGATTTGTACTATGCCACTGACCAAGTGCATAAATGGAATAGCAAGTTCCCACGTAAAAGTCATCCCGTACTAACATTTACCATGTCACCATCCTCATCTCCAGTTAGAGAAGCTGATCTTCCATTGCAGAAATATGTACAGTGGTCTTCTGAGTATGAGGATAAGGCAGTCGAGTACATAAAAACATACTTGGAATCGCCATTTATAGGTATTCATGTGATTAATGGTGGTCAATTCGAAGGTATATGTCAATACATCCCAACCACAAAGAAGAACTTACTAGCATCTGCCCAATGCTTAGGATATCGTAATGAAAATGGACCAGTCACCAAATATCTATGTCTGCCAAGTGAGAACAGTATGATCAGCCAGTTGAAGAAAGCAGTGGAAAAGTACCAGGCAAAGTCCGTGTTCATCGCTACTGATAATGACCCTCTGATTCACCAATTTCAAAAGGCAATGAAAGATGTAAAATTTGTTACCGAAAATAAGGAACACAAGTTGATAAAAACTTATCCACGTCTTGATTTAGCGATTCTTGGAAAAGCGGATCATTACATCGGCAATTGTGTCTCATTTGCTACCGCTTTTGTTGTAAGGGAGAGAAGACTCAAGAATAAAACTGTGGAGTTCTGGAATTTTAGACCAGAAACTCATGATAAAATGGACGAGTTATAAGACAATCACAGTGTGTGCGACGAACATTACTGATATGTCAAAAGTAGACACCAAGCATTAGAATTTTAGTAGCAGGCCTAATAAGGGATGCAATATCTGTAACATTGTAGTAAATGTATCTTAATGCAGAATGATGTATGTAGAGAAGAAAATGTTCAAATAAAATTATTGTGTTAGTTTTATCAGTGACACCTACATTTACAATGGTTTCAATATTCCTTTATTCTTTTAAAATCGTTTACAAGTTATAGTAATGTGTAGAGTTACTTTGAAAATGTAAATATTGTTGTTATGCATGATGCTTTGAAAAGAAATAGATGTATAAACACTTTTAAATGTAAAATTATTACAGCTAGTGTCATATAGACGCACCGTATAATGTCACCTAATTTCGAATGTTTGAAATTAATTTGAATACATAAAACTGAATTTTCTTGTAATGTTGCCATTATTTACGGGTGTACATACATGTATCTAAGTAGATAAGTCTTTCTTATTAAACCATAATGAAAATTGTTAAAAATTATGAATATATTTGCTACAACACTCTAAAAGTTATGTTGCTATTATTTACGTACGATGTTAAGTCCTGTTTTATTGCTGAAACGTGATAGCAATTGGTAAAAGATTATGAACATATTTGGCATCCAACACTTTGTTCGATGTAATGTTGCTGTTTATTTACATAAATGTAGAGATAAGTAAAAGAAATAGTATTGTAAATATTGCTTGAGATATTAGACCCTGCATGAAATGTTCTGATGTGATAGTTTGTCATGGTTCTGCTGTGATAGGTCCTGGTTTTTGTGTGATAGTATATGTTCGTGTAGTTATCCAACTTCCATTTTACACTACATCTTGAGGATCTAATTGCATGTTTAACATGAATTACATCTATATTTCATATTAGACTATGTGTTTGATACAAACACCTCAATGGAACTCACAAAACATATAATTTCTAAAGTCCCGGTTCTGGTGTGATCACAAATATTTGGTCCCGGTTCTGTTTGATAGTTTTGGCTGTGCACCAGTAAATTATGAGTTAACCAATTTGGCATGACAATTATTTAATAGAGTAGCATATGTTACATCCCATTCTTCTATGTTCATATCATAAATGAGAGTAAATATTTGCATTTAGGAGGTGTATTATGGTGATGATCTGAGGGTGGGGAGGGTGCTATGAACAAATGACACTCTATCAAGAATATTTAAATTATTCCAACCTAAGTTTTGAAATTTCACCACACCCCCATTACCACAAGAAGGCCCCCCCCCCAATGCTTCCCCTCAAACGCACACTCTAACACAAACATAGAGCACTCATGTGTTTTCTATAAGTGCACTCCACATTGACACATACCCATCCCCACGCCTCAAAAAATTAAAACAAATAGCAGACATGACAGCGTCATTTGACGTCCTACTAAAGACGCCAAAGGGATCACATTGGTTTAAAAAGTAAGGGATTACAGCCACTTGCTTCTCGGTCTATGTGTACATTCATACTTTCAAAAATGACTGCCTCAATAATATACCCAATCCCAAGGTTGATAAAAAGACCATTCCAAACCTCCACAAATAGTCCACCCCTATGAGTAAACCTTTAAAAACCTTAAAAATTATATAATGAGTTATTTTTGATTAATTGAATATTTTCTTCAAAAATTTTACATGAAATATTAGGAGTTTAGTGATTTGCATCACATCAATCATATCAATCATAAATACTGATAAACTTTGTATACACAAAGAATCATTTTCAATAGGATTGAATCTTTAAAATGGTACTTATACATTAGTTGAACAATATGCAGTAGTTTGTGTCTATCTTCTATAAGCTTTAAGAAAACATTTGCAGTAGAATAAATCTCATTTAGTTCAACAAAATGGAAGGAGTCTACGAAGGTGCTGAGGGAAGCTTCCTCAACATTGATGATGATCCACTGAATATCAGTGTAAATGTGGAAGTGACAACTTCTGTCACTGAAGTCACAGGGGAAGTGCCAAAATAGCCACTGCAAGTACTGAAGTGCTTGCATTTTGGATGCAGGTACCGAACTCGATTCTCATCCAATATGTCAAGACAGACTTTATCGCAGGAGTTTGAAAAACTTCCGGTGAAATTTGTGCTCCAGAGAATATTATACTCAGTATGAACTTAAAGACATGAATTGGTCCATAAACATAACCACTGTTCGGTTATCTGTGATCAATGCTGCCGCTCATTCAGATCAGAGCAAAGTTTGAAAATACATGTCAAGTTCCACCACAAAAGGGTAGGCTATGCGTGCAATCATTGCAACAAAGTCATGTCGAACAAGGCTGATTTTACCGGCCATATGAACCGTTTTATCGTTTGCCACTTTGATGGTCATTGTGACCTCATCGAACACAATGTTTTCAATGTCACATGATAAAGTAGCTGGAACCACATTGAAATGAACTGCCCTGTATCGCTTAGTTCCGCATGCAAGTGCCCTTGGTAGTAAAATACAGATTTTCTTATAATTATGTTCATTTATACAATGCCAGATAGTTGAAGATGCTGACCCAATCCGCCGATGGCAATAATAACATCTGCCTAATTGCTCCTGTAAAATATAAAATAAATGTTCATTGGTAATGAAATGTAACGGAGAATGCAGATAAATAGAATAGGGTCTCAGCATGATGTGGACATTTGCTCTTTAAATATCACACCAGAACCGGAATTATACCCTTAAAAGTCACATCAGAGCCGGGACACTATCAATCAGAACCAGGACACTATCACATTAGAACCAGGACATAGTAGAATAAATAAAAATCACGAATATCTTTCAAAACCAGCAGGTCCTGATTAAGATGACTCACACAAATCATTGACAGTACATCATTGTTATATAGTAAACTAATTTTAAGGAAGAAAAATACAAAATAAACTTTCTTTTCTACATTTGATTGTCAAAATCAATGAATTTTACAATGAAACACACTATACTACGCCTTAAAGAGATTTATGATTTTGAAACGTACAGAGACTCATTATCAATGTATTTTGAACAAGTTAAAACAAAATCTTACCATGTTTATGGGTCAATATCCATGTAAAACTCCTTGAAATAAAACTCGGATGACTATACCATGCAGAAAATCACAACAGAACCAGGACCTATCACAGCAGAACCATGACAAACTATCACATCAGAACATTTCATGCAGGGACACCTCCTCCCCAGTGAATCCATGTTGTGTTATCGGTTAACAGAATATGAGACTTTCAAAGTTGCATGCACCCAGCAAAACCAGGGTCACATGAATATAATATTCTCCTAAGACACAACCCAATACCCCTAAAGACCGTCATTTACATAATATATGTGATGATGTCATCCCAGATGACCTGGGAAAAGCCCAATGACGTCATACAATCTGTGGCCAATGGCTGTATTGTGTGACCTAGTTTCATTTAGGATAGTATGAAAACAGCACCTCAGTTCTATTTATAAATAGAAGCATGTGCTACTTGTACACAGAGGAATCCCAGAAGCCTTATTGGTCGAAATGGTGTCATACTTACACCAGCTCTGTGCCGACCTCTTTTGGCCATGACTGTATGCAATCAATTTTCAAAGCATGCATGCAAACCACCATAACTGATTGGTCCTAGCCTATGTACACATTCATATTCAATCTGTATTCATTCAGCAGCTTTACTCTCTTTTTGGCTGTAGGCGCAAGTAATTTTAGATTTTTCACTGTGTCTTAAATGAACAATATGTCATGGTTTGTTAACCACCGAATGCCTGCCATGCATAACTATTGCCTTCAATTTTTGCCCGAGTTATTCACTACATGAGGGCATGCATTCATACAAAGCAAGATTTGGACAAACCAAGATATATTCATTATAAAATGTCGATAAACCCTCATTACCGCCCAGAAGTTTGAAAACTCTCAAGAGTATAGCCTAAATTAATCAGTTTCACTGCACAAAGCAAAAGTCTAAAATCCTGCCGCTGACTGAGTCGGCACACATTCGATTTTTACACTTTTTAAAACTGTTCTGATTGAAACAACTATCCGACACAAGGGTTACCTTATTTTGAATATGCAGAACCATTTTACTAACAATGTACGCTAAATAATCCCAAAAAGTGATTGAACTGTGATTAATTTCGAACTCGTGTGTTCTGCTGGTCTACTAGTCTAAACACTGATGTCGTTCTGTGTACATATTGTGCAAAAAATGCGGGATTTTCTAAAAGTCACAATGCAAACTTGGAATAAAGTTGCAATTTTTTTGAGTTTACATTATTTATTCCTCTTTTAGTCATGCTATACGAGATCATTCAAATCTCTGTAATATTGTAAATATAGTCGGTTTTTATTTTTTAATCGAGGGGGGTTTCAAAATGTGCAGACCATTAAATGTGCATCTCAATCATCCCTTGTGATTTGAAAATAGGAGATCTGGAACATTTGGCTCTAGCCAATCACCATGCAGTTGTTAGGGGTGTGTGCAGATAGAGTTGTTATAATGCATTATATTGCCACAGGAATTGGGGTGATGCTGCTGAATGATGTTTTTGTAATTGGCCTAAGATGCACAGCACGCCGTAAGCCATGCTGCTGCTTATGTTGGAGTGTGGTGAAATCCACACCTATGCATACAGTAATTCCCCGTTACCTGTGTTGTAATCCGGACATAACAACATGTTACATGTTGCATGTTGTTGTATTTTTTAGCACACTTGTAAATGCAAAATAGTAGGCTACTCTTCAGGCATTCCAAACGCAGTTTTGCGTCCATTTGCCGTATGTTTCAGCGCAATTTCAATGACACAAACTACGTACTAATTATCACAGTATTCCTGGGTATAATCTTGGTAGAAAAAAATAATTAGCTAAAAATCTAATTTTTAAGATTCTGATCACGTGCCAAGTCATGACGATAATCAGGGCAACAGCATGTTCCGTATAACAATATGTATCATTTAAGCTAAATCGTGTAGTGAACTGTAAAATGCATCTGTTCCATGTGAATATCTGAAACATTATGACTTGAGGCCTTGGGCTTTAGCCTAGGCCTCTCCCCTTATACAGTATATAAGCCTCTAAAAGCTGTGTTAGATGTTAACAAATATGCTCTTCCCCATTTCATTTGCATTGATACGTCACATAATGATATTCATTATTCTCCCACTTCTGACCGTCTTTATGAATGAGTAGGCCGTAGGATATTTTCCGATATATATGAGAATTAATGTGCCACCATTTGCACAGTTCTACTACAAGGTAACTACTTTTTCTACAAACCGACTGATAAAGATGTAAAGTTATTGTTTTAAACACCAGATGGCAGCACTCATAATAACATTGCCGTGAAAAATTGTGACTTCTGCACCTAAGTTAACCAGAACGTCCGGCACCTTTCTACATAACCTCGAACTTGTGTTGACCGTCTATATATATATATATATATATATATATATATATATATATATATATATTCCATATATACTATCACTATATAGTTCTTATATATGCTCATACTATCAAAGTTCTATATTTTGGAACAAAATAATATAGTCTATTTTTATTACTATTGAAAACACATATCACACATTACTTCTACAGTTTTTGTTTCATACATACATGTGGTATGCAATCATCAGGAAGTTATGCATTATGAATGGGGAGACATTAAACAATCAACATATATTATACCATGTTACACAGTTTCTCTAATTTGGTTCTATAGGATGGTTTATAGCCTACATACTGATTAATATCTGGGTTCTTATGATTTGGGGTAGATGCAACAATCAGGATATTATTATTTTTCATTAATAAACAGTTGTTGTTCAATAAAAAACTTTAATAGCTGGAGATTTTCCTCATCTCTTTGACATTATTGTTTTTTTGCCTACATTTTGTTTTTCTGTTGGGTGTTTGATTCAGTACTGTCAGATGTACTGTCAACCTTCTGTTGACTGATGACACCTGTCTTTTTTATTTCTTGTTTTTGGATCTTTCTAATTCTGTTGTTAATCTAGATTTCATTTTTTTAGCATCAAATGTGCCATTTTTCTGTTTTTTATGAATGGACCATATTTTTTTTTCATCTGTTGGTTGGTTCTGATTCTGCATTTTTCTTGATCTGATCGCAGTTTACTGTTTAAAAACTACAATAACTTTGTTTTTTTTGATGTGTTGCTATGGCACCCCTAAGTTAACTGGAGATGAATTGTTCAATTCTTAAATTATACACATACAAACAAAACGAATACGTGCAAACGATTTTCAACAAAGCAGTCTTTCAACTTTAGATACTAAAAGAGTTTTATTTGCTTTTTTCACCAACAATTAACAAGCATTGTTGTTGCATGCACCTCATTTGGGTCAAATTTTAGTACAACATTTGTTCAACTAAAATTCAAATGGGGGCTTTCAATAACAATTTTTTTGAAACTTATATCTGTATTTGTCCATGATAGGGAACATACCTGGGTCGATTTATCGGGCAATTTTTACAGAATATATTGAATCTTTCTTGCTCTTTATTTTTTCAAGTTTATTGGTGGTCTTTTTCCAGCAAGAATCTACTGTAAACATATTTCTTTGAGGGCATGAAATATCGTATAAAATTAACAATAAATGGCATCTGAAACTGTTCCCCAAAAATTATACAATCTTCTACTACATTCCTACAATTTATTACCAATTATCCACAGAGGGAAGAATATATTGAAAATATTTGGGTTTGTTTCCTTGTTCATAAACATATCCCCACCCTTTCAGATCTAAAGTTACCGCCAATACTTTTTGGCGTCAATAGTCGTTTTTCATCTATGATTATTCATAAAAATAAACTGGCGGGATGTCGCATGTTTCCATAGCAATTCATCGGATACTTTATGCCCAAAACTTCTAGTTTGCAATATTTATTATTATACTCAGCAATTAATTTTGAAGTTTTTGTTGTTATATATAATAAAAAACTTTTCCAATGTACAGAGGTTACATCTTTTTTGTTCTGTTGTCATACGCTCTAGCTTTTCCCATTATTTTTTCCATTCTATGTTGTAAGGCAGGTTTTTCTGTTTTAGTGTCCAGATGTATTTGCTTAGTTCTGTTGCACTTTTTCATCGATTCTTTCTCAAAAGACTGCTTGTGGTTGGCAAATCGCGCCTTGAACGTGGTTTCTGTGAGCCCGATGTAAGTCTCAGTGTGTTGGTTGGGAGATGCCACTGATGCTTGGTAGATTAGGCATTTTTCAAGACATTTCCCACTTAGTGGGCAGTTGCTTTTGTCTCTGCAGTTACATGTTCTTTCTTCGGTGATGGTATTTTCTATTTGCTTTTTGTTGTGGTTATCAATTTTGCTTTTGATGTTTGGCATGCAGCTATAGGACAGTTTGATTGTGTTTTTGTTGAATATTTGTGTCAAGGTATGTCCTTCTGGGAAGCTTTCAGTTAGGATTTTGAAAAACTTTTTTCCAATATTTGTTTTGACGGAGAGGTCGAACGGTGGGTTATACCACGTTATATTGCGTTTTCTTGCTCTTGCATTTTTGTTTATTGGTGGGTGTTTTTTGTATTCCATCTTGTAGTCATAACCGAGACTTTCTTTGAGGGCAGATTGGTATGGCACTATTTGCTTCTTTAAATATTGCTTCTGAGGAAAGAATCGATGAAAGTCAACAGAACTTACACTAACTAAAACAGAAAAACCTGCCTTACAACATAGAATGGAAAATAATGGGAAAAGCTAGAGCGTATGACAACAGAACAAAAAGATGTAACCTCTGTACATTGGAAAAGTTTTTTATTATATATAACAACAAAATGGCTACTTTGAACAAAAGATCTGAACTGATAAGCACATGCAGGCATAAGAACAAATTATTTCTAAAAATTATATAGTGTAAATGACTTCAAAATTAATTGCTGAGTATAAACCAAATATTGCAAACTATAAACTGTGTAACATGGTATAATATATGTTGATTGTTTAATGTCTACCCCATTCATAATGCATAACTTCCTGATGATTGCATACCACATGTATGTATGAAACAAAATTGTAGAAGTAATGTGTGATATGTGTTTTCAATAGTAATAAAAATAGACTATATATATATATATATATATATATATATATATATATATATATATATATATATATATATATATATATATATATATATATATATATATATATATATATATATATATATATATATATATATATATATATATTATATATTATATATATACTGGACTATGAACGCAATCAATTGTTTGGTTAATTTTGATCAGTCTTTGTCACCCGTGCTTTGTTAGTTCTTCAATGCGTGCAGGAAGGTTGCACTCTAGTTGACAAAGGCTATACAGTACTGTGTACATCGGCATACTTTTAAACACAACCTTGACCTTTGTGGTACCCAGAACATACATACTGGCTACAATATCGTCTCCACATTTCCCAACCTCCTCTATTGTAGATTCCCCATTTCTTTCCAAAGGCAAGTGCTTTTTCTTTCATACCTTTTGAAACTTGCAATATATTAAACAGTTTTACTTTGCCAGTATGAAAGAATGAATATGTTGTATCGCAGCCGTACATAGCATGAGCTAAATTAGCAGCTAAAGTGTGCTTCTCAGATAGAAGCATGTATAGAGAATTACAGTATCATATCATACCAAAATATAAAACTGAAAATTTACATTCTGTGAAATATACCCCCACTGAAACAGAATTTCATTGAATACTTTTCTTCTCAACTAGCTTCCAATGGGATTGCAGTTGATCATGCAGAAGAGGAAGGTGATGCTGATGTCATCATTGTAAAGAACACCCTTCGAATAGCTGCTACAGTTAATGTTACTACTGTCATTGCAGATAATACTGATATTTTTGTTTTGCTAATCCACCGTTGTTCACAAGATGCAACCATCTTTATGAAAAGAAGGAATGACATTGTTAGTATCAGAACTGCCAAAAATGAAATACGTAGTGATATGTGTATGTGCTTACCCTTTGCTCATGCTATGTCTGGCTACGATGCATTAATCATTCTTTCGTATTGGCGAAGTAAAAGTGTTAAATATATTGCAAGGCTCAAAAGGTATGAGAGAAAAAGCACTTGCCTTTGGAAATAGGGAATCCCCAGGCACACCATGCAATCAGTTAACAGTTTTGGCGTGTGAAACAGCTTTTGGCGTGGGTGCAAAGCAGTTTTGGCCTGGTAAGTCCAGGAGTACGTAGTCCTGCTCGTTGCATATGCTGTCTGGTAGGTAATCGTGGCTTGTTTTGTCTGCTAAAATGGTGTGCATTGAGAATACTAAACATTTCTGGTGGTGTAGAGAACATCAAACATTTCCTCACTGCAACCAATTTTCCATAATTGTGGACACAAAATTGTACCCCTTTACTCTCTGCACAGTCATGTTTTGTAAAGCACATGTAATAGCTATTAACTAATAATAATTTTCATTTGACATGTGCACACATGTAAATCAGTATGCCAAGTATACCATCTGCAAAGCTTTTCGTTTACCTTTTAGTATAAAGGCAATAAAATGATTTTAATTTTTTATACCCGGAAACAAGTTTTGGCGTGTATGCACTTTTCAAGCACACCGAGTTTGGCGCGTGATTCTAAGTTTCATGTGATGTGTATCTTAGCCATACAACTAAACACAATGTGTTTATTTAGCAATTGTTGGGCCTATAACATTTACAGATAATTTTTAAACTCTTTTTCTTTCAATAATGAACTAGGTATGGAGTGCAAGAAATGACCACGGTATAATCTATCATTGAATCGCAAGAAGAAAAGAAATGTTATGATTTATGACAAGGACTATGGTTGATACATCAAAAGGGAATTTGCTACGTGCAAATATAGAGTTACATAATTCTAGTGTGAAATGCACCTGGGTATTTTGTTTTGTTTTTTGTTTGTTTCATTTATTCAATGAAAGGGCCTTTTTACCCTTCATTCAATATTATGATGACATCTAAACAGCACTTCGAAAAAAAAATGTTTATCATATGGCTTAGAGTGACCACTGATGTTTTATCTTTGTCTATAAATTGACCCTGCGCCTATAAGTATGAAATACATTGAACAGGAGGGCATGTTTCCACTGGATTCAGACACTAGATCGTCAGTACACCACACCAAACTTGTTTCGCCCCCACGCCAAACCTTGTTACATATAACTGACAAAGAAAAAGTCATTTTTCTATGGGCAGACTGCTCTAGACTGCCTAATCGCATGCATGTGTGCTATGTGCCGAGAGTCTGATGTATACACTTTACAAAGACATGAACGGGTGTTTCCAAAAGCTAGAAAATACCTATTTACATTGGCAAATTTTCAGAAACATCTGGGGTTCTAATTTTTTGCAGCCGATAGCATTCCAACTGGTCCATGTCAAGATAAAAAACCTGGCTTAAGTATAAGCAGATATATCCCCATTCTCAATGCAAACAAAATCAACCATTTTTCTCTACTTGTTAGTTTGTAGGGATCAATTTTATATTGTGAATAAAAATCTATGGTCACTTACCACGCCAAAACTGCTTTGCACCCACGCCAAAAGCTGTTTCACACGCCAAAACTGATAACTGATTGCATGGTGTGACAGGGAGGTTGGGAAATGTTGAGACGATATTGTAGCCAACATGTATGTTCTGGGTACAGAAAAGGGTGAAGATGAGCTACGACATAGATTCGTCACATCATCCAAATATGTTCCTGTAGAGCAAATGCACCCTATAAGCAGATCTACATATTTCCATTCTCTTACAGTACATCATCAGGTTTCAACTTGGCTTTTTCTTAAAACTGTACTTGATAAGGAGGAATATGGATCCCATGTTGATGTAGATAAACACACTGTTACTCCAATAGCCTCTGATAAAAGTCCAACACCTCAAGAGTTGCTAAGATCAATCAGATGCTCATGCAAATCAGCATCCACACATTTTATACCTTAGCAAATATTTTCGACCTTGTCTGTCAGACAGTCTTTTTCAAGCTGACGTCACACAGGATGGCAGGACGTGACGTCAGGAAGTAGGTCAGTGTTGGTGGGGGGGGGGGGCGCGGGAGGGCTGTCCCTGCAAGCCGCCCATGGTCTCAGTAGAGTGTCATATGCATGCGATAAGGTGTATGCATCTTCATCTCGGTTCATTGTCTTTTTCCTTTTCCTTATTGTGATCGCTTCCCAGATCTGTCTGTCTCTTGTGTTGGACTCACGACTGATGGGCTTCGTGTTGTCCCAGTCAGGGATATGGTTCATATTGGCCATGTGATCTGTGATGGCGGATTTGTGCAAGTCACTTGCAGATGCCAAACGGGTGGCTCTAGTTCGTACTCCACTGTTGGTATGTTCTTCAACATCCTTTTGATGTTCTGCCACACAAGTACCTAGTTTCCTCCCTGTTTCGCCAATGTACACACTGTCACAGTTTCTGTACCCAATCTTATACACACAACCACATATCTCTTTCGGCTTGATTTTGTCCTTTGGGTGGACCAAAATGTTTCTCAGGGTCTCGTATGGTTTAAAGGCAGTACTGATGTATGGTCTCTGAGTGTTATAGCCATCCTCTCTGATAGTCCTTTGATATACGGAATGACTACCATACCTCTGGATTTGGCTCGATTAGCATCACTAGTTTTCTTCCTTTTGCCCTTCTGACTTGACACCTTCATGCGTTTTACCTCCTGAAACGTCCATTTGGGGTAGTTACAGATACTGAGAGCCTAACAGGGAGGAAACTAGGTACTCGTGTGGCAGAACATCAAAAGGATGTTGAAGAACATACCAACAGTGGAGCAAGCACCAGAGCCACCCGTTTGTTATCTGCAAGTGACCTGCACAAATCCGCCATCACAGATCACATGGTCAATATGAACCATATCCCTGACTGGGACAACACGAAGCCCATCAGTCGTGAGTCCAACACTAGAGACAGACAGATCTGGGAAGCGATCGCTATAAGGAAAAGGAAAAAGACAATGAACCGAGATGAGAGTGCATACACCTTATCGCATGCATATGACACTCTACTGAAACCATGGGCGTCTCGCAGGGACAGCTACATGACCTACTTCCCGACGTCACATCCTGCCATCCTGTGTGACGTCAGCTTGAAAAAGACTGTCTGACAGACAAGGTCGAAAATAATTGTTAAGGTATAAAATGTGTGGGTTTTTCAAAAATAAATGTTGTCATATACATACTTTCTCGTAATTGTCTATCAAATGGGCAATTTGTTAGTAACCTTCCTAATATTTTTAAGTCTTTACGAAGTGCTACACACACATTGGCATACCATGGCTTGTTTACTTTACGTTTTTTCCTTGCTTTCTTAAAACGGTATGTTTTCAATCCTGATGCTTTAACCAACCGTGAGGTTACCTCATCAATATTACCATCACCATTGTCATGATTCGGGTATACCCGTGATTCTATTCAGAGTTGCAACATTTTGTTCAATATAATTAACAAATGATTTTTCAGTAGCTTGATTCCACTTACATCTAGGTGGAGCTTTAAGTCCCCCACCACTATCACACTCCTTTCTAGACTGTCTAGACCTAATATAAAGACCAATGGGACAGTGATCAGAGATATCTTTTAGATAACCATGACCAGTAAATAGTGTAACATATTTCAGTAATGACTGGTCTACAATAGCATAGTCGCTTGCACTACACCCATTATATTTAAACCACGTACATTTGCCAGTTATATCTCCTAGAGTCAGGCCATTTAAAATTCTTAGTTGTGTATTATACACAAATCAATGAGGTTTTTTTCCCATATTCATTCATGGTTTTATCAGTGTCCATTCTGGTCATTAAACAATCGTCTGGATTAAGCATATTATTGAATGGGTGGAAATCATCAGAAACATTCATCATATAATCTTTTACCCTATGTGTTCTTGCATTCATGTCACCCAGGATGATGCACCTTCCAGCATTCTGGAATTTTATAAGTTCATTTTCTAAGGTTTCCCATGTTGATAAGTCTGAGTTATCAGATTTTAAATAAGAAGAGTTTGATGGACAAATATACACAAATGCAACAAACAAGTCATGGCCATCCCAATCTCCTGCTTTAATTTTTAGCCACATAATGTCTGGTGATAGACTTTTAATGTAACACGTACTTGAAATTAATCCATTTCTTACTAAAATTGCAATACCACCAGATGGTTTCTTCGCCTTTTGTGTACTGGACGTCATGACATATAGCTCTTAAAACCAGGTATGCATGGTAACGAATCTTTATCACAGTGAGTTTCAGTCAGTCCAATTATATCATAGTTATCTACCGCATTTAGAAATTCTAGATCACTACATTTATTCCCATTCACTTTAGAGTTCAGACCTTCAATGTTCCATTGACATAACTTCCGTTCACATGGATTTTCTATTCTTGACTTCAATACCATTATAATTTTAAATTGAATTATTCATATAGAGATACCACAAGCATAAACATAAATCAAGACATCATACAGTTTCGAAATCTTCTTAACCACGACCTACAAACATTTACTTATAACTAGTATAATTCCCCAATGTATAACGTCTTTCAACAATATTAACATGAATATCATTTCTGAATATTTTCAACAAATACCTATAAACATTTACTTGTGACAGTTGACTAGTAACCAGAGTATCCTCTCCTATATGTACCATTCCAAGAAGGCGCTCTGTTGAAATTATTAGTATCACGAGATCCACCGTGGAATCTCCCGTGAGATCCCCCATGACGTCCACCGAAAGAATAACCATGGAAATCATCATTAGATCCACCAGCACTTCTGTTCATCCTGTAGCGGGGCCACTGGCGTCCACTTCCATCACCCCGGTTATGTGTTCTATCAGTCGAAAGCCTTGGAGGGTTACCCAAAGCACGCTCCAGGGTTGATTTAATCTTCTTAGCAAGCTCAGCAGTACCCAGCCTGTTAAGTATATGCACACCATCCTGGCAGTATAAAGATGGTATAGGTGCTCCCGCTCTTGTCAGTTTTCCGTGTTCAACCATAAAAAGCCCAGGCATTTAGCAAGCTGGCCTTGGAATTGTTCTCATCACTGTCCAAACGTGGCAAGGTTAGCGATAATACAATCGGGTTTGAGTTGATTGAACAAATTTGGTTTATCAATGTCACAGTCTTTTCACAAGCCGTCGCAACATCATCACACTTAATATTGTTATCAGTAATGTGCACGAAGGTGGCAACAGTGTCTGCAGTAATGTGAGCCTGTATAGTATCACTAGCTTCATCCAACGTGTGACACTTAACTTTTTGGATTACACGATCATTAAGTACCTGAAGCTTATCAGAATAAATGTATTCAGTGTGAGAGTTACCAATGAATAGTACATTTGATTTGTTACAATTAGCATGACTAACACGTGAATGACGTAGGAGGTACGGTCAGCACATAGTTCAATCGGTTTTGGAATGTTACTTATGTCTTTTATGTTGATGTTGATTTTCAGTTCATTAAGATATTTTTGTAGAGTGTCTAGCCAGGATGTCTTTGGTCTTCCTCTCTGGTTCTGTCTTGGTTTGATAGCTTCATTGAAGGCTATTCTAGCTGGTGTTTCTGCTGGTAAACGCATTTAGGGTATGTGATTCCTATTGCATATCTGAGTAGGTGTCTCTGGAAGGCATCTAGTTTGTCGGATAGAGTATCGTTTAGTGTCCATAGTTCGCAGTTATATGATAAGGTAGATTCTATGTACATTTGGTGGTGTCTGATCTTTTGGTCTGTTGAGAGGTTTTTACTGTGATAAACCTTTTGGTGTTGGGTGAGGACGGACATTGCTAAGGCTTTTCTGAGTTTTATGCCACTTTCAGTGTCAATGATGCTACCAAGTAATTTGCAGTTTTTCCAGCTTTTATTCACAGTTATGTCTGGTGCATTTGGAATTGTATATTCTTCTGTTTTGCCAATGTTGACACCCAGATTGTACATTTTCAGTTTTGAGGGAATAGTTTCTTTGATGTTGTCAATGTATGGTTTCGTTGTTGATGCATAGGCGGTGTCATCTGCATATTCTGGCTCAATTGTTACTGTTGACTTCATGGGGATGGCATTTGGATGATGTTTGTCCATATGTTGGGCATAGTTGTGCTCTGCTTCGATCGAATTTCTTTCTGCTAAGGCCTTGGCAAGTTAGAATATAACCAACACTGCACTAAGGCAGTCACCCTGCATGATGTCAAGATTGTATGAAATTCTTTGCTGGTTTCAGATCCTACTCTTACTTGTAGTTTTACATTGTTGGTGAGTATATGAAGTAGATGTAATTCTTCAGGAAGTAGGATGGTTTAAATGTAAATGTAAATGTCTGGTTTATAGTCTTGATCCAAGTTTTTGATCTCACGACTTTACAATTTACACCAGGTCATCGGCACATTCAATGAGCAGCAATTGATCATTTATCTTTCTCAACTCCCCGGGGAGCATACCATACTGGCTGCATACGGCATTGCTGCTGTTTGCGCACGCTTATCACCGACCTGTACCTACATGTATTTAACGTGTAGGTACCACGGAGCAGTGTACAACCTGTTAGAGGTAAGTTTGCTCAACACTTACCATCAGACCCGACCGGGAATCGAACCCACGACCTTCTGGTCACAAGTCCAACTCTCTATCCATTCGGCCACAGAAGCATCATCTGATGTGTTTCTATTAACAGTATCAAAGGCTTTGCTCATGTCAAGTAATAATAGGTATGTTTTGGAATTGCTTGATCTTATTGCTTTCTCCGCAAGTTCCACAGCTTTTGGCATTTTTCATGGATGGTGTTGCTTTTCTTATTTCAGTTTTTATCAGTTTTTTCAGTTTTTATCAAACGGTTTGGTCATCGGCTATATTTGTGATGTATTTTATTATCATTTATTATTACTATGGAATGTACGTCTGAAATAAATAAATAAATAGATAAGAAAAATAAATTAATTAATTAAATAGAATTTCATTAAATAGATTAGCATTATCACGGTGTTGTTCCACATTGTCCCTAAAAGAGGTTACTCACACATTTTGTATTGTGATGTTTACACAACCTAACATGCTTTAGGTTGAAAGCGTGCACCATGTAAAAACATATTTGGTAAGTGTATCCCCTAAAATCAATCTGTTTACAATCTTCAAATAACTGTGACTCCAATGTCAAACATGTCCCAATTCACAGTTTGTCGTGCTCCAGGTCATTGGCATCCTTGTCTCACTATATCTTTCTAAACTCCCCGGCGAGCATACAACATATCACAACCTAGCGCAGACATGCTAATCACTCAAATTAGCGTTCACTCGCCGGACCTGTGCCTATTTGACATGTAGGTACCATGGAGCAATATGCAACCGGGTAGAGGTAAGTTTGCTCATACAGGAATCGAACCCACACCCTGCTGGTCACAAGTCCAACTACCTATTCATTCGGCCACAAAAGCACATTAAAAAATGAATTCATATTGAAAATTCCATTAACACTTTACACTGTTCATAGGATATTGGAATGCCTTCAACTATATGTAAATTTTATCAAATACAATATGAACACATTTCTAAAACAAAGATGCGCAATAAAAATGAAATCTACTACGATTCACATTGCTTTCACACTAATTAAGTGAGTAATTTTGTGGCCCTTTTATGGATGCAAACAGCCCTTGGCTCCAGGAGTACACGGAACAATTACCGTAACATATCAAACACGAGACTCTCTGGAGATAAAAAAAATCTCAAAATGTGCTTGTTTTTTTTATTTTAGTATAAAAGTAAATTCATTTCCCTTTTCAAAAATGTATAACACTTTATCGGTTTCAGGAATAGAATTTGGTTTATGGACCATACAAAAGATAATGTATATAATTTCGGAACAGGCAAAATAAACATTGACTGAATTTTTTATTGTCTTTTGTATGATCTTTTGTATAGTCCATAAACCAAATTCTATTGCCGAAACCCCTTAAGCAATATACATTTTTAAGAAGGGAAATGAATGTATTTTTATACTAAAATAAAAAACAAGAACATTTTGAGAATTTTTTATCTCCAAATTCTTTTGTCTCCAGAAAGTCTCCTTAAACAGGCATTTTCCTTCTATAAAAGATGTTGCGAAGAACTAAAAAAACAACAAAAAAAACATGCCATTATAGACCACTCACAAACATTCATTCAATACGCCAGCCTACTATGCCTGCCTGCCTGTATAGTATATGTACAATATGGAAACATATTGATTTTGTCAAGTACTCACACTACTAATTTGACTTTGTTGTGGAGTCAGTACTTTCTTGCCACGTGTAATACGTATTTGGATTGACATCTTTTCATGTAGTTGATTCTGTGCAAGATGGAAATCATGTTAAAAATGTTAATAAAGTTGTCTGTACTTGTGATTTGCATTATTGCAAAATTAAATGCAAAGCTTTCCATTGATCCCAAAGGCTATATTTTATATTGTCCACGCAATGGGGATTTCGATAGTCAAGTAGACCAATTTCTAGGTGTATTATCTTTTGCACGCGCGTTGGACAGAACATTAGTGCTGCCTCCATGGAATGAGTACCATCGACACAAAGTAGAGTCAGTTCAAGTTCCATTCAAAAAATACTTTACTGTCGCAGCTGTCAATAAGTTTCATCGAGCTATAACAATGGAAGATTTTATGGAAGAACTCGCACCAAAAGTTTGGCCAGTTGGAAAAAGAACAGCGTACTGCTATGCCACAGGAGATCCCAATAAAACTAACTGTAATGCTAAAGAGGGAAACCCTGCTGGACCATTTTGGAATACCTTTGATGTTGAATTTGATTCATCTGACGTTTTTGGACCAGACTTGTACTATGATACTTCACAAGTGCGTGAATGGAATAGCAAGTTCCCAAGGGAAAGTCACCCCGTACTAGCATTTACTCAATCACCATCTCCATCTCCAGTTAGAAAAGCCGATCTTCCATTGCAGAAGTATGTACAGTGGTCTTCTGAGTATGAGGATAAGGCTGACGAGTATATCAAAGAAAACTTGACAGCACCATTTATTGGTATTCATGTGATGAACGGTGCTCTATTCAAAGGTATTTGTGAATACATCCCAACCACAATGAGGAACCTGCTAGCATCTGCCCAATGTTTGGGATATCATAATGAAAATGGACCAGTCACCAAAAATTTATGTCTGCCAAGTGAGAACAGTGTGATCGGCCAATTGAAGAAAGCAGTGGAAAAGTACCAGGCTAAGTCGGTGTTCATTGCTACTGATAATGATACTATGATTCCCGAATTCCAAAAGGCAATGAAGAAGGTAGTATTTGTATCCATAAAGAGGGAAGACAAGTTGACAAGAACTGGTTCACGCCTTGATTTAGCGATTCTTGGAAGAGCG
This sequence comes from Streblospio benedicti, assembly GCA_019095985.1. NCBI lineage: Eukaryota > Metazoa > Annelida > Polychaeta > Spionida > Spionidae > Streblospio > Streblospio benedicti. The sequence continues at coordinate 23,760,445 of CM032666.1, read as the reverse complement.
GATCATTACATCGGTAATTGTGTCTCCTTAGCGACTGCTTTTGTTGTAAGGGAGAGAAGAGTCAAGAATACAACTGTGGAGTTCTGGAATTTCACACCAAAAACTCATGGAAAAAAGGAGTTGTGAAATAATTTTATTTGTACTACAAACATTGACCTGATATTGCTCACCTATTAGAAAACACCAGCCAATACTATTTCATTAGTAGGCAGAGAAACAATACGTTTAACATTATACAAAACGTATCCTAATGCAGAAGTGTATTGGAGTAAATGTTCAAATAACATGATTGCATTAGTTTTATGCATAATAGTCATAATACCACAATACATTACAATTATTTCAAATATCTGTTATTCTTTTAAAATGATTGACAAGTTCTAGAAATGTATAAAGTTACCCTGAAAATGTAAATATTGCTGTTATGCTTGATGTTTTGAATCAATGTACATACACTTAGTTTGACTTCAGGATTATGTACATTTTTATATGCTCCACAAAAGTCGAACATCATTCTCTTATTTCCTGACCCCCCCCCTCCCGCTTTCCCACTTCCTCCAAAAAAGTGAACATATCAAATGTGTGACATAATCGTAACAACATCTACACAGTTATTTGCAGTATTTATTTAAATATTACTTATGCCTTAAAACATAAGTACTTAAAAGACACCTTTTAAGTACGTATGTTTTTATTGTATTCTGACGAGGACAACAGTCGAAAACAGTTAAATAAAGAGTTTTTAGATATATCTAGTAATTATATGGTTTTAATTTTGGAATTTAGGCGTATTTTATAAAGAAAGAACTCAAAATGATACATAGCATCACTAGCAACTGCTGAATTATACACAGCAACATATGTGCATAACATGCGATACATTTTAGACACAGCACACAAACGCAGCAACTGGCGTGGTCTCCTTTACTCTCTTCCTTCTTTATAAAGAGATCTGAACCACCATTATATTGTAGGATTTGAGCACGAGATTGGAGGGTCAATCGTATAATTTTGCACGGTGATGTGTGATTGACACGAACGCAGTGAGTGTCAATCACACATTACTGTACAAAATTATACGATTGATCCGGCCATCGAGTGCTCAAATACCATTCTATCATGACTAAAATGACTAAAATCCGCACTAAATGAGTGTCATATTCGTTTTTATTTGAAAATAAATCATATCATAACGTTCTCATTGCCATTTTGACCATGCGACTCAGCGGCTGTTATTCAGTTAAAACCTTTGAATATTTAGCATAGTTTCGAAATTATCCACTATAAAAACATTTGTGAATGATAAAGGACGAACATGCCATTGACACCAAGAAGTAATTAATCCAACAACTATAATTTTGTAAAATATTATTTGGAATCGGAAGATGTCCAATGTTTACTGTGCTGATTTGCGCATGCGCTTTATTATATAGCCTTTAGCAGCGTGCATATCTTCCCTTAGCAACGTGCATATCGTACATTCTATCATTCCGTGCAAAAATCACCGCCAATAACCCACGCTGATTGGTCGAGCAGGCATGTCAATTATACATTCTATCATTCCGTGCAAAAATCACCGCCAATAACCCACGCTGATTGGTCAATCTCCGTGCTCAATTTTGCGATGGAAAGCACGCTGCGAAAAAAAAACACGGCGCTAGTCTAATCTCCTCACAATATCAATACAGCCGCTGGCGTAACAAGACGTAATCCACTGTATTCCGTGTAGCTGAGATAATAAGTTTAGACTACAGCCATAGTAGTTCCTCCGCGCGCTAAAATTGACTGCACTAGTGACTTGAATGTTGAATGTTATATGGCAATGAGAACGTTATGATATGATTTATTTTAAAATAAAAACGAATCATACACTCATTTGGTGTGGATTTTAGTCATTTTAGTCATGATAGAATGGTTTTTGAGCACTCGATTGTCGGGTCTATCGTAGAATTTTGCACGGTGATGTGTGATTGACACTCACTGCGTTCGTGTCAATCACACATCACCGTGCAAAATTCTACGATAGACCCTCCAATCTCGTGCTCAAATCCTACAATAAAATATGAATGAGAATGTATCTCAAACTTGATACAAAACAAATTACACTAAACCCATGCTTTTTAAAACCACATAACTGGCCAAAATTACAAAATGATTTTCAACTCCTCACGAAAACTGTTGATTGCACATTTTTGTAGATTTGGAGACTTTAATAATATAGATGCAATGCATAAGGTAGTTTTCAGTCAAGTATAAGCTACATGTACATGCCTGACCCAGCTTTGGGCTTAACAAAGCAATATAAGGCAAAATATCACTCATTTTCGGATAGTGGACAGCCATGTGGAACGAGGGTCTTCAACTATTGCAGACTTAGCAGCAGAAACCAGCCCATGTGAGTGGAAATAAATCGCATCAGTATGTGCCAGAAGTATTCTTATAGTGCATGGACGACAAAAATTGTGCTCAGAAATGATTTTTAGTCCGTTTACAGTAGAAAATACAAACCGCCGATTTCAAAAGTAAACATTTTCCGCACAAAAAATCTTGATTTCCTCCCAAAATCTGCTTATAACTCACAAAAACTGGAGATTGATTGAACACCTTGACGTTGATAAGGGAAGATATACACGCTGCTAAGGGTTGTAACGCGCATGCGCAAATCAGCACGAGTAAACATTTTGACACATCTTCTGACTTCCAACTAATATTTTACAAAATTATAGTTGTCGGATCAATTATTTCTTGGTGGAAAATCAATCGCATATTCGTCCTTTATCATTCGCAAATGTTTTTATAGCGGATAATTTCGAAACTATGCTAAATATTCAAAGGTTTTAACTGAATAACAGCCGCTGAGTCGCATGGTCAAAATGTCAATGACAACGTTATGATATGATTTATTTTCAAACAAAAACGAATATGACACTCATTTAATGTGGATTTTAGTCATTTTAGTCATGATAGACTGGTATTTGAGCACGAGATTGGAGGGTCAATCGTAGAAAAGTCATAACCTTGGATAAACCATCCGATATTACCAAACAAGCAGCATCCTACAGCAGTTACATAGGTGGGCGCACTGTTAAATCTGTCACTGAGCATTGCGGTAACTTGCAGAATCTCCATCCTGGAGATCTTATTTTGGCTGACAAAAGATTTGCAATCCATCGTCAATTGCCTGAAGGTGTATCACTTAACATACCACCATTTCTACAAGGAAAGTCGCAATTTACTCCTGATGAAGCTGCCTTGTGTAGAAAAAATGCTCGTGCACGTATCCATGTAGAACGTGCAAATGAACGTATATTTTTTTAAAGATTCTAGACCATATAAGTAACAAATTTCGGAGTATATCTTCAAAGTTATTTCACGTCTGTTGTACGCTGACAAACTTGCAAGCACCACTCATGAAAGAAATTAGTGACAACTATCAGATTAATTTGAAAGACATTGTTTGGTAACTAAGATTTCAGATTTGTACACTAATGGATTGATGATATACGTA
>CM032666.1:23685413-23745057 GCA_019095985.1 Streblospio benedicti | reverse complement strand
ATAGCAGACAACACACAGAAGTGGAGCCATTATCACGTTATCGCAGACACTACTTGCTTAGTTTTTATTATGAAATAAATCATATCACAATGTTCTCATGCTAGTAGTGCCAAATGGAGATGCTGAGAATTATTAACGAATAACGTTACAATAAAACCTAAGAGCAATACCAATCTCTGGTAAAATTGAAATCATGTACCATACATAATAAGATATTAAAGGTAGTATCAATCACGTGAAAACTGTAATTGTTTATCGACACACCCATCACATGAGGTCGATACACAACAGCTACATGAGGCAGAGGACCACGTTCTTTACAGTGTATTTATCACCCAATATTATCAAAAATGTATTGTTATTCTAAACACATTAATGCATGACACTGAAAAATATCGGTTTCATCAGATTTTACCACTCTATGTAATATCGGTTCCTGGTCTGGCAGGAACTCAAAGCAAGTTTTGAGCATATATATTGAGCCCTTGATATTCAGGGTGGATTATACATATTCATGATCTTTCTGATTAGGACTTCAAAATTTGTATTGATATTTTTATATGTATGTTGATGTGCATATCATTGTATTCCATTAAATGTATAGTTACTTGGTGATAAAAGTCATTCTGAGCATAGCCATAAAATTCCAATTTTCACATGGCAGAGCTTTGGTTTGGCTTTTTGTTTGAAGTAGTAATATCAGAGAACCCAGGAAGTGGAGCCATTAACACATGATACCAGACACTAAGTCGGTCTGCTTAGCCTTTATTACAAAATAAACTTAAATTGCATATTATCAATACACAATGAAACCTTAAAGGTAGTATAAATTATATGAGAACTGGTATTGTTTATTGACACACGCACCAGATGGGTTTGATACAAAACAGCTACATGTATATGTAATATGACAGGGGACCACGCTATTTATTTATCATCCAATATTCTCAGAGAAGTGCATTGCTATTCTAAACGCAGTAATCATAGTCACTGAGTCCCAATGTTGGTGTACATCTAGACACACCGACCTACCGTATAGGTAGGGATCTAGATGTAAACAAACATTGGGACTCAGTGACTGTGGCAGTAATGCATGATGACACTGAAAAATGCCGTTTCCAACAGATTTTACTTCTTCATCCTTCTGATCGGGACTTCAAAATTATGTCATTATTTTGATTTCTATTCAAATGTATCCGGCTTAGTTTTTATTATAAAATAAATCACATCATAACATTCTCATGCTGGTAATAGCAAATGAAGATGTTGATATTTATTTAGCAATAATACCTACGAGCATTACAAATCGCTGGTAAAACTTAACTTGTATATACACAATAAGATAGTGTAGGTAGTAATAGTACCTTTAGTAGAGTTGGGCCGACTAAATTGTTTTTGATTAAAACAAAACAAAACTAAACAACAATTTTCATGATTAAACCAAAATAAACTAGAGTGACTTGGTCAAATGTTATGATAAAACTAGACTAAACTAAATGATCACTTGACTACCTAAAACTAAACTAAATTTTTGCAAATGAAGGATTTAGGTAATGAAATAACACATTTTATTTTCTAAATTGACTATTGTATTTTAATGTAAATAAACTTGTATCATTTATTGTATTCTTCAAATAAGGAGTTCCAAATATGTATTATGGTAACATACAGATAAAACAAAAGCCTTCTTTCTGAAAGCATTGTTTTTAATTTATCAAATAGCATTTTGAAACAAGACAGAATAGAAGAAAACGACACTCTGAGATTTCCTACAAGGCTGAAGTAGACGATATATATATATATATATATCTTTCATAAGCAGTAGATCATAACATCAAAACTCACAATCCACCATCCTTTCATTGAATCAAGAATGGTAAGCAATCAATTTCAAGACAGAATCAAGGAAACTGCTAATTGTATGGACGATTGAAACTAATTATCTTATCTTACATAAAGCCATCAGAATTAAAGCTCACGGGATGTTGCCGTACCTCTATAGCTATACATGTATGCACAAAGAGAACTGGCAAGCCGTTTGACCCTATTGCATCAAAGTGGTTACTGTTAGACCATTTACACTGATAAGCATTTGGCCATTTCCTGGCCTAAGTTGCACTCTGTAAGAGTCACCTTATATCTGATAAGATGATTTGGCAGATTTTTGTGCTTTTCCATAAATAACAAAAACGAATAACATTAATTTGTATACATGTTACAATCTAATCTAAAATAGACTGTTATAAAAAAATCTTTGCAAAAAAAGCGGTGGGCCGAAGTGAAAAAATATTGAGGCATTTGAGGCAGGAGAAAAAACGGTAGGGCGACCGCCTAAGTTGCCTTATACTAGTTACGCCCCTGAATTAGGTGAATACTGCCATTGCTTATGGACAAACTCACCAGATGAATTCAATACACAATAGCTACATAGATGTAGATGAGTTTGAACTATATAGGGCAGAGGACCATATTCTTTATCTATCACCCAATATTATCGGAGGAATGTATTGCTATTCTCAACACAGTAATGCATAGCACTGAAAAATGTCGTTTTCAACAGATTTTATGTCTTCATCTTTCTGATTAGGACTTCAAAATTATGTTTAAATAAAAGATAGATTTCAATATGATTGTATGATGTACGATAGAGCGTTGAATGTATAGTTACATGCTGATAAAAGTCATTCCTAGCATGACAATAAAAGTTGCAATCTTCATATGGCAGTAGTTTGGTTATGTTTTTCGTCAACATAGTAATCTCAGAGAACCCAAGAAGTGGGCCCATCATCGGAAGTGCCCACACACTACGTGCATCTGCTTAGTTTCCATATTAAAATAAATCATATCACAACGTTCTCGTGATTATGATTCCAAAACGAGGAACTGATAATTGTTTATCAATAACATTACAAAAAATATTAAAATTGCATATCATCAATCCACAATGAAGCCTTAAAGGTAGTATAAATTACATGAAAACTGGTACATTTGTATTGTTTATTCACACACACACCAGATGCGTTTGATAGACAACAGCTATATGGAATGGGGCAGGGGACCACGTTCTTTATCTATCACCAAATGTCATAAAAAATATGGCTATTCTTATTTCATAAACACTTGACACTAGAAATATCGTTTTCAACAGATTTGTATGTTCACATCCATCTGATCAGGACTTCAAAATTATGTATACTACGTTGAGTACTGTATTTGTTGTAAGTTGACATGCTGTAATAGACCGTTAAGTGTAGTTATACTGTAATAGAAGTCATTCAGAGCATAACAATAAAAGTTCCAATTTCCATACGGCAGTGGTGTGGTTTGTTTTTTGTTGAGATAAGAATCTGATAGAAACCATGAGGTTGAGACATCATCACGTGATCCCATACTTAACGTGCGTTTGCTTAGCTTTTTTACAAAATAAATCGTATCATGATGTTCTCGTGGTTATGACACTAGAAGAAAAATCCAATAAGTATTAATACATAACGTTACAAATAAAACTTATATTGCAAAATCTTGAATCATAATCACCACACAAGAAAGCCTTAATTGCAGTTTGAATCACATCAAAACAGGTGTTGTTTAATAATATCACCAATAACTGTCAAAAGGAAACCATTGGCCTCTCGTCGAGAGTGATGTGACATATTTGAAATTTTAGACAGTAACTAAAAAGGGCAGTCATTGCACTGGCAGACCCAGGTTTTTGGGGAAGGGGGGGTGCACTCAAGGGATTTCATTTCATAAGTATTTGGTTAGTTTCAGTGATTTTTGTTCTTATGCTTAAACTTTGAGACGCCTATGTCCCTATGCAGATTTGAATTGGACAGAGAACCAGTCGCTAGCGGACACAAATGTAATGAGAATTACAGTCGCACGAGCAGGCATCTAGTGACCATTATTCCAAAACTGTAAAATCTTACAGACTATGAACCCTCATTTTGCCTACAAGTAGAAAACATGTACATAGAGAGAAAGCGCTTCCCTAAAGCCTCGCCTCTTGCGCACAGCAAATGAGTCCGCCGCACAACAGCTGTATGAGGATTGGGCTATGTTCTTTATTTATCACATATATGTTATCAATAGAATGTACACTGATTATATTAGTATAAAATGGTGAACTTATCATTACAACAGAGCTTACACGGCTCAGATTAACACACTACTAGTAGCTAGTCCATGTAGTCCTTATGTTAAGTACACCAAAATTCTAATTCTTGTACATACTTTTCAAGTCATGTTTTCTTCCAGGATTATTAGTCGCATGTGTATAACTCGTGCTGAACCTAACAATAAAAGTTCCAGTGCGTATAGCATTGTAGTTTGGTTAGGTTTTCAGTTGAAATAACAATCTCGTAGAACTCTTTATGTGGAACCATCATCAAGAGACCCACACATTACGAGTGTCTACTTAGTTGTTATCATAAATAAATCATATCATAATGTTCTCGTGTTTATGATGCCACAAGAATATACCAGGTAATGTTCTCTGGACATACTGACAATTACTAATCAATAATGTTACAAGGAAAACTTTTGCTCATGCACAATAAAGGTAGTAAATAGTGAAAATTGACTGTAATGTTTATTTACTTCAAAAATGTTCAAAAATTTTAAATAGAAAGTATCGGCCTCTCGTTCAGACTGGAGTAACGCAGTGTACTAGAAGGGTTTTTTCATTGCACTGGAAGATCAAGGATTTTTGGAAAACTGGGAGGGAGCACACTCGAGGCTCGGAAGGGGGTGGGGGATGAAGGAGGGGGGAGGGTCACAGTTAAGATGTGGGCATGGGGTGCCACCGAAAACCCCACAAGTAGACGCATTTCTTTTATCTTGCATTGCCAAGAATCAGGGCCCATTTTTATACCTGACCAATTTTATTGATAGGAATGATGACCCATTTCTGTATGAATTTAGAACGAGAGAACTCGCATCTTGCTAGTTATCCATACATTTTACTTACCAGAGGTCCACATTCCCTGGTCCTCGTGTAAACATCTTTTGCACACTAAACACAGTGCAAATAGTCACAAAGTGAAAACTGTCTGCGAAGCCTCTCAAATTCATTACTTGGGCAAAATGCATTACTATTTATGGAAGATTTTTATGTTAAGATACGGGAGAACTTGTATTAAGGTATTATCGTGTCCTGGCCTCAAGAAGTCTCAATCGACACAGTCTCTTTATGTATGTTCGTCGTGATCTCTGTGATGAATGAAGACTTGAAGCCATGAAAATGATCTTATTATAAAGTTGGTGCCTTTCTTAAGATGTAGTTTGCACAGCAGTAACATTTCCATGGCTCTACATCCACTTTGCTTACCTGACAATTGCTCAAAATGCAATATCAAAACATGGAGCGCGTCTGTTTTGTAATGACAGTGCACTTTGCGTTAATTATGCCCAACTAAAGAACCCGTATATGCACCACTGCTTTTATCACAGTTCCAAAACACGAGGCGAAGGAAAATTGAAGGAGATGTAGAGATGTTGTATCCGTGCAGATGTAGGATTTCAAAGAGTTGTGCTATTTGATGGCCTCCCGAGTAAGGGCTGGGGGTGGGGGGGTGGGGGGTGTGGAGAAAGATTGGGCACGTGGGAGTTTTCGTGTCTACTGTTTTGTCTGAGAGTTGCGTATATACCGTATAAATGAACCTTTCTTAAGTCTGGCATGGCATAAATGTGCGTGTGACAAAACTTTAGTTTACATAACCCTTACGAAAACTTGTAGATTTAGCGTTAAGAAATGGTTTTCATGAATATGGTGTGACATTAATTATTTGCATGATATCAAATTAGTTGCGTATTTTATATGGCCTGTTTGTATTTCATTACCTGGTCCACAAAACCCCCTTAAAGGCTATGTCCCTCCCGGATCCGCGTATGAATAGCGGATGGTTAGTTGATAACAATGCTAAAGATAATCTGCCGGCTACGCTAATCATACGTTCAGAAATTAGGTGAGAATGAAACCTGTGTGCAAAGATTACTATTAACATAGACATTGATATATTTTCATTAATGTTGTACTTTGAGAATTTCATATAGATCTATGAGACGTGTCTTCTTAACTGTAGGCCTACTCAAGTATCATCATATCGTATAAAGAACTATATGAATCTTATTAATCCGTAATCTGATATTAACTTCCTTTCTTCTACATTCAAGGCCTATCTGCACCATCTAGATGTTTAAAGCCAAGGTCCATCTAATTACTTGACATTTTCTTAGACATGCGATAGCATTTCCGGAGGGCACCAGCACTTTTTGCTAATTAAAACTATAACTTAAGCACGGCAATGTTAGCAAATGTCAAAGTCGTTTGAGTGCAAAATGATGATGCTGCCAAAGTCACCTACATTGTATCAGATTACACCACTACGTCAGGCAGGTGAGTTAAAGTGTTCAAAGGTGAACATTGTGAACGCCAGCGTATATCATTTTATGCCACCGTCCCACCACTGTCAATATCTCTACCGGAATCTTTGAGGTGAGAAATGGGAGGAAATATGGGATCAAAATGTGATTTTTATTCATTGAATTTTATTATTGACAGTTGTCGTGTATTACTATTAAATATTCTGTATATTTGGCCTACAGCACTAGTTCTCAAGTGTCGTGTATTACATATGCAAAATTTGTTGCAGATTTTTATTTCATTAATTTTTTATTGATTTAAATTAATGTTGTTGCTTTTTTTCCCTTAAAAAAATAGTGTATTTATTTGCACTCTTACAAGCGATTGAATGTGTGTACGAGGTTTGGAGTTTACTATACTTCGACGTCACATCTCGGTGTCGCCACCGTCTGGTATACTCAAAATGGCGACACCCTGCGATGGAATCGGCATATACAATGTATACCGTGTAGAAGTCACACGCGCTAACCATTACACCACCGAGACCTCATTCTGTGCCGTCTGACGCCAGGTTAAATATGGGTGGAGGCTGCAGAAATGATATGAGCAAAAAAGGCGGAATATTCCATTCTTTTATTAAAGTACAACACATCGCCCACTACCGTTTTTTCAACATCAAGAAAACACTGGGTTTTTTTTATGTTTACATGACATAAAACACCTAGAATGATGGTACAATTTCACTTTTGTTTTATTCAATCATATCAACCATCAAATGTACAATTCGAAAGAGTTTTCTGTCACAAATCCATTGAATAAATGTTTCTTGTGCATTTCTTGTAACAAAACCTTCGCATTGTAGCTATCAGCTGATGACTGTATCACTTGGGAGGAGGAATTCCCTGAATAAGATGTTCTAGTGTGATAGTTTCAATAGAAAATATATAGAGAGGTTAGTAATAAATTACTCTACCCTCACAATTCATCACATTCACTGACGTTGCGGCTTCCATCACGGAGCCTTTGACCGAAGTGACAAATCACATTGGCGCGAATTTGATATCCGCCAGGTGGAGTTCCTGGCAGAAAGCAGATGGAGGAGGCTCGGGAGGATGCTTATTACTAACCTCTGTGGATATTGCTACTAATAATAATAGTCTTCATAAAGATAGAAAATATATATGTTGGTTTAAAACAGAACCGGTGTAAAGGACTTGCCATCAAGTCAGAACCAGGACTTAAGAAATTATATCTTTTTCGCTTTCCACTGCTGTGTTTACATCACATAAACAGTCAAATGTGACACAAAGATGTAGTTGGTGTTAAACTTAAAAAGGGATCCCTAAAATGTTGTGTAAAATAGAATTTTGATGACGATTCTAACGCATACTATCACAGCAGAACCGAGTAAAACTATCACATCAGAACATCTTATGCAGGGATACCTCCTCCCCAGTGTGGATATGCCCATTGTATGTAGGAAAGAAACTACAGGTGACACTGACCAAGAGTATTATGTTATTATATCTAGATATATTTTTTTCTTTTCGTTTCTTTTTTAGTGGGGATGAGTGGGGTTTAGTATCGGACATTATGAGAGAGTGTGACTCTGTTGCTGCAATTGTGTTTGATGTGTACAGTATACACGCTTCTTGCGCCTCAAAAGATGGGACCTGTACTCGACTATGGAGCCAATCAAAACAACAGACACGGTCCATAAACGTCAAAAGAAAATGTTCATACAATACAAAATTGGCTGTAAGATATCTCGTTCTGCATTTTGATGAAACTTATAGCTAAAACCCAATGTATTTTATGTTAACTATTGCTCTCATAGCACAAAAGGGGGCGGGGGTCACGTGATATCACAGAGCCCAACTTTTTTGGTTTTGTTTTCCATATCCCTCGGTTTGTTTGCTTGTTTGTTTTGTTTATTTTCGTTTGTTTGCACCTCACACAATTTTTCAGTCTTTTAAACACACACACGCGCGCGCGCGCGCGCACACACACACACACACACACACACACACACACACACACACACACACACACACACACACACACACACACACACACACACAACACACACACACACATAAATGTTAGAGCTTTTTTAACAATCCCCGATAATGTGTGGCTTAGAATACTAAAAAAAATGCACAAACGACACTTTCCATGGTAAATGGATAGAGAATAGCCCACTTTACCTTCTGTATATGTGCAGGTTAAACAAGCTTTATGGCTGTTAAAATCCTGCTCTCGTGTTAGCAACACATAAAAGTCGCGTTACAAACTTAACTGTCTTGTTACGGGTGGTAAATGTCGCCTGTTAGCCCGAGTACGTTGTGACGTCTTGTTGCTAATGAGTGCAATATGGGTAATCCACGATGACAATTTGTAGGCATCATACGTGGTAGGCCTATTTAATATGCTAAATAATCACTGCGATATTTTCATAGTTTGTCCATTATTTACACAAGTGGGGTTATCTATATATTTTACGCACGACTGATGGCAATAGAAGTTTATTGTCTCAATTCATAATATATAAGTTCAGCTATAAACTTGTCTGTGTACATGAGTAATGTTTGTTGTGTTTTTTCTTCAACTTTTACGCAGTCTCTATAAGACTTGACGTAACAACATAACACCGTATTTCTGATCTTTGTTGGAAATCAAAAGGGGCTTAACAAAGCCAATGGGGATAGAATTATGGGTAGTCTAGCAAGCACGCTAACTGCAGAAAAAGTTCCAGAGACATTCGCATTCTCTCCTAATGTAGTAATGGACTGATAGCTCTTCTTTGTTAGTCGGCTGACGTTGATATAGAATTATCAGGGCTTGGTTCATGGAATATGGTGTTTGCGTGTCTCTTCATTCGTGCATTACGAAGGCAAGCCCTCTCTTGGTTATCGCCTGTCTCTCTGTCTCTCACTGGCTGGCTAGCTGACTGAATGCCTACCCTAGAAGACTAGTTGTCTGCCATATTTATAATGTAATGGATTAAGAGGACCACGTTATTAATTTATTGCCCAAGATTATCAAAAGCATATATTGCTATTCTAAACACAGTTCCATGAAAAAATATGTCGTTTTTAACAGATATTACTTCTTAATCCTTCTGATTAAGACTTCAAAATTATGTCATATGATAGATTTTGATTTGCACCTACTATCAAATGTGACAGACCGTTCAATCTATAGTTATTTGCTAATAAAAACATTCTGAGCATGAAAATTAAAGTTCCAATGTTCATATGGCAATGGTTCGGTTTGATGTTTCATTTACAATAACAATCTGATAGAACCCAGATAGTGGAGCCATTATCACGTGATTCCCACACTACCTGCTCGTGATTATTTTTTATTAGAAAATAAATCATACCACAATGTTCTCGTGTTTTTTTATTCAAAACGAGATATATTGATACTTGTTAATCAATAAACATAAAGGTACAAGCGTAAAATAACTTATTTTTGTAAACTGACAGGAGTGTGAACTTAACCACCTTCAAGGTATCAAGTGTGACACTGAGGCGGAGGTGTTCAGAACCCTGTACCACAGGTGGATAAGTAAGAAAGAGAGGTACTTTATACCACAATGTCCCCTTGTATATTATTTTTTGCAATGACTAAGGAGTCAAGTAAGAAACCAAACCAATGGTTTTGCTCTTCAGCTGTAACAACGATCTATTATCTCAATTCCCATACTGGTATTTCATAAAGTAAACTTGGAGCAAGTCGAGAAGCACCCGGAGTCAAAAAATGCCGTATATCGCGGTCTACTATGCAATGTATATCACAGTGAAACAAAGTCAAGTGACTACTTACCTTTGGCTGGGCGACTAAGCAAAGAAACTAAAATACCTGGGTGTGAGGTGGGGTGGGGTGGGGGGCTGTCTCATTGCTTCCAATGCTCTAACAGCTGATCGCATATCAAACCGTATTCTAGAAGAACCTCCAATTAAGACCGCCTCTGTGACGAGACCATTTCTGGCTTTCATACAGGCTTTTGTAAAGAAACCAATAAGAACCTACGTGAAAGACAACCTCTCTATTGAGACCGCCCCCATAATTCCCTTAATAGAGAGGTTCTACTGTGCATTACACTGTCTTTAACTTGAAGTTTTACATATTTGAAAGAGGCAGTGCGTATAACAGCATGTCTATACACCCAAACAGGCTCCCATGTAAAGGTCAGTGCTATCCAATTTAGTGTGCATATCGAAGAAATGCGAATAAAGTCATGCAAGTGGGTGTTATTGCCCCGGAGGGGCATTTCCCCCGTCTAGGATGTTAGTTGAGTCACTATTACGTGGAAACACTGAGTTGGCGGAAGCTGGTTATATATAGTACTCGGGTGCGCATAGGCCACTCTCCGTAGGTTTTAAAGAGACATGCACAGGTGAATTTTATGTCATATGTACCTTTTGTATTACATAAACAGTACTTGCGGAACCGTTTGAATGTGTATTTTATTTGTATGCATGTGCAGTGTTCCATTTCTTCATAATTGATAATTTCCCTTTATAGGTCCCATTAGACGTATCCAAAAATCATGTTTGTAAACATTGACCTCTTATCAGCCATGATAAATATTTCTGACCAGCTAATTTTGGCTTTCGGCGCACGGGTGATAGAGGCTGCAATTTCATTCATTGCTCTTTTTTCCAGTGAAGATACGGAAGTGACAATCCACATGGCAGTGCACTATTTTATTGGTATTGGTATTTACCCGGATACTAATAATTGTAAAATCATAAGTTATTAGGAGAAATATGCCAAGTGTATGAAAAAACACGAATGATATTTATCTAATCTATCTACTGCCCATGCTGCCTCATTCTATTCTATTACATGTGTATTTATACCAGTACAGCAATCCGCGTATACTACTGTTACCCAATAAGCTTGAGTGTAAAACTAACTAGTATCGACTAAATAAGTATGATTGAAATAATTAAAAGTAGTCGTAGCTGATGAATCATAGATTAGTACGTGCATGTTATTAAAGCTACCTGGCTTTCACACGCAAATATCGGCATCCTCCACATTTTACGATAGACTGTTTGATCGCGTAGGCGAGTAGCTGACAAGGAAGAGTTTCTAGAGACCCACGGCCCTGCCTATATCCTAATTTATAGTCAACATTATCTCTCCATATTTTTTTTTCTAACAAGACCACAGTTTCCTTTGTTACGCAAGTCTGCACAAAGAACTGCTTGTTTACACGAGTTTTCAAAAACTACGTACATGTATGTGGTAACAGGAATTATTTGCCACATATGGTGTACAAGAAAACAATGCTGGTGCCACCTTTTGAGGGAGAAAATCAGTAAGGTTGATTTATGCTGCTGCCGCCTATTAGCAACTGCCTCATCCTGTGGCATCATTTTATGCCAGGCTAAGGACAGGGAACCATGCAGTCTGTAAACTACAAGTTTCCTTTTTGTATTAAAAGACGAAACAAATAGAATAACTCTTCTGGTCAGCTTATCTGGGACATACCATGTCCCTAATAATCCTGACATACCATATTCTTTTCGTCTAACACTTGTCTGTCCCAATTCGGTGATACTCACACCGGTTTAGCAACATCAGAATTCTCCGCATTTTAATAAATACTGGTTCATGAATTTCAAAGAGGTATTTTTGAGATGTATTTCACAGCTGCGCTAGTGAGGAAGTGTCACATAACAAAGCCAGTTGGGCACATGACCCAGCCAGCCTGACATTAAGTGCCTTGATTATGTGGGGTAAGTTACGAGCAGCCACCTTTTTAGGAGCACACTGTTACTTGTGACTAATTGCCTGGTCTGCCAGTGTGGATGGTCGCCATGTCTTGTTTGTCTCACTGTTAGTTGTGAATGATTACACCGGCTGCAAATTATGAATGGAGTAGCCTAGGTTTATAAAGAAGTGAGATGTGTGTGTGGGGGGGGGGGTGCATAGGCAGATCCAGGTTTTCGGAAAGAGGGGGCGCACTTATGGGATTTCATGAAAAACCCTATGAAAATGAAGTATTTTGGTGGGAAAAGGGGGGCGCCCGCACCCTGCGCCCCCTGGATCTGCCTATGGGGTGGCAAAGGCTAAAAAGATGGATGTGAGAGAAAAGGCCGAAAAAGAGAGATGTGGGATTTTAAAGAAGTGTGATTTGGGGAAAACCACTTAAAATATGTGAGATGTGGATGAAAAGGACAAACAAAATTGGGGGTTGGGGAAATAAGGCCAAAAATTAGGAGTGTTGGTTTTTTGACCAATTCTAGATCTTCTATTCACCATTTTAAAAGCACATCGGTGACAACTAACTACGGCAACCCCCAAACATGTCCCGTTACCACCACAAAATGTTTTACCAGAATTTAAGCTTTTGAGGGGAATTTGAGGTGTGTGAAGTTGTATAGCAGTGCCACTGCGAAAAATACTTCTAAATCAATCTTCTTTGAGATTTCAAGGAAATCCTATGACTAATTTCACAAATAGAGAGAAATGGTCCTCTGATGATGATAACTGGACATGGGCTACTCCCACCGAATGGACATTTGGTTACGGGTCCCACTTCTATGTCTACCTCTTTTAGACAATTATGGAGCTACCGACTAAAATAACAAAAACTGGACCTTTTGCAGACAAGTGGGAGAAATACCGTGGCGACTCTCATACATATAAATATAAAACAACTAAGACAGTTAGCGATTTATTACATTTAATGTCGTGATTGTAATAAATATTCTAAGATTGATTAACACATTGAAGTTGCCAATCACCTTACTTAAAATAAGATACATGGCGTACACATTATCGAAAATGAAATGTGATAAAACTAATACTAAAGAACATTGAAGAAACGGATTGAAAAAAAGGTATTTAGTAAATATACATCAACATTATAAATAAGTATGAGAGGACCTGCTGCAGCTCAAATAATAAAGCTTGCAAACAAGAAAAAATGTGTAATGCATTAATACATACTGCATCACAAAACACTGTATATACGACAATTTCTAAAAACCTCATAAAATAACAAAATGAATCACTGGCCTGACCTATGCCACACATTGCGTCTGCCTTAACAAGATGACAAATCATATATTCTAATGGATACAAATCATATTTACACAAGTTTGCTACCAGATGCACAAGAACAAGTCCATATTTATGTCCACCTATTTATATTTTGCCTCAAGATGATCAGCTATTGATTTCAATTTGAAGGCATCACGAAACGCGTCTGGCACACGAAGTACTTCGAAAGCCTCATCTTCTTTACTGGACATATGGTCTCTAACACACGACACACACATATTCTGCAGGGTCATTGGCAGATCCGGGACCAAGTTTTGGTAGTAGGCCCCGCGCTGTAACAACATTCTCACCAAATCCCATCTTTTCCGTGAAACAGCTCGCATCAAAGGTGTGGTACCACGACAGTCTGGTTTATTAATACTAAAGGGTGACATGAGCTTTAGGGCCAGGCCACTTGGCACAGAGTACCCCCGCTCCAGAGCAGCATTCAATGGAGTATCCTCATGTCTACCTGTGGCGTTGATATCGGCTCCATGTTTCAAAATCTCCTCTGCTACGCCCCATAAGCTCATAGTTAGTGCATTGTGAAGGACAAACACATCACGTAGTTCACTTGACTGCACATTTACAATCTGGTCACTAATCAGACGTAATAGTAGATTTTCAGCATAGACCAAATTACGTCTTCCCACAACCATAAAATTGTGAACGCCAATATGCAGAGGCGAGGTGTTAAAATCATCGCATATGTTAATGTCTGCGCCGTGATCTAAGAGAACCTCTGCCTGTGCGTAACAACGTTCACGCAAACAAAGATGGAGTGCAGTGCAAACATTGCGCCCATTGTAGGTCCTTATATATAAGTGCTTTTTATTAATGTTTGATGAAGAAATAAGTGGTGCAATCTTGTCTGCAGGCCATTGAACTTGACCAGTAACTCTTTGCAGTGGAATGAGTTCCCAACTGCCACTTGCGATTTCAAGATCGGCCCCACTGTCCACCAGCACACGTATAATGTCATAGTACCTCTCTCTGATGGCAAACTCCAGTGCTGTGTAGCCTTCACATTTCCCAGTCTCAAAATAATGCCACTTTAGTTCCTTCCCCCATTCAATTTGACCAAATCCCATTCCCCATCCTCTTTGACCTACTGGCATATCTAGTACCCTTTGACCTCGTCCCATACCATATCCATTATAACTAACGTAGTCATCCAGCCACCCTTTACCCCCATCCACACAGCGTGGACAATCACAACAGCGAAGGTTGATGTTGGTGGGTGAAATTAGTTTAGTTACAGTTTCAACAGGCGCTTTTGCACATATTGCCGCTGTTAAAGGCGTCATGCTGAACTTTCCGCCTCGCTCGTCTAAATCCTCGCCTTCGAGGACCAAAGAGGATACTTTCTCCCAGCTCTGCAGCTCTATTGCCTGGTGGAGTGCGGTTGTCGTCATATTGTTAATTTGAAGTTCGTGTCCTGCGGAAAAAAAATATGGGACCATTGGTTATTAGAAAGCACAGGCAGATCTGAAGTCAGCAGAACCTGTTACAATTTGTGTAGACTGTATAGCGGTAAAAATCACGACAGCGTCAGTCTTTCATCATTTTCATACAACTGACTAGAACATACATACAGAAACAAAGAATTTAGTATAAAGACAGAGAAATATACAAGAAATAAAACAGTACAACATGATCTACACGTATAGTCTGCATTGGATGTTGCACACACGCAGCCGCTTACAGTTTAACAAACCCAACGTTGCAAGCTACGACCGAGTAGCCCTTCCAAATCGGCCCGAACATTTCAGGTGCAACGGGATATGCCACATGAATTAGCTACGGGGCGTGGCTCCTATTCATTAAGGCCTTCATTATTACAATGCAAATACGGTTGGAAATAAAGTTTAGACTAATTACTAAATGATCTAAGTATATAAAAGCCTGGTGTAAGGAAACGGTAATTCTGCGCTCTCCTATGAGAGCTCCATTCCTGGCTGCCCTCAGGCAAACGGGGTTAAGGAACAGATCTTAAAGGGTCGTGGTCAACGTAAGTGCAGGTAAGTAAATCTGACCTCACTGTGACCTCAAGCTACCCATGACATTTCAAATATCAGTGTTCAATAGGTTTCAGTTGGCGTTGATCATGTGTGACTAAAATGTGAAATTTGGTGGTTTTGTGTACTGATAAACCATGGGTTCACGGGAATATATTAAGTCTTTCAATAACTTGCAATTGTGAATTGAATGATACGACTGGACTGTAAAACCCGATATGATAATGTATAGATTAATAAGTCTTTGATGAAAGGAACGTGCATTTGTGTCAGAGGTTTTCTTGACATTTACACTGCGTTTCCATTGTGGTGTTATGTTTAAAGATGTAAAAGGTGCAATTGCATTGCAGCCAGGTTTACTTGGACAGTACATGTTTGCTCTGCTATTCTAGTACATACAAATATGTAGATATTACAAATTTCGTGTTTCATATGCATAACATATGGTGTCATTTTGTAGTTTATGTTGTTCTGTCTATGCTTTTATTGTATCTAATCACAAAAAATGTTCAAAAAAGTTTTTAGTTTAAGCTTTTCAGCTCTACAGAGCCCTAATCATAACAATTGATTGTTATGATTAGGACGCTGTAGAGCCGAAAAGCTTGAATAAAAACCTTTTTGAACGATATTTGTGATTTAGACAGACCAATATAAAATACAAAATATTCAGACGTTTAGCCCTGCCGTCGGTAGAAGCTGCAGTCGACAGGTTTGGTGTTCTTTTTTCGAAAATCTTTGTTACTCTGTATCATATTGCCAAATTGTGAACACATTAATTCTAGTCAGCATCACCTTAGTGCCTTATTCCAATCACCATTGTGTAAAAATGCGACCAATGCATATAATTAATTATACATAAATTCTCCAATGAATTAGTCAGATTTTACCTTAGAACCTATTGATTTAACTTACTAATAAATAATAAGTGGAAATAAAGAAATAATGCTCAAATGTTAAACTTACAAGTAACTCCTCTATCAAATGCAACTCCTTACTTATGGTCAGGAACGGTTAAAATGCAGAATTTAGCGCCGATACTTGAAATAGACGAAATCACGTGACTCTTTGGTAAGTGATTTAAGTATTACGTGAAGATATGGGCGGTCAGATGGGGTCAAACTTGCAAGAATTGTTGGTGAACAATGTGTCTTGCACAAATTAGAAGTACTATATATTGAGACCTAAACCAAGTATATCCTCTTTAAACTTAATTAAGGTGCATGATATAAACATTAATGATACATTCATGAATAAGGGTGGGTCCAATTTGTGTAGAGGGCAGATAAGAAATGCAATTAACTTTTAAATTGCATGGTTAAGTCTAAAAACACTGAAACATTGTAATGTGGTAGTATAAAAATCAATTAAATTAACGATAAAAATTTACACAATCTAAATTCACTATGACTACAATTGTTGAACATTTGTTTGAATTCAAGTATATTTGGTCTTCTATAACAATGCTGCTTATAATATTCTGTCATTTTCAGAAAATCGCTATTGCTTGGCATTAACAATTAGCAATGAATGGAAGCCAGGCATTCTTGAAACAATATTCTTTCACTCATGTCACGTGATTCATAAGTCCATTTCATTGAGTTTTACACTGCATTGTGACAAAAGACATCCCAACCTGAATAGTTGTAATCTTCAGAAGATGTAGTCCTTCATTTAGATACTTTGTCTCATTAAAAAGTTAAAAAGGCACCTTTTTCTTCTTCATTCTTCATTTTCGGGGGGGGGGGGTAAATGAATCTTTAAAATGAATCTTTGTTTAAAAAACATAAATTTAAACTTTATTCACAAACATTCACTATATCAAGAATACAGCCGAAAAATAAAACCATACACTATGGATACTGAGACCTAATGCTGTAGCTAAAATATATAGAATATTTAATACTTAAACAAGGTAATCCCTATAGCTTTTAATAGAGATAATAGATAAGAAGCAATTTTTACATTGAGCTTGCACTAGGTGTCAACAATGTCTTCTGTCTTGTTCAAGAGAGATTATTGAAAGCTTGTAGACCGGCAGCCCAGACCACTTTGGGTAAAACTAGGTACCAATATCTGACCATATAATCATGTCAGACTCTCCATCTTGACCATGGGATCATGCGTCTGCCGGGAATCAGAGGGCAGGGGACCCCCCCAGGGGCGGTCAAGCGCGGTCAAAAAACGGGTATGGGTAGCCAAAGGAGGTACCACTTGAAAATACTGTCAAAGTACTTGGCACAGTGCACCAACATTGAGTCGATATGTGACAGACATTTTTTTTTTACGGAAAGTGACCGACAGACGGCTAAGACTGACCGCTAAAAACGGGTTTGGGTAGCCTAACTAAGTGTTCAAATAAATTCTAAAATGATCCTTGGGGTTTGTACTCTTCAGAAATAACATGGACAGACAAATGAAATGACGGAAAGTGACCGACAGGCGAGGTCAAAGGTCTCTGGGGTCAGCGGCCAAGCATGGGTTGGGTAGCTTAGCTATGATAGGTATCACTTCAAATCAATTTCAAAATGATCCTTGGGGTTTGCACTCTTCAGAAATAACATGGACAGACCAATAAAATGACGGAAAGTGACCGACAGACGAGGTTAAATGTCTCCAAAATAAGTAATCAAATAAAGACTGGCAAATTCTGCTATGAATGTGTTGGGACATGTTTGGCAAGATTCATCCTATAGTGGGCTCACGAAAATCTCGTTCACACTGCCTATAAGCAGACTTGAAGAAATATAACATGTTTAGTTGTGGTATAATCTGTTAAGCCACTGCCAGAATTCGTGCATTTCACGAGCCTGCGAGGGAATATTGCACAAATAAAGTCAGTGAATTAACAGATATATCACAAAACATGGCATATTTATTCAATATCTTTCCATGGCCCATCGTCATATCTCACGGCTAAAAAAAAAAAAAAAAAAAAAAAAAGTATATCTTGATAATGACCACGGACTGGGAAGGCATTGTGGGTGGAAAAGACGTGATACCCATGGGTCTCTGGAGTCATTGTTTTATAAGACATAACTGGGGCCAGTAACGACCAGACTTTACCCCAGCAAGGAAACAAAAGAACAACCAACACTAAGCTTGCAAACTACTGTCATACGGCTCAACTGGTATGATTGACATCTGAGTGAAATTTGTGCTGTTGCTCTGATTGGTTGAAGTCGTAGATATTCCTACAGGAATGTCACGGCATTGGGATGAGGGGTTGTTTTTATTAAACATGATTTGGATATAAATAGTCCCTAATATGGGGATGGGCAAGGATTTGGGCGTTGCTAAAGAGGTGGTCTCTATATATAGGCTTTTTTTTTGGGCGGGGGGGAGGTCTACTGTAATCTGGATTCTTTAGTATCGGGATTAATCAAGTTGTGAACATTAACATCTCATGCGGTTTCTCATATGCGGTTGGACATTTTGCGCAGATGGCTTGAAACGGCTTTGACTAGTTACTCGACTGTGATGAATACACAACGTACTCGCATCAGACATTATGCAACCTGCTACTCACGCATCGACACTGAGACAAGTTTTTGTGCGTTTCAAATGAAATAACGAATACTCACGAACATAATTTAAAAAAAATAATGGTTAAGCCTTTGTTGGACGATATTGTAAATCGTACTAATACTGTATTCTTATACAGGGCCTAAAATAAGCTAGAATTCACCATCTATATTATAGCACATGCACAAACCTTAATGTTTTCTTGTTTCTTGTTCAAGTTCTTAATGTTTCACAATCCCACCCAACTGGCATTTAACTATTTTATAAGGTGTATCATCATATCCATGTAGATAAATCATACTGGGGCTGCTAACACAAAAGAATAAGCACAGAACACTACAAAAATACACTGGAACCAACAATTGAGGGTAGCACTCTATAGAAAAGTCCAAACCTTCTAGATCGTATACTGAGACCACTCCTCGTGATGTAAAATTTACATACATTTACACAAGGGAATACATGTTTCAGTAGTTTATACAAACTTCTGGATTCTGGATGCCGCGCCATGTAGATGACTTCTGCTCATGTTTGTGGTAATACTTGCTCGAGAATCGCTCTTGTTTCATTAGCTTTAAAAGTTTAACATCAGAAGTTAATGAAGCTTAATCTCATATATTTAATGTCAATATTGGCAATCATTATTGCTAATGTTATTGCAATCAGCCTTGTTATTGTAGCAGTTATGAATTGGGGCAACGTCACATCACAGAGAGCTTTGTAAAAGGAAGAATCAGCTTCTCACCCTCATATCTCATCTGGTAGATTCCCGTATGGATATTCGTGACTGTCTGACTGGGGCTTTCGTGGGAAGCAAGTTACGTGCAGCAGAAATTACCAGAAATAGCTTAAACGTGCATCATCCTGCGATTTAGAAATAGCTGGAAATATGACTTTATAAATTCCACCTAAAGCTAGGATTAGACAGTACCGAAGAACGAGTGTAAAGTGAATAGGCTCGTGTCAGATCTTGCCGAAATTGAAGCTGAATCAGTCGTGGTGTCGTAACCAATGTAATTGACACCATGTCTCGGTACAGCGTTCTTAACAAGTAGAATAGTCTTCAACACATTTAAGTAAAACCTCTCTAGTTAGACCACCTTTTGGGTCAGTGTTAGGCGGTCTCCACAGAGAGTCAAGTTGGTAGCTTTATAAAGGTTTGGGAGTGTGAAAAGTGGTCTTATCATAGAGGTGGTCGCAATGGAGAGGTGGTCTTAATGGGAGGTTTAACATTCAGTAGAACCTCCAATTAAGATCACCTCTCTAATGAGAGCATGTCTATAATGATACCAATTTCCTCGGTCACAAACTTTCATGAAACTACCAAAATGAACCTCTGTATAGAGACAACATCTCTATTGAGATCACCTAACACTGGGCCCAACGGTGGTCCTAATAGAGAGGTTCTACTGTATTTGATATACTTTTTAATGTACTGTATATGTGTATATGAATCACTTGTGAATATTGATGTAAGTCCGAAATAAATTTGTCCTTATCCTAATCCTCATCCTTTCCCAATGTATTCCTCACATCGCTATCACTGTCTAGAAAAAATGGGAACAATGGCCCCAATACATCCCCGCCCCCTAGTATAGTGGCAAAAGAAGCAATTATTCGGCATTTCTGCCGTTTTCGCTATTTTTAGAGCTCCGTGGGTTTTAATGACTTCATTAATCCCATTTACAAGTCAACGATAACATACAAAGTCGCTTGCTGTGTGAAATATGGAACAAATGGCTCAGCGAGGTAACTGCAGGAAATTTCATTGGCCTCAGCATCATGAGGGAAGTTGGGGTGTTTATAACAATAAGACTATTCACCACACAGCCCCTTTTATGCATATATAATAAAGCGCTATATTGACACAAATCACCTGCAGATCTAGTTTTTGTTGTTTGTTTTTTTGTTTTTTTTAAGGTGGTGGGCGCATTTAAGGTATTTCATGGGGTTTGGGTTCGTGATGGATGGCAAACATGCCAAAAACACATATGAAAATGATGTATTATGGAGGGGAAAGGGTGGGTGCCCCCAGCGCCCCGTCTCCCCTTGGATCTGCTTACTCAAATGCAAGGGAAACCAGAGCCTTCATTCTTTGCTGGATTTATGCTTTAGTGCTTACTTTTTCACGTCACCTAGGCCTAGTTCAAATAAGCTGACACAATCGTCTGGCATCTTGATTTCAAGATATCCACCAGTTTTCTTTACATTGGCATACCTAGGATATCATAATACATTGTGGTTAAAGATGTTAAAGATTTTATGAATAGATGCCATTTTTAATGATTACTTTTGTTATGTTCACATTGAATGATGTATTAAATCATATCCAATATTATCTGCCATGTTTTAATCTAAACTTTAAAAGCTTTGTTTTGACTTTCAATTTTAAATCTTACATATTAAACTTCTGAATGTTATCTGATCACTGATTGGTCACCACATTTTATAAACAACCTAGGGTTTATTGTATGATACCATGACCACAGTATCCTAGTGGCCATCTGTTACCATAACCCCCTTAGCCTAGTGACCGCATGTTCCCGCGATCACTGTGACCGACTGTTACCATCACCACAATAACTATGACCACAGTAACCGAGTGACCGCTGTTTCAGACTCGTTGCCATGGGCGTGGCGCCGAGCCTGACGCCGGCGCAGCTGGAGGAGATGTACGTGTACTACAACCTCACACTGCGCGCCGGTGGGGCAGGAGGAGAAGGAGAGGCGCCCGAGGTGAGGGGGGATGAGGTGGGTTGGTGGGGGGAGGTGAAGTGGGGAGGGGGATGGGAGAGGAGGTGGGGAAGGTGAGGGGAAGGGAGAGGCGAGGGGAAGGGTTTTGAGGATTGGGAGGGGGAGGTGAGAATGAGGAAGAGATGAGGTGTGGGAGGAAGGGGGTAAGGTAAGAGGGAGGGATGGGGAGGGTGGGGAGGTCAGAGGGGGGGGGGGATGGGAGAGGATACAGGGAAAGGAGGCGACTGAGGCAAAAGGAGGGGCATCAGTGGTATGTATGGTCGTATCTATGGGAAGTAGTCCTTACTTTTTTCATCACCATGGAGATGTCGATGTTTTAACCCTAAACCTTTTACTAAAAGAATTGAACGCAGATTCTAAAAGAAATGTGGAGTGGTCACCAGATCCCGCCACCTCAAATGCGTGTCTATAGAGCATGGGGCTGGGGGTGTTAGGAGGGACAATTAAACCCCCACCTACAGAACTTTTCAATCCATAAAATGGTTTTAAAATTCAAGCATTTTTATACCAAAATATTGTGCTGAAAATGCCCAGAATGCACAAGAAAGCGCAAAACAAAATCAAACTTTTCTTTCCAGGGTGGTGGTGGGGGTATGTGGGATGTCCTCGGACCCCATAGTGTATGGGTGCGTGTGTCACGCATACCACTTGTCAGCATTTGATTTCTTTAAACCTCCCTCTCGAGATTAAAAAAAAATTGACCTGTGACTGCCCGTACTAGTCTTTTGCGCTCGCAGTGTTATTTTTTCCTTCCTATGCCTGTGTCACAGTTAAACGTTTTATTAAATAATGACATTTTACAGCACTCAATTGCTCAAATATTAAATGAAATTACTCCTTTCATGTCACCATTTGAATTTTTTGTTCTTGCGATATTCATACAGACTTTATACGTCATTGTGCTGGAACCACTTTCATTTGACTGCTTTTTGTTTGTAACACTTCATCCTTGGATACTCCTGTAAATTATTAGGGATCGCCGTGGCCACAAGAACTCACACAAAAGAATTAATTCGGGTTACAAATTCAACCAGTTTTGTCTATTTATCATTCTTTTTCATGTAATGTCATTGATTATCATGGTCTAGAAATATCAGACAACCCGGAGAGGGTTATCACCCCTGTTCAAACAAGGGTGATACTATGGTTATCATCTTGTATTCAACCAGACTACTTTTTCCCATTTAAAAAAGTGTTTTAATTGTTTAAAAAAGAACAATAAATACAAAATCATGTTCATTGTAACATGAATTATTTTATAATGTGAGTTCGTGTGGTGTATCATGATGCGGCACAAGAACTCCACAGCCACAAGAACGAGACATAATAAATTGCTTATCACCAAAACAAAGATTTTTTTCCTGTTCATAGCTTGATTTTATCTGAAACTTTTCCTACTGACATAATCTATATTTAGTCCAATCAATTGCGGCAGATTTTCCTCAAAATTGCTCAGTTATATTAACGATAAAAGCATCAAAATTGGTACCATGATTCCTGAGCACCTACCCTTCATTTCCAGAGGTGATGCCAAAAATAGGACTCATATCTTAGCAACTGTTGCTAGGGAACAGATTACCCATAGTAACCTCAAACTAATAGCTTTTATGTTCATTTATATAATATAATTTTGATATATATTGAGTAAAATCATCTAACATTTGAAGATTACGGCCATTTATTAATTGTTAGGGAACAGCAAATCCATGGCAAGCACCAACTAACAGCATTTATTTTCATGCATATGATTCAATTTTGATATTGTGACCGAAATATCACATTTGAAGTTTATTGAGATTTATTCATTGTAATTGTTCCCTAGCAACACTTGCTAGGGAACAGAAAACCCACAGCAGCCACCAGTTAACATTACATATTTATTGGTATCAAATATAAACAACAATATAGGGTGTATGGCATTCACTAATACAAGATTCGTGCAGAAACTTGCAAATAGGACATTTTCGGTATCCTTTATTTGACCTTCAGAGTCATGCAAGGTTAAATGTGATCATTTTTTTGAAGCGTAATATATGACTCTATATATGTGTTTAATTGTAACGTTTGGTCTAAAAAGCCATCTATAAAAGATATGAATGATTGTGTGCAAATATTGGCAAAAAATCTTGAATTTCGGTGGCCATATTGAAAAATTGAAATGGCCAATCCACCCAATGCTTTTGGATGTTTTTCTTCTACATGTGTGCAAAATTTTGGTGCTTTTATCATCAAATGCACGATTATAGGGGGTAATTTGGCTTTTTGCTGCACCACTATTTGCCGTTCGTGTTTTACCAATACTGCCTATGCGTGAAATGTGTGGACCCGTATGGAAATAGTGTACTAAACGAACGCAGCCTTGATTATTTGGTGTTGAGGAACGTTGTATAGAGCAGACGGTATTTTCTGTTATTACGAATAAAAAGGATAATACAGAGAGGTGTTAACTTTTCAAAATGGATGCATATGGAAAGCTTTTTATTTCGCTCAAGCTTGCTTATTTATGTTTAGCTCTTGCCCTAGGAACCTCCACATTCTGGTTGTCAGTATATATTAATAACTATCACCTCTTACATGATATACCTGGTCTGCAACTCTTTACTGTGACTATTTTTAATTGGTTTGTGGGGGAGGAGGAGGGATCATGCTGGTGATTGGAGCCATTGGAAGTATTGGCTTATATATGTTCTAAAAAGAAACGCTTGGCATCAGGGCATATGGCTTATTGACAGCATGTTCTATTCTTATTGAAGTTGGTGTTATCATTGTGTTGCTAGTCTGTCTTGATGACGCTGTAAAGAGCGCAAGCATACCGGTTGTCAAGTCATTCAAAAAATGGAACATTTGTTGAAATTGATGGTCGTCTAAATGTAAAATTAACTTCGCGTGGCTCTCATGTCAGTTATACACAGGAAACATTGAAATGTTGTGGGATTGATGGCATGGATGACTACAAAACAACAAAGTATCCTGATGACGTCAAAGACCTTGACTCCCTACAAAGATTTTCTCTGGTCTTGTTGTGCATTGAACAATGATAACTTCCTTACCAGTGGCAAGCTTCCAAAATATGATGCGGCAACAATGGATGAAGTAATGAATAAAGAGAAATGTTTGGCAATGGAGACAGGTTATTTTTACAGCCGTGGGTGTAAACAAATAGGGAAGAAAAAGCAGACACAAAGATTGATTCTGCTTGTGAGGTGTCGTGGCTGGACTTGTCATCATCCATGTACTGGGATTCATCTTGGCATTTTACGTATGCAGGCAACGTAAATAAGAATGTTGTAGGGAGGCTGATTATGCCACATAGTAAACATTTTGTGGGTAACTGGTACTGCCATTCAATATTTTTACTGTTCATAAATATACAGTTGAGTTTATTACTTTAAACCAATGGATATAGACAATAAAAGCCTTATAAGCTTTCACCCATACTTTGGGCAGCCTCAAACTGTCAATATTACAAAACAAAAGTCTGAACAATACTACAGGATGACCAGTAAAGATGAATCTTCACTATGGTATTTTTATTGTTGTTTACTTAGTAAACCTATTACGTATAATATGTTTGATCTACTAACCTACATGTATATCATATTCGTCAACAAAATCTTGTTTTCAGCGTGTTGGAAGTTTCACCTACATAGGTACTATTGCACACTTTTGAACCTGAACCCCACGTGTACTCTGGTACACTGCGCTGAAGATGTCCTCCTTCTTCGCTGGATCATTTGGTGCAACAAACAATTTCCTAAGGGTATTCCTGAGTTTAAAGTAGGCACTGCATCCGTAGTCTCGCATGATTCTTCTCACGGCCTCAGAAAGGTCTTTCGTGTATGAATACCCACCACCACTTTCTTTTTGTGTCGTCGGTTCGATCATTCTTCTATCTTGTGTTACCTTTCTCTTTTATGACAGACCCCCTCTTAATTGGCCATGAAGGGAAAACCACACTTGGTCAGTGCCTCTTTCCAGTGTTTTTTTTTGTCTTCTCTATCCATCTCCTCCATGATAACCGCATTGACTCTGTGATGGAGAGTACGCACAACACTGAGTTTGTGTTCCAAGAGGTGTATTGAAAGCTCTCAAGGTATAGCTTCAATAAGATTTGCACAAAAAGCAAAGTGTAACCGCGTATATTAGTAATTCTTTTTCATGTAATTTCATTGGTTAATATAAGAATGACATAGTCATAGCGCGGACGAGCAGGTTGTTGAGCCTGCTTGTCTGAAAAGTTGTATGCCCGACCAAAACGTTGTAGGACCGATTATGAGGGTGCCGCAGCCGCAAAGTAATCTAGGGGGGGGCTTTGAGGCAAACTCAAGTGGAATCATTTTTAATTTGGGGGTATAAACAGTGCATTCTGGTAAATTATCATGAAAACGTACATATTTTCCCCTTGGGCATTTGCCAGTTCTCCACAATGCATTCGCAGTGAGCAACAAAGGCGTGAACATATGCCAGAAGTTTTGAAAATATTTATGCATTTGTAAAGGAGCCACGTTTAGACACTGTGCAATATATGTGTATTTGTATAGAATAAATATATTCTAAATGTGCTAGTTAATTATTTTTTTCACACAGTGCACATTTGAAGACTTATATTGTGATAAATGATAATGAGAGATATTTTGTGTGAGAACTCACACTGATAAATAAAACCGGGTTCTTTTGTGTAACATGAATTATTCTACTTATGGCACATCTTGCTCACCTGTCAAGCGCGCAGTGATATGCCACAAGAACTCACATGATAAAATGATTGAGGTCACAAACTCAACCAGTTTTGTCTATTTATCATTATTTTTCATGTAATTTCATTAGTTATCATGATCCAGAAATATCAGATAACCTGGTGAGGGTTTTCATGCTGGACTACTTAATTTATTTAAAAACACTGTTGTAATTGTTTTGAAAAGACGATGAATACAAAACCGGGTCTGTTGTGTAACATGAATTTTCTACCAGGATTTGTTCTTGATCAGGCTCATGATACGCCACAAGAACTCACCTGATAAAATAATCAATGTTATAAACTCAACCTGTTTTGTCTATTTTCATCATTCGTTTTTCGTTAATTTGGAGGGATAATGATCCGAAATATCAGACAACCTGGAAAGGGGTCAATTTTCAAAACAGGGGTGATACTTGGTAATCATGGTACTCATACAGACTACTTTTTTCATATTTTTAACCACTGTTGTAAACAATTAGCTGAAGATAAATGCAAAACCACGTTCATTGTAACATAAATATCAGGATTCGTTCTTTGTGGCGCATCATGATACGCTGCATTTGATAAAATTCATGGGTACAAAATCAACTGGTTTTGTCTGTGCAGCTAATGATGTGGGTGTAGCAAAAATATATGCATACTTGCCAGCAGTAGCCTCTCGATCAACCAGGTTTGTTTGGTTAGAAGCAAAGTCGATTAAGGGTCTGGTTGGTCAAGACTAACTTAATCAAAGGAGCCAGACTCCTGAAACGCCGTGCTTGCTGTTATAAGTCTCTCTTGAATGAAATGTGCGTGAAATTACTACAACATGCGATATAACTCGAAGTTGTTGCATGCATGCCGGATAGACAGAAAAGAACAAACACACGAGCCACATGAAACATATTACTGGCGTATTGATTTTTGATCGGCTGCGGCGTTTGCCAAGCTCATAACATCGGCGATTGTCGTTCCATTGATAAAATCGGAATTGGGCACTAATTTCAGCGCGTATGGATGTGATAGTAAACGATAGTAGGCGGTGAAGAGGGGACACAATGAAACGCCTACGACGGCTATAAAGCTCGAGGTTTCTGCGAAGTTCGGCTTTAAAAATTATCTCAAACTCAAATACCTGACGTTAAAAAAGCAAAACAATGTAGAGGTTGGAAAGAAATAGCAGTTTCCATCTATGCATGTAGTATTGTTGCGTGTATCAATCAAAAGGAATATTAATTTGAAAGGGCACGGCCTTGTTCAACTCTCTATGGAAGTTAGGTACATGTGGATAGCTACCAAAAGTAGGTTGATCGAGACATGATAAAATGCTTATCACCCGAACTAAGATTTTTGTTCCTGATATCCTATTCATAACTTTTCATACTGACATAGTCTATATTGACACCGCGTAACGAAATAGAGATTGAAAAGTCACGCATCAGTTCATCAGCCAAACCTTAAATGATAACTACCTGTATTCTTTTTGGTTATTTGGTGTTGAGAACGTTGTATAGAGAAGGCAGCATTTTCTGTTCTTAAGAATAAAAAAGATAGTGCAGAGAGGTGTTAACCTTTCAAAATGGATGCGTATGGAAACAGTGCAAAGTGTCTTTTTACTTTGTTCAATCTAGTTTATTTTTTTGAGCTTTTGTCCTAGGAACCTCTTTGTTCTGGTTGTCAGGCTATTTTTAATGTCAATCACCCCTTTCATTATATACCTTCTACGGACCCGCACTCCTTTAGTGTGACTATTTTTACATGGGCTTCCTTTATAGCAGCAGGATTTTTCATACTCTTTTCGGATTATTGGGATTTTACGGCGCACGTCAGTTCTATACAGATAAGTTTAGCTTCGGGGCAACAGCGTATGTATAGCATTTTCTATTCTTTTTTGAAGTTGCTATTATCATTGTTTTGCTAGTCTATCTTGATGAAGCTGTCAAGAGCACAGGCATAATTTTGTCAACTCATTCAAAAAATGGAACATTTGTTGAAATTGATGATCAAGTAATTGTAAAATTAACTGGGCATGGCTCTGATGTCAGTGATACACAGGAACAATTGAAATGTTGTGGGATTAATGGCATGGATGACTACAATACAACAAAGTATCCTGATGATGTCAAAGACCTGGACTCCGTTCCCTACAAAGATTTTCTCTGGTCTTGCTGTGCACTGAACAATACTGACTCCTTTACTTTGATTGCCGATACAGGGCTGAAGCAATATAAAGCGGCAACAATGGATAAAGTAATAAATAAAGAGAAATGTTTGGCAATGGAGGCAGGTTATTTTTACAGCCAGGGTTGTAAACAAATAGCAGAAGAAAAGCAGGCAGAAAGAATAATACTGACTGTTACCGTCTTGGCTGGATTTGTCTTCATCCATGTACTGGGATTAATCTTGGCATGTTACATATGCACGAAACGTCCGTAAAGAAAAAATGCTGTCAATACAATGAATCCTGAGTGTGCAAATGTATCCCAGTGTGCATGGCACACATGGTGAAGGGAGGCTGATAATGTCACATAGTAAACATTTTGTTAGTAATTGGTACAAGCATTCAATATTTTTACTGTTCATAAATATACAGCTCATTACTTTAAACCAATGGATATATACAAGCAAAACCTTGTTAACTCACCCATACTTTTTGTGCTTCCTCAAACTGTCAATATTACAAACATAAAAGTCTGAACAATGCTACAGGATGACCAGGATATATGAATCTTGACTATAGTATTACCTACATATATATCATATTCTTCCACAAAATTTGTGGACTCTATTATGACGGCATAAACACAAGTATTGGGCATATACCAGGCTGTAAACTAAACTAAACTAAGTATACTTATGAATCATTGCATGGCAATGAGGAAGTGAAAAGACACCAAAGGGTATTACACTGAAATCTGGGTTAATATGAATTTGAATATTTTCTACCCTGTGTAATAATATGTTATGTGCATACAACTCTATATTTTCTATTATTATCTGCCAAAGTATGAATTTAAGTACTGTATTCCCTCTTCAGTTTTTTAATATTACTTTGTTTATAGAATATAGTGACCAGCGAATGATTAAATAACATTCAATAAGTGTCAGTTTAGTACATCACTTCCTGATAGACGTAATTACACACTATACAGAGTAGGAACCGTTTTGTATCAATATGAAATATTCTGAAAGCAGAAAACTGTCAGATTATTTGTACATGTGGTGTGTGAAATGAGAAAGTAATAAATATAGCGGTGCGTTCTTGTGCTTTTTCCGAAGTCGAATATTATATACGAACTTTCTATAGATGGTAAATTCGGGCGAATGGGCACTTCCAGTCTTATGTACCCGTCGAGAACTCTGGACTTTTAGACGACCGAGCTTCCGACCTGTAAATACCAAATTTAGGACTGGGAACGTCCGTTTCAGTGAATGTTACATATGGAAAGCTCGTAACTTTAAGAGTTCGGAAGAAGCACGCTAAATCAGCATACATTGTACATCGCTGTGCCGAATGATCGTAATAGGCTATTACGATCATACTGGTGCCGTTGTGGATATTTTACAGATGATTAGTACTTAGACCTTTCAGTAACTGTTAAAGAAATATCAAAATCAGCAACACGTGCTCTAGGGAAAGTAATATCCATCTTTAAAAACACAGGCGGTTCTTCTCACAAAATATTTATCAAACTGTTCAATACTGCAATCCTCCCTATAATAACTTATTCAGCTGGAATATGGGGACTGCATGAATTTAAAAAATTGAATACAATCCTCAATAAGGCAGGACGATTTCTACTAGGGCTTACACCAAAGACACCAAATATTGCTACCCAAGGAGAAATGGGCTGGAACAGCATAATATATCATACTAGAAAAAGAAGTTATACGTTTATTCTGTCGACTACAAAATATGAGCGATAACCGTGTCACAAAAAAGTCTATTCATGGTCAAAGTTACAAAGCGGTAAAAACTGGACTTACAATATCAAGAGATTCTTGTTAAAACATAACTTAATGGAAATATATGAAAATATAATAGATAGCAGCTATGCCTTAGAGATTAGTGAACCCATATTATTAAACATTGAGAGTGGCAACTAATGACAGAGGACAAGCAAACAGGAACAAGCTTAGAACGTACAGACGTTTCAAGACTGCCTGCAGTCTGTGACTACAACATACCACGTTATGAACGATCAGATTAAATTGAGATGTGGAGTACTTCCTCTTGAAATTGAGACTGGACAATACAATGGGTTGTTATATGAGAATAGAACTTGTAAATTGTGTGCTTTAAATGTAGTAGAATCTGAATGCCACTTCCTTATAGACTGTCCTCTCTATGATGACATAAGAACTACAATTTTCAATAGTGCAGTAGACATAGATGCCAACTTTTTTAGAATTTGATAAAATAAGTAAGATGTGTTTTATTTTAAGCAATACACAGATTGCACCACAAGCTTTGACATAAAATGTTTATTACTAGATAACTTTTGCTTTTTTTGTGCTAAAAATCAGCCAAACCTGGATAGCTTTCACCAATTCCATTGGCTTCATCAGTCCTAATGACTTGCCGCCAAAAGGTTAATCGTCACGTGATAGTGGTGTGACGTCGTCGGCGGCTGGCAGGATGTTGCTGTAGATTGCCGGCAGTTCCGCGGCCCCCACATTCTTGTTGAGGTCCGGTTTGAGGCGTCTGATATGAATGGCCTCTCTAATCTTCCTCTCGAATGTGCACGGATCACGGTCCAATATCTTGATGTTGTCCATCGTGATGGTGTGGCTTTCTCTGTCCGGTTGGTGGAGGTGCAGAGATACATGTGATGAAGTGCTGCTGGGGCGCCTATGTTGGTCAAACCTCGTTTTCAATGTCTTTGAAGTCTCTCCCACATAGGTGCTAGTGCATTTCTGGGTCCTGGTTCCCCACAGTTGATCTGATAAACCACTCCACAAATCTCTTCTTTCTTGGCCGGGTCTTTAGGAGAACAGAGCAGTTGGCGTATAGTGTTTCTTGGTTTGAAATAAACCGCACAGCCGTAGTCCTTCATAATTCTCCGTATTGCCTCGGATAGATCTTTGATGTATGGAACACCCACCATGGTTTTCTTGGTATCTTCAGTACTCTCGCTCTTCTTATTGGTCTTATCTCTCTGTGTGGTGGAAGCTCCTCTTTTAATTGCCCACTCTGGATACCCACACTTTTTCAGGGCCTCGTTCACATGTTTGCGCTCCTTTTCTTTGTCAGCATCTTCGGTTATCACTGTGCTGGCTCTGTGATGAAGGGTGCGGACCACGCTGAGCTTTTGGCGGCAAGTCATTAGGACTGATGAAGCCAATGGAATTGGTGAAAGCTATCCAGGTTTGGCTGATTTTTAGCACAAAAGCAAGTAGTAATACTCAAATAGTGAATTAGATCTTGTGCAAATTCAGTATATATTACTAGATAAGTGACTTTTAGCTATGCAAAGCATTGCCGGTTTATACACCCTCATACCAGGAAGGA
The DNA here is from genome assembly GCA_019095985.1 of Streblospio benedicti. NCBI lineage: Eukaryota > Metazoa > Annelida > Polychaeta > Spionida > Spionidae > Streblospio > Streblospio benedicti. The sequence continues at coordinate 23,713,105 of CM032666.1, read as the reverse complement.
CAAAGACTGTCACGAAATATGAACTGATATTTTAAAACCTAATATACTAGTCAAATTTTAAAAAAAAGTATTTTTTTTCATCATTTTTATTTGGCAATTGCATGTTAATTTTACCTATAATACCCAAAGGAAAGTGTATATTGATAAGATAGTCTATGCTAGAGTTGAGTTTTTAGTGGATTAAAAGCTGAACATACTCATTTCATATAAACCAATGATGAACGTAATGATTTTTCATCTCTGAGTTTTTCACCAATGATCGCAATGCATTCAAATTTGTTTTGATTATGATCGTAATGCACGAAATTGACAACAATTTTATGATAGCTGTGTTGAATTGCATTATTATTGCGTTATTATGTACACCCAACACTGTAGTCCATTTTACATTGATGGTGCAAACACATGACTACAAAAATAATGCTGCTATCCTCTCTGAAATTGCTGTGGCTTAGCATGCAGAATCAGACATACTTACGGTTATCACTGCTTTATTTGCAATCAGCATTTAGGCTTTAGATTCCATTATAAACTCAACTCTCACATACGTGTAGTTTATCTTCTAGATATCAATATATCTTCAGTATTATATTAAATATTTACTTTTACCTAATAATCACAAATAAAAAGGATGCCGTAACTCGCATTGTATTTTGGCAGTTTGATATTATAGATATTATAGTCATATTATATTTCATATTCATATGTTTATATTATGTTTTATCCCTTATTGGAATGTATTTTCACTGGTTATCGAACTCTAGCACTGCACACCATATGTACCATTTTGAAGGCGAATGGTGCAATATATCACGCTTGTATTGGTTGAAAACATTTGTAGTGTTAGAATCAAATATTTAAAGTTAAGATTGAAATTATATTCATTCAATTTTGGCATAAATCAATAATTATGTATGAATATACATTAAGGTCGTACGAGCTTTATTGGTTTTTTCTGAGCATCCAGTTTTTGCATTACATCTAGGTTTGATGATGTACGCTAAGTAACTATCTTTCATAAGGTGACACATTATCATCAATGGTTATCAATATTTTGTATGAATTTTCATGACATGAACTGTGGCTGATATATAAATTTTACAGTATGAATTTGAAATCAAAATTTTCAACTGGTTCACTTATTGAAATTTGTACAAAAATACTGATTTTCATCTATATAAGACATACTTGCGTTAAGTCTTCAACCTGATGTGATCGCTCTTCATGTATATATGTTCTTTGAAGAGAAGCATATCATGTTTCAGCATACATCTAAAACATACTTGGCTTGGTACAATAAGAAATCGGCTTGTTATACAGGTTGTTTCTTTGTACAAGTGGTTTTAATTGACGCCAGCTCCAGTGTATGCATAACAAAGTTGCCCAAAGCGGCGGTAATCATTACTATAAGCAGATTACTATAAGCAGATTAATATTTGAAACCCAGGTAACCCCTTTTAACATCTTTATGATGCCATTGACGCCAAGATGGCTAACATCGTCGTCAGGTTTTGTTTAGAAAACACTAATAGACAGCCAACGGGACCATTTTGACAATCAGAAACACACAAGAAGCCAAAATTCCAAAATCAGTTAGTTAAAATATACATGTACCTCATATTAAGACTACTTTAGAACAGTCAAACAGGTGGTATTAATTCAAATGCTTTGTTCTATATCTTCACTGATGTTGCATTTTGCCATCTCATAATGCATCCGTGACGTGTTTTATCAATTATATTCTCAAATAACATAATTCTATATGCATGTAAAGCATAGAGTGATGACGATTTGATAATGGAACTACATTAGGGCCACCGTGTTAGACCATCAGCGGGTGTTGCCTCAAGACGTCTTCATAGTGAGTTGGCCTATTTATGGATATTCACAAAGCTCTCCTTACAGTGAGGGCTACAAGAAAGGGTCTTATTATGGAGGTGATCTCTTGTAGTTTTAATTTGAGGTCGCAGTGTAGTTATAAGATGAGACTTGTAAACGTGATGCATCGGTAATTGAAGTATCCAGAGACTTCAAACCATCATTCAATCACCGTACTGAAGGTAATCCCACATGTTGTTTGCGAATCAATTTAGAAGAAATTGGCGGTACATAGCCAGTTTTTGTAGGACTATAGTTGACTTCGTTGTGTGTGTGTGTGATAATAAATATATAACAAGAACTCTGAGCTCATAATCGCCTACAATTACGCAACACATCCTTGGGTTTAAGAGTTAATACCCCAAGTGATTCACACACACCGACCCCCGCATTCCAATGGCTTCTATGGTGATTAAATAGGAGATTGTCAAATTATGTACCGATTCACTTCATAGGGTAAATACATGTATACAAAGTAGAACCTCACTATTAAGGTAACCAGGGCGACGACATCAAGGGGTCTAAATAGAGAGGCAGCCTACGTGTGACGGTCCCCGGTGCACTCTTTACAGTACTTTAGTTTGAGACTAAAACAAATGGTTTTGTTATACAGCAGAACCTTCAATTAAGACCACCTCTATATTGAGATCACTGCTATAATAAGACCGTTTTCACGGTCCCTGTCCTTCTAAATTATTCCATATAAAGACCACCTCTCCATTGAGACCACTTAAGTCGGTCCCACAAGTGGTCTTAATAAAGATATTCTCCTGTACATGTTGACTCTGTATAAAGGTTTGTCTTAACTGGCAGTTCTCCTGTACACGTTCGTACAGGTTCTGGGTCTGTCCAGCAGATCTAAGGATTGTGCCCCCCAAACAGCGGCAGTCCCACGACACAGCACGGTGACAGCAGTGCCGCCCACGCAGCCATTGTGTCCCTTATCAGTGGCCGGCCAGAGCGCTCGTCCTGTGGGACCGACCCGTATGTGGGTGGAGGCCTCACAATGATGACGATTGCGGGTTACAGTAGAACCTCCAATAAGACCATCTCTGTATTGAAACAGCATCTCTAATGAGACCACTTTTCAAAGTCCCACACTTTCATAAAGCTATCAAAATGAACCTTTATATAGTGAGACCACCTAACATTGATCTCAAATGTGGTCTTAATAGAGAGGTTGTAGTGTACATTCAACTCCACTTGCGCGATTTAGCTATGTCTGCTAACTTGTGTGTTTGCATCATGAAAGCTGTCTCTACTTGTCCTTTAGGTAATGCTAACAACATGGTATTTATTCAATACGTCCTGGTTACAAAATAGCCTACTTTTTCCGCCCTGTTTCATGCACTCGAAACATTCCCGTCACACCAATTCGCCCTGTGGACATGTCGTCTATATATAATACCAACTCGCACTGACACCACAGATTACTTAAACAGGTTGCACACTGCTTACACTGCTTATTAGTTTTGCTGTGCTGCTAGCTCAGTGGCGCTACCTAGTGGTGGTAATTATATTCTCTCTGTCTGTCTCTTTTCTACGGCACGTAAGCTCCTACCTACTATATTGACATAGCTGAAGAAATCTGCTATATTGACTATATCAAGTGGCCCAGACGGGACTCATACTCACGACCCCAAGGTTGTGAGACCAGAATGATACCATCATCCCATGCAGCGGGCTGTTAAACGGCTACACGGACGAACCGTTGTCTCTGTAGCCCACAGCCGACATACTTGGTCAGTTATCGTCTCAACCCATTGGTCATGGGTTCCAAACCCACCTATGGACGGAAATTTCTGGGAGTTCAATTTACGGAGGAAAATTCAAATAGGCAGTGTAACCCCCATTGACTGCTCGAACGGTAAACACCTCAAAGTTAAATATTTTTGTTAAAGTGGTGGGGAAGAGGATAATGGTATGTTCTAGTGTTGAGATCACACTATCTCTGCACTTGTGTTGTCTGTGTCTGCATAAGTGAACATCCTTATGTTCTACCAGACATTCATTGTAGTAAATAAATATGTGTACAAAAAAACTATTGCACCGTTATTAAGCATTGAGAAATTTCATTTATCTATTACAAGGTAGTGCAAAGAACTATTTATATCTACATGTATGGGCAAAGACATCACTCATTAATTATACAGTGCATATTAGCACTTTGACTTAAAGCCTTTCTAAAATCAATGCGCTCAACAGGCTTGCAACGGGTTTATAAGGAAGTGGGTGGTGAGGGAGAAGGCCGAAAAAATAGGGACATTGAACTAAATGCCAAAATGGGGTGTGGTATTGCAAGGAAAGAAAAATAAGCATATGGGATTTCTTGACCCATTATAAGATCTCTCCCTCTGTGACTATTAGGGAAAGATACACTGTGTTGGGTTGTATAGCTATAATAAAGATATACCGATCTTAAGATTATATGTTCTTTATTTATCTATAAACCATACATATAATTAATAATAAAGACAAATAATTAGAGCTGTGTAAATGATATTTCTAAAAAAATTGAACGTCACAATTTTTCAAAATTTCACAGGCTTGAAGTTGCCACCATTACAGGGTGGCGCAAAAATATAACTGCAAATCAGTATCCATGTCTTTTCAACCTACTGGTATTAATTGTATTCCTTTACAATGCTGCTATAAAATCAAATTAATTATAATGAAAAATCTGTTTATCAGTTGCATATACTATTTCAAAATAGATACTGGCGTTTTACTGTAGAATAGTTAGTTGAGTTGATGGATTATAACATTTTGCTAATCCCCTGTGTTATGCTGGAGTGGCTTTGTCACCAGGCTAGCCACAATTAAGGTAGAAGGTGGGGTGGTGATAAAATACACATGAAAATAACCCACCCTTTTAGGATACAATCTTCATATGTGTGTTTGAGAGGGTGTGAGTGGGGGGGGGGTAGTTTTCATCTCTGTAAGCTTCATTAAAAACATGGACTACATAGTTTACACACTTGTTTCCGAAACCCTGAATCTGCTAGCCAATGTAATTCCTTTCATGTAAAGTCGAAACTTGCTATCTCGAATATTTTGGAACACTTTTAAAATTCATGTATTCGAGATAGCCATTATTCGAGAAACCCAACTGGTATATTTGGGCATAGTGTAGTTGAAGGGAAATGAAACTAACAAAGAGATAAGAGAAAAACGTTATAAGCAACATTTACTGTGCTAGTATGTTTTGATTAACTTGCAGTTTATGTCATTGTTTAGTGCCAATGAGCTTAGGATATTAACACTCTAAACACGTGAATAAAGCATCATATGAGAGTTGTGACCGTAGACGAGCAGGGTGACATGCAACTCTAATTGGCCGGCAGTGAGACATTTACCATGGCATGATTCACATTTTAGTACACAAAGGAATCTAATTTCAAAATGAGATTAATAGTGCAGAAGTGTCGGCTGAACATTTTCTTGGAAATGAGCGAAGGAATAACTAGTCATCTTGACCATTTTGTATGATTAAACAGGGGAGATTTAAAAAAAAACTGTATGAACTTTCAAGTACTTAGGCTAGCGTCGTAAAGTCCGGAATGTTGAAGCCGAATCAGACGTGGTATCGTAGCTATCAATAAGTGTCACAACGATACACAGACTTGTTTTTACCTGCGCCGCCAATGGCGAAAGCAGGTCCAGGAGTTGGGTCACCCGTCCGCCCCAAAAAGCTTGTCTCCGCTACTTCTTACAAACAACTCAACATACAAGAATGAAACTTGGAATATAGCAACATTATATGTAGATGTGCATATTAACAGGGGGTTTTGATTCTCATTTTTATGGGAATTCTGCATCTCTGAACTTTAAAATTGTGTGCCTCTTATACTAATAGCTTGTCTACAGTACTTCTACTATACAACTCAATATACAGCACTGAAATGGGATTTTATATTCTACAATCTTTATGGTAGTTATGCCTCTTTAAACTTCGAATTTATGTGCTTCTTATTAACAGGGCATTTATATTCTGCAATTTTTATAGCAGTTATTCATATTAACATTTAAAAGAATTTTTATTACAAAATGATATGGTAATAGCTACAATCAACACAGGTCCAGACATCATTAGGTCTCACTTGTTAAAGAGTAGAATCGTCTTTTCTCCCATGTATTTGTTACCCTTCGTGTATTTAACATGCGTGGATTTAGAGGCCATTTCTCTACGTCCCAAACCGATAATCGTGACTTTAAGACTGGGGCCTCTTTTGCACACAGCACGCAAAATGTCAGCCCGGTATTGTGGGGGTCTAATATTGCATTAATAATGTTCCAGTAAAGCTTGTGTATCATATTTCATGTCTACTTTATTACATGGCATGGCTTTTCCAAGTAAAATGGAGCAAAACTGATACTGTAAGTGATTAGATCTATCATGTCAACCTTTTAAGCCATTTTCCCATATACTATGTAGAACTGTTATTTGTAAAGATTATCTCTGTCTTACTTCTTTTTCCTTTCTTTCTCCAATTGAAACTCAGTGCACTAGATTGTGTACTTTGAACTAGGTGAGTTTAGCGGGGTCAGGTGTTTGGAATAAATGTTCCCTGTTGAAATAAATATGCTATTCCACTGAAACAATAAATGAGTTTGACTTACAGAGGTGTTTGACTTACGTCAGATCGAGTAAAATTGTGTCCGATTGCAGATCTCCGCTCTGACAGTTAAAACATCCAGTGAAGGATAGAAAATATATGTAAGCCCGTAAACCAAAAAGGTTGAAAGGATCCAGTTGTGCATGTGATTGTACAGGGGTTCTTTATCGTTTCAAAATTAAATGCTGAAGATTTTATTGCAAGTCATAATAGACATAAGCTTTTAATGCGACCGCCTCTTAGGCGTCCCGCATAACTAGTTTGTAAGTTGTCACTGTAAGTTGTGAGTAATAGGCTACACTATTGACTACAGGTCGTTTCAAATGCCCCCAATGTTTTCATGTTGGCATGTTATCTACTGTGTATACACGTGACGGTACAAATCATGAAACATTCTATAGGCATCTGTGAAAAAAATCCTGATCCCGGCCTTACTTGGGAGAAAAGATTCATATGCCCTAAAATAACGAGTATATATTGCGTAGTAACTGCACCGCCAGCCTCGACCCGTGGGACTGTCTGTCTGAGCATCTGGCCTGCATGTTCAAGACAAATCTGTCTTGTTAGAGAAAACAGCTGATTGAGTTTATGTGAATAGAGTGAAGTGGGACACTTTCGCCTCATTGGTAATGAACAGATACGTGGGTGGCGGCGGTGGCGGCGGAAGTGTGGGTGATAGACACCCGGAAGTGGTGGAACCTTCACAGATTGAAGGGGTTAGTGGTTGTGTACGAACACCCTCTACCCCACCCACCCCCTTTACTCCTTTGAACCGGGAGGGAGAAAGATAAGGTCATTTTCGTGGAATATTCATAGCTTCTAATGGCATTTCATCGAATTTTCGCGCGTATCTAGCCATGACATTCAACCCTTTCAGCATCAACAAAACTGGCTCTACCGGTGTGCATAATCAAACTGGTAAGAGCATTCACAAGCTCCATCACAAAGTTGAACAGCAAACTGCATGAAACAACACATGATTCAGCGAGCATGTATTGCAAGCGGAAGTTTGAACATTTTAGGTAGGAAGACATGAGTAGAGATGGTCCGCACACTAGACTGTGGTGGCTTATAAATAGACACTTGCACCTCGCCTACCCATCACCAAAAGCAGCAGACTAGTGCCACCGGCGACGAGCAGGTTCGGACACTGGGGTGGTCCATGTGGTGCTTTGAGTGTTGCTTGAGTTTTCATTCAATCTGTTGTTGGTTTTAATGAGCATAATGTGTAATAAACAGCACAACCTAGCACGGGGATTATCATATTATCTATAAGAAAACATGGTATTATTATTATAAACATTGTTTTGGTGTTGTTTTTTTAAATTTAACAATGTGTATTGCCGTTCACACAAATGGATAATCAGTTACGTGGAGGAAACTTGTAAAAATCAACTATGACTTGCAATCCGTCTTATTATTATTTGTAACATTGTGTTGATTTCAAGCTGTATTAACGAGAAATGGGTGGAGTAGATATGTCCGTTGGTTATCGTGATTTGTCTACATGACTGTGCTGGTGCCATAGTAACACTGGAGTATGTCAAGCGGCAGCATGAATTGTACAGTAAGTGTGTCTATTTTTAAACACATATGAATATAGAATCTCTATCTCAGAGTCATGAACAGTACACGCTTGATACAGTGGAACCTCTCTATAGAACCATCTTTAGGACAGTGTTGAATGGTCTCAATAGAGGAGTGGTCTCTATACAGAGGCTCATTTTGTTAACTTTATTAATGTTTAGAAGCATGAAAAATGGTTTTATTATAGAGGTGGGCTCAGTAGAGAGGTGGCCTTAATTGGAGGTACATGTACTACTGCATTAAAGGATGTGGTTAAGCTTCCCCAGAATACTAATGCTTCTTTCCCATACCACACAATATGATGTCCTTTTTCTTGGAGTTTTTAACACCACCCTGTTTAATCTGCCTGATGTCGTTACGAAGGGTCTTTTTATAGAGGTGGCTACTTTACACATGTAATCTCAATTGGAGTTTCTACTGTATTTCTGTCCACTCTCGTGTGTTGCTCAGTCACAAACAATAATTTGAGTGCAGAACCAGGCCTTGTATTCACGGCAGGAAGGGGTGCATCAGTGACATGCGCAGGGTACATTCCTTGTTCTTGGCTTGTTCTAAACTTTGCCTCGCTTTGGATGATAAATCTTTGATGAGAGGGTAAAAGTTGATAAATCCTCATTTCAACAGCACAATACATGTTCATTGTTTCAACAGCAAAGCTTCGAAGCTTTCTGTCATGAAAACGGCCGAAGCATCGATTGTCAAAATTAGTAACATTTAACATCTCTTGTTTAAATGATTAAATAGTTTGACATGCAAATGGAAAACAATGCAGGTGATTTGTGGGAAGGGAAATCCGATATTTCTCGTATTTTCGCCGTTTGTGGCTAATCCTGTCCTCTGGGGTCTTGTTGGAAAATAATTAACCTTTAGGGAAGCAATGCTGTCCATCCAATCTCAATCTACGAGCGTATGTAATCGAGGGATCAAAAAGAACAGAAGGTACAATAGAACCTGCAGATAAAGACTCCCTCTATAAAGAGACCACCTCTTAAAAACAAAATACAATTTTTCGAGATCACAAACCTACATAGACATGTGTTCGCGTGAGGAGACGACCTCTCTACTTTGACCACTTGAGGCCAGTCTAAGCACAGTCTTAATGAAGGGGTTCTAGTGTAGTATTGTGGATGGAACTTGAGAAACTTTGAATTGAACTCCTTTTATATGTTTTAGTTTCATATGAGAACCACTGTTAATTTCGTGAATGTAGCCGCTAATTGTGATGGGGGGAGAGAAAACGTCACACAGCAAGACAAAAACTAATTATCTTAAAATGTAGAACGAAGAAATAGCTTTTAAACAATTTACACGAATATCTTGATTAGAGTGTCCTATTATCCATTACTACTAGCATAAAAAGAAAAGCAACTGCTATTAGCAATGGCTAAATGCGTACTGTTCACAACATAATTGGTGAAAACTTTATGCCTTTGAAATTAGAATCGGGTGATAATAGCATTTGAATTAAGTGATGACAAAAAATACCAAGGCCGCAAAAAATATCCTGAGTAAAGATACAGGCAACTCCCATAATACGCATCTTTTCTAGAGGGGTTTGGGGGCACGCTCATCTGAGAAATTTTGGAATTTAGACCTTTTTTCAAAGCATCTGAGCGATTATTGCAGACATAAAAGTAGCTTTAACAACAAATATCTTAATACTCCGTGTCTTTCAGGGTTAGACCCTCTTAGAAATCTCCACTAAAACATAGGAGGCAATTGCCTCCCGTGCCTCATATGTAGCTTCGACCCTGGTTGTAAACATGTCTTAAACCTGCTTTACACATTAGCGAATGCCGCCTACATAGTTCTGCGTGCATTGTCGAACTGGAAAAATCGTAAGGAAATTTTGAGCATGAAAGGATTGATAAAATAATAAAAGAAGTATTCAAAATATTTGTTAAATGTTTCCGACACCTGTCCTCTTCAGAATATAACTTTGAATTAGAATAACAGTATTTTTCACTTAAAGAAAGGAACCTAATAAGTATCTTAAAAAATCGGTACATATTAGCTTCCTTTCTCTATGTGAAAAATACTGTTATTTTTATTCACAGTTATATTCTAAAGAGGACAGATGTCAAAGTCGTTTAACAAATATTTTTGGATACTTATTTTATTATTACTAAATTAAAACTTTTGAAAAATTAGCATGTATTCGAATAGAAATAAAATCCAACGAGTACAATATACAAGGAAGCTTACATATCAAATATTGGATAACTTGTTATTTACTACGTTTCACGCCCCCTCAATTTTGATGACATGACACAACACTTGTAGATGTGTGGCACGGATTCGCCTACAATCGCATGTGTGTAAAACGGATTTTAATTAATTTTAAACATAGTATTAACCTTTAGCACTTAAATAGATAAAGAAAAGGTGCTACATGATGTGTAGACCTACCTTTAATATTATATGTGTATCTCCTATTTCACCAATAATGTGAACCAGTGTGGGTGGTAGTTCTTTTTCTTTTGCAATTTGTTTAATTTAGCCATCGCAGATGGTCTAATTGTTAGTCATTACGTCTTTTTACGTTTTGTTTTTAGAAAAGTCCAACAGAGTTCTTTTTCTATGTACATGTTGAGGCTAGCGTCAAATACTGCCGACAATTGTTCCCGATTCAGCCGTGGTTGTAAAGTGAGTGTTATTTGCCAAGTTGTCTTCTTACCGGCATTCTGGCTAGTGGTAGAATATCTCTTTCCCTGTGTTTATATCATCTATAGTCCTATACTTTCACGCAGATATATTGGCTTTTACTGACCTGGGTGGAAATACAATGTATTGACATTATGACAGGATTCTCTCTACATGTCTATAGCGCTACATCATACACTATATATATTGTCAGGAATCAAAATATTTGACTGCCACGCTGGGGACTACGGCTAGGTTCACACTGTTGCGACACGGTTGAAATCAGGTCTGCAATCTCATTTGAGTGCTGACAATACGTTCACCCTTTCCTTCAAATCGGCTGACTCTCACAAGTCAGATCTTTCGCGGTTTTCGACCTAATCTTAGTATGGGTAACAGTCATGGTCCCAAACGTGGCTAGCAAATAAAATGTTAATGTGTTATTAACAGTCGCAATACATGCTTTGTCGTGCTCTAGCGACTTTACATCCACACCAGGTCATTGGTAGCTTTATCACACTATATCTTTCTCATCTGCCTGGGGAGCTTACAGCATATGGACCATACAGCATATCGCTACCGTAGCGCACACATGCTAATCACTCACATTTGCGTTCAGTCGCATGACCTGTACCTAGATACTACAGAGCAGTGTGCAACCATATCCCAACGGAAATCGATGCCCCAACCTTCTGGTCGCGAGTCCAACTCCCTATCCATTCAGCCACAGAGGCAGGTTTGATTGGGGCACATGACCACACAACTCGCATCAAGGTCTGCTGTATATAATTCATATGGCATCCCCATTAGGAAACCATTTTAGTTTAGGCCTCTTTAGCAAAGAGAATGGATGTTTAGAAAATGCGAACTTTTTTACCAGTGACATTTTCAGATTTCGGTTGCCTCAATGTTGTGTCAAATCTGCATCATTTCCTGTCTCTTTAGTGGTCATGATCTATAGAGATGTGCCAAAGTACATTCACAGACTGCAATGAAACAGTGTACTTGATTGGTGTACTTGGAAGTGTCTGGCACTTTAGAGTTCTGCTGGAGTCCAAGTACAGTAGACTCTCTCTGTAAGGACCACCTTTGGGACACGTGTACGTGGTCTCAATAGCGAAGTTGTCTCTATACGAAGGTTCAATCTGGTACCTTTATGAAGGTTTGGGACCGTGAAAAGTTGCCTTATTATAGAGGTGGTATCAATAGATATGTGCTCTCAATTGGAGATTCTACTGGAGACTTTACACTTGCTTAAAATTGATGATTTGTCACATGCAATTGAGTACAAGTACATCAAATCGTTGTACTTTCAAGAACTATATTGCAAATGCAGCATTGGAGGGGAACAACTATATATCTTCTATTCTGCCCGCACTATGTGCATAGTTAATTCACACATCGTTGACATGTTCTTTTGATGTAGAACCATGCTTCCCTCTTTGTATTCTCGTGTGCTGTAAATTACCAGAGTTAATTACCATTTGTAAATGTCACCCGGCAGACTCTGGCTTGGAGTGACTGAGTTAGTGTGCCGCTAACTGACAGTCAGCTAACAAATGAAGGACAGGTCTAAAGCTGGGTCAGTCTTTGTATAGTAGCACGTCTGTATTAGGACCACCTTTGGGACTGGTGGTAGTCGGTCTCAATATAGAGGTGGTCTCTATACAGAGGCTCATTGTGGTAGCTTTATGAAGGATTGAAACAGTGAAAAGTGGTGTCGTTATAGAGGTGGTCTTAACTGGAGGTTCTACTGCATTATGGTCATTGGTGACTGGAGCATTGTCTGGTCATGGACATTATGTTTTAAGGCTCAGAATCATGCTTCCCCGTCTAAGTTCATGCAAACTGTGCATTAAAAATAAATTCCAGATGAGCATTCTTGAATGTCAGACTGAGGTTTTAAACGGATATTCCTGACATGAACTTTCGTGACTACTAGACTGGGCTTTATATGAACATTTGTGACTGTGAGACTGTGGCCTTATATGAACATTTGTGACTGTCATACTGGGGCCCTATATGAACATTCGTGATTGTGAGACTGGGGCTGTATATGAACATTCGATGATGCATCAGCAAAACTAACCCAATTTCCAACCATTGACATTTCGCTGTGCCCTACATAGGCAGATCTAGGGGGCGCAAGGGCTGCCCCCCCCCCCCCACCCACCCACCTTCAACCTTTCCCACCAAAATACTTACTTTTCATAGGGTTTTTTACACGTTCTTCACCGACTGCGCGTATGAAACCCATGAAATCCCTAAAGAGCGACCCCCACACTTTCCAAAAACCTGGATCTGCCATTACCCTAATGACAATACAATTACGTGGGAAAAGCAGAAATCCATAACCCATTACAGAGCAGTGGCGCGTGGCGTAAATATGTTCAGTACACAGCATAGGTTATACAGTAGAACCTCCAATTCAGAACACCTCTATCGAGCATCCACCTCTACAGCAAGATAACTTGTAGTAGTCCCAAACCTGAGCCGCAATAAAGAGACTGGTTCTCATTTAGAACATATTGATATATATTTCAGGATCACTCAATTCACAAGTTATTGGAAATAACCTTCATACAAACGTAGAAATTTTCATAGAGGATTATTCACGACGTCAACCAATCAGGGGGGTCTTATATTCAAAGTTAGATTTTGCAGCTTACAGTTGGTTGCTCAGTTGCTTTCTTGCTGGTATTAGGGACCGTTCATTATCTATGTGGAGGGGGCGGGGGAAATTAAGGGGGGTCGCCAACTTCGTGCATGGAAATTGAGGGCGGCTCATCAACTTTGTACATGAAAAAGAAGGGGGGTCTCCGACTTTGTGCAGAGCTTTTCAGAAAATCACGTAGATGCTCTATTAGGCCTATGGGTAGACGTAAGACAGATTATAGCACCTGTAAAACAGACTCTCACGCACCCACGACTCTAATAGGACCACTTTAGGCCCGTCCTCTGCATGACAATACACCATCATGGTTGACAATCACATAGAGGCAGAAGATATGATAAATCTGACAAGATGCTTTACTGTCAGCAGTAGGCGTGTGTAGGATTCATTTCCCCTGGTAGGGGGCGGGCTCATCGTGTAATATTTGAAGTGCTAAAAGTTATTAGAACAGCATGAGCATATGAACTAATTGCACGAAACCTGAGTTACGTAATTTGCTTCGTAATCTCAGTTCTCACTGAGTTGAATGAGTTGTGAATGGGCGTAATGACATATGTTGTGTGACAAGACTAATACAATTCTTGTTTCCATCTTTTCGCGTCGTGAATTGAAGATAATGCACAAGGGGCGGATAGCGTTCGCTCTCCATTCTCCCCACCCCCCATACATACACACTTACAAATGCTGTTGTTGTTGCTTTTGTTGTTGCCTTTGTTGTTGTTGTTGTTGCTGCTGCTGCTGTTTTTGGGTTTCTTTTGCATATAAGGGAGATGTTCGCATGGATAGTCAAAAAGGCAGTCGATGATTGCTTGGGACCAGCAACACTGGTTATATCCGTAATCTCTTTATTCAGGTGGTCTTACCTGGATATTACAATATACCTCCAACACCACACAAGCCCACCCACACATATCACATACCTCAAACATCATCAACTAAAGTCTTTTTTTTCATCATTATTTCAATTTTTACATAAAAAAGGTAAAAGAAAAGAAAAAAATGCAAAAACAACAACAACCAAAGTCCTTAAAAAACCAACACCTCCACCCCCAACACCCGCCCTCTTATACGGGCAAACAAAGTGACTATCCTGTGATACACGACATGAGAGTGAGGGGGCTCCCTTAATGTGCACATCACACGCTGCAGGCTAATCTCTCATCGGGCGCTATCTCAGTTCCCAGCCGGGGGTCCATTGCGGCAGGGGCTGTCATATGCTCATCTGTGTCCATACTCCTGAGATATGGTGGCTGTCGCCAGTGGAGTTGTTTAATATGGCAGTGATAAAATCACCACAGGCCACTGTGGCACGGTTAGAATACATAAAGATGTTGGTGTCTCCCATCTATTGACATAAGACATCATGGCTTATCGCTGTTGAAATACACACACAACAAGAAACAAGCTCATGCCTTCATACGTCAAAGATATTATAACTGGGTTTTCGTGATGTATATTATCTTTTATGCAATGAATTTGAATTGTAATTAAGCTATTCTCAAATAAAAATTTTGAATATAGCCTTAAAGTTTCTTTTTTTTTTTTAAATTCGTTTTCCATAAACGAAAATATAAAGTTTGTAGATGTGGTCACCAGCACCTCGACATACGTTAGCAGGTCGTCACACTTACATTTTAGTGACGTGACAATCTGCTGACGTATGTCGAGGTGCTGGCGACCGGATGATGTATCCATATAAGAACATTTAGTTTTCACAGTATTTGCATGCAATCTTTGCAAAGAGTGCTCTACGTTAATTGGAGCACTGTATTCCGAACTGTAAAGAACTACATGTATTTCATTTAAGATATATTTTGCTATGCTGTGTTTCAAGCAAGTGCTTTCATCAGTTCATCATGTTCATGTAGTTCATGATGTCTGATAAAAACACTAGCTTGAAACACCGTGCAGCAAAATAAATCTTAACTGAACCAGTTCTTCACAATTTGGAATATAAAAAAATAGTTCATTTAGAACTATACAGACACGGCCAACAAGAATATAATATTTTTCATCTCAAATTTAAATTTTGAACTAGATGTTCACATTTAAAACATCTTACCTAGAATGCCTTGTTCAATACTAGGTTGGCCGGTGGCGGGGACTGGGGTGTGTGGGCGGCTGCATGGTTTATTGCCTGGCTGGCGGGACAGGACAAGGTCAGGGCCTGAAAACAGTTCTCTCCACGCCCGGGGGCTGTAGTGGGGTTGTCTTGTCAAGCTACATGCACTATTGATGCTGCATCCTAAGCGCCAATCAGACAGTCATCAATATGCATTTAAAGCCCTAGTCTTACAGGCACGAATGTTCATCTGAAGCCCCAGTCAGACAGTCACGGGTGTTCATTTAAAGCCCCCGTCTGAGAGTCATGAATGTTCATCTGATGCCCTTAGTTTGACAGGCACGATTATTCAGCTTCCATTTTTTACTGTACCACAGATGAAACATACATAGGAAAAATGGACCCTTTAAAACGCCACTCTTAAACTCTAGTTAAAGTTTTAAAGCATCATTGAGCATCCTTATATATTTGAATAGAGACCACCTCTCTACTGAGACCACTTGTGACCAGTCCCCTCGAGAGTGACATTTCATTTTCCCATCTCAAGGCCTCTACACAGGTTACCAGTGTCACAATGACACAGTTTTTGAGCGCTGTTTAATTATAAAATGACACTTTGGAACGGTTACATTTCTTCTTGCAGTAAAACATAGAATTCAGACCATCTATCTATTTAGACCACCTCTATAATACGTACCAATTTTCATGGCTCCAAACCTTCATAAAGCTACCACAATGAACCTCTTTATAGAGATCGCCTCTCCATGGAGACCATATAACACTGAGTCCATAATAAAGGTGGTCCTAATAGAGAGGTTCTACTGTATTTGAAAAATGACACACTTAAAAATTGAAAAATGAGCCATGGACCGGACAAATATTTTTATACCCCATATACGGGCCTCCCTCCAGGAAGACGTGTCCAATTAGCACGGCGCGTGCGCGTGACGTAGTGCGCGGCATTTATAGCGCGGCAGACGAACAGACAGAAAACATTCATCTTATACGCGGACGCTGTGCCAAAAATGCAACTCAATTTGGCCGGGTTTTTATCCCATTAGCATCCAAAGAATGGATATGGCGGCTCCATTGTAATGAGCTTGTGAAGTCTATTATTAGTTTACGTGATTATTGTTACATTGTTACGTAATCCTCGGGGTGATTTGTCTATTGTCTTTGTTTGGGGTAGGTTGTTAGGGGCGTGGAAGGGAAAGTGCTGGTTGATGAACTACTTCAGACACGTGTCTCTGGCTTATCGTCGGTTTTACGGCTTTATCATTCACATGCCTTTAAAAGCTCATGTTCGTACAATGTAAATCAAGTGCGTACATACATGTAGCAGTGAGATATGACTATGCTCTGGGTAGGCTAATGTAGTCTCTGTGGTTGATCAGTGATGTCATGAAGATATCTTATCAAATAGAAATGTGACCCCATAGCCTAGTGGGACAAGAATGTTATGAGGTCAAGTCCCGGTTGGGTGCTGGTGAAGGGTGTTGACAAAACTCTACCCTAACAGTTTGCATGCTGCTCTGTGGTACCTACAGGTTAAAGAATGCGGTTCGTGAGATTTGATGCTACTAGGAGTGATTAGCAATATTGCGAGTGTCATGTGCTCCCCAAGGAGTAGCGACACGGATGGCAATCACCATGCTAAGATATTTGAGCAAGGTATTAAACAGTGAACAGTGACAGTGAAACTGTAAATGAACCCAGTCACATTTTCATTACTCACTTGAAATGTCACTGCAACGGGATATCCAGACCAAGGACTTGTTTTATAGCTACTAAACCGCACAAAAACTCCCTCATCATAATAAACATGTGCCTAAAAATATACCAAATGCATGTCAATCAAAATAATGTGCCTATGAATAAATGAAAATTTGTGACTATTTTGCCCCGCTCTGAACTTCCTGTTAACAAGCTCTCCTGTTTTTATGACATTGTAATTTCTTCAATTGGCATCCTAAAAATACAACAATACAGTTTTATTCTGTCTGAATCATGTCAGATACAAAGTACATGTACGTAAATTGCACTTTTCAGTCGATGAACAAGAGGTCGTCGCCATCATATTTGTTTTTGTTTTTTTAGAATTACGTGTGTTTTGCCTATTCCTACAACGTCCAGTTTGAATTTTTCTTCGTAAAAACACATTTTCCTATTAAGGTTTCTCCTCTAAAAAGCAACTTAACAAAATCATTTCCTGTGTTGCTGCTCTCAATCAGAACCTAATAAAACACATTTCCTAAGTCGCTGCCCTAGAAAACAAACTACTAAAACACATTTCCTATGAACCAGTGGAAAAAAAAGCATACACATCACACAAGAACAACAAACAGACAAGTTCATCAAAGAGTTACTGAGGTCACGGGCAGGTTTGGTGCAGATGCCAAAGGGCCGATTTGGCCCTGAGGTTGTGCTGAAGCCCGGGTCGGACGGTCACGAATGTTAATATCGGACAAGTTAGAGTGCAGTAGATGAGAAAACAAAAGGGAATAGTGATTACGATTTTTGTCACCTTTAAAGCGCGTCCATGGCAAGACATTGTGATTGTCAGACTGTGGCATAAGACAAGACTAATGCCGCATCAGGAAGGTCTGACCCTAGCATCGCTACAACACAACCCATAAACAGTGAGCATTTAAAAGCATGCTTTCTTCACCATATCCTGTTCCATAGACAAACCGTACATACAGACTGATTGCTCGCCAATTAATGTGAGACCCGAACATTGGACAAACCCCAACACCCAAACACAAAAAACTCCAAATCACCATCAACAGTATATGACCCTTGCATTACCGCCCGCCACCTATAGCTGTACTGCTGTTTTTAGCTGCGGTTTCCCCCATTACCCACAGTGATTGCTGTGACGTCACGAGATAAACGCCTGTTGATTGCGCATGCGCGACTCACTGCGCATTCTCGCTAATGGGGGCTCCGTAAAATCTAGGTTTTATTGTCAGAGGGTGGGCACTAAACCAGTGTCTTTGGAGGTGGTGTATGGAGTTGTAGTATCCATCAGTTGTTTAGAATAAGGGTGGGGTTGGGGTGTAGACAATAAGCATTCATAGGATGCCGGATGACACTTGTTGGGACACACACCCCAACACACACACACACACACACACACACACACACACACACACACACACACACACACACACACACACACACACACACACACACACACACACACACACACACACACACACACCTTTATATCTGGTATTTGCATGACTGACTGACTGACTGCCTCGTATTCTAACTGTTGTTCTTCCTGCTTGGCTGATTGCCTGTTAGTTTGGCTGTTTGTTTTTTCTGAGACCCCGTGTGGATGAGAGATGCTAATTTTATAACCAACACGGGCCATTTTAGCGCTTATCATTTGGACTAAAGGAGAGGGTCATATAGCAAACATGTGATTGGTGATTTGCCCTATATCTTGATTGTGAGTTGTGAACTGTCCGTATTTAAGTGTGTGAAATGTGATGGAACATGTTATTGGTGACTGGTGATCTGTTCATTACAAGGTCAGTGATAGGTGATTAGCCCTAAATCTTGATTGTGAATTGAGAACTGCCCGTATAAGTGTGTGAAATGTGATCCAACCTATTCAATTGCCATTCCGGGTGATTGGTGAAAGACAATGAAATGTATTGGTGACTGGTGATTTAGGGAAAAAATGTTGGTGAATAGATTTTCATCCTCCTAAACAGCTAAACTCCTAAACAAACAATGCACCAACTGACACCACACGCAATATAATAGAACATATTAGAGCAAGTCCATGGTGATGGCGGAATCATGGCTTATTGCTGTACTTCACCACTTTATCTGACATCACCCCAGCAGGGGTTGTTAGTGAACAATGGGCAGTGTGGGCGGAAATCACACATCTACCTGATCCTACAGATTTACACAGTCAGCATGAACAAGCTATGGGAGTTTACTTTGATTTTGTTGCCCTTTTTTCTTTGCTCTTGGTATGTGTTTTTATGCTGACAAAATGAATGGATGAAGACATTCTTATTACTTTGAATTAAAACCAAAAGTATTTCACTACAAAAGCATCACCAAAGCAGGGCCTGTATAGCTGTAATGTACATGTACACTCCCGTCAAAAACACACTAACCAAACTATTTGCCCCCGCCTCCATTGTTTTTGTACGGTTAGTTACCCTGTCTTACATTAATATATAGGTTAGAATACTGCGACCCACAATTTAAAACGTCCTTTCATGAATATGAATGTTTGAAAATTGGACTATAAAATGAGCACTGCACAATTTGGCAACATTTGCACAACTGCGAAACAAAGTTGAAACACAGTGGCGTTGACTACATGTACATTACATTTACAAATTCAATATCACATCATACACAGGGAAGATAACGTTTAAACCATTCTAAAATGGCCATGTGCGTTTTAATCTCTTGAATTGTTATTATTATGCGCATTAAAATCCAATTGCAGGTGTACATAATTTTGAAATTTATACCAGCATCAGGACATACGATGACATCTCATATCTTACTCTCAAATCTTCAAAATGAATTCACACATTTAAATTGTATTTTGTTCCTAGAAATACGTGAGTATTATAACATTTGTCTGTAATTGAATTTGTGAAAACTGAGATTACACCCTGCAAGATTACAACATTTATCACATGACAGCTTTTTGTATATGCATTGTCCTTCAATAAATATAGACTGAAATGAAACTAATAACAATTGGCGGCGTAACAATAAGAGACCATAATCTTTTATCTAGTTCTAGTAAATAAAAATGTCAAAGACACATCATATTGGTAACTGATTCTAGCTAGTCACTAATGCCCCATTTCATGGAAGGTGTTGGACAAAATGTCATTGTAAAGTTAAATGTGAAATCACAGATGCTGGGATGTGGCCGTCATGTGACATTTCATGTGCTTTATGAAGGATGCAGGTCTCACTTGTGTGAATGTCACGGTGCAGGTGCCTTTTGCCATGTGAGTGTGTGTGTGTGGGCTCTTGGAGTGTGCATGCGACCGGGGCACGTGCATCTGGTTGTCATTCTAAGATTAGGCCAATCGACAGGTTACTTACTTACTTACTTACTTACTTACTTACTTACTTACTTACTCACTCACTCACTCACTTACGTACGTACTTTACTTACTTACGTACGTACTTACTTACTTACTTACTTGCTTCCGTGGCCGAGTGGATAGCGAGTTGGACTCGTGACCAGAAGGTCGTGGGTTCGATTCCCGGTCGGCTCTGATGGTAAGTGTTGAGCAAACTTACCTCTAACATGTTGCACACTACACGTTAAATAGGTACAGGTCGCAAATGTGGGTAATAAACACGTGTGCGCAATAGCAGCAATGCCGTATGAAGCCAGTGTTGTATGCTCCCTAGGGAGTTGAGAAAGATATATGTAGTGTGAAAATGATGCCACTGACCTGGTGTAGATGTAAAGTCGCTAGAAAACGGCATGAGCAGTTCATTGAGACTATAAACCAATACATTTACATTTACATTTACTTACTTACTTACTTACTTACTTAATTAATTAATTAATTAATTAATTAATTAATTAATTAATTAATTAATTGCTTGCTTGCTTTTGCTGAGTCAACTTCATCCAACTTCATCATTTAGTCACATTGTGGAGCTTTCAAGGCCCTTGATAGAGAGGTTCTACTGACCACTGTTTACTTGCAGAAGTCTTTGCTGCCGGTGGAACAACTATAATAAGACCACTTTTCACGGCCCCAAACTTTCATAAAGCTACCAAAATTAAGTTCCGTTTAGAGACCACCTCTATTGAGACCACCTCTATAATAAGACCACTTTTCACGGCCCCAACACTTCACAAAGCTAGCGAAATGAACTTCTGTACGAGACCACCTAAAACTTGCTCCACAAGGTGGTCCTAATAGAGAGGTTCTACTGTGCGTCGTTTGCTTGCAGAATCAGTCGCTGCTGCCTGTGGAGCTGCTACCCCCGCCCCCATGTGCAAACACCCCGTGGTCTCTATATCCGATATGCTTAAACGGCACCCAGTTCATAAAGAATGAATGACAACAGGATTGTTTGTTGTTATGTTGGAGTAATGTGTTTCCTCATCTACATTGATTCACTCAACTTGCCACGATGTGCTTACAGTAGCAGTCGTATAATGACCACCTCTCCACTTTAACTTAAGTTGGTCTCAAAGGTGGTCCTAATACAGGGGTTCTACTGAACATTATAATATACAGTTAACTGATTTAAACCAATGGGAAAACCTTGTAAGCTTTCACCCATGCTTTCGCCTTCCTCAGACTGTCAATATTACAAACATCAACGTCTGAACAATACTACAGGATTACCAAGCTGTTATGTGGTTTGCTTGCAGAAGCAGTCGCTGCTGCCGGTGGAGCTGCTGCCGCCCGCCCCCGCTGACCTCGCCCTCGGCGCAAACTTCACCTTCGAGGAGTTTGTGCGCATCATCGGCGAGAACCGCGAGAAGCTCTTCTGGTTCGGGCCCGCGGTCGAGGTACGTGTGCGGTTTTAGCTTGAGGTACTGTGTATTGGGCAGTGGAGCCGCTAATTAAACCCACATGACCCATTTCCGCAGTGCCAAGCCTCCACAAAGAGATCACATTACAACTGAGACCAGTTGAATTCTGAAAAATGAAAACAAAGATCCAATTCAATTTAAAGTGTCTTACCTCAAATAGTATACAGTCTTGCCCTCTGATCGTGATCTATAAGTTCATCATAGAGAACACGAACTGCCCATATCCCTATTGACAAAACTTGAAGCAAATCACCTTGGTATTTTTCCAATAGAGACAGTTGTTACCTTTATGTGAGAGACAATCCCCATGCACTGTACTATAGAGAGGTTTCACTGCAAAGGATGTACAGTAAAACCTCTATTTAAGACTACCTCTTTATTGAGACCACATCTATAATGACACAATTTTTCTCGGTCCCAAACCTTCCTGAAAGCTACCAAAATGAACCCCCATAAGCGACCACCTCTCTATTAAACCACCTAACACTGGTTCCAAAGGTGGCCCTAATGAAGAGGTGCTACTGTAGTACAACCTTCTACCCCTCTAGGTTCCACTGATTGTCATCTACGTGCTGATCATCACGTTCGGACTCGTCGCCAACGGGCTCATCTGCTACGTGATCGTGGCGCGCAAGAAGCTCAGGACAGTGAGTATCACAGTCACTACACATTCCTAGAGGCTTCTTTGATTTTTTAACACACTACTCTATCGGAAGTGGGGACAAAAGTGGTCAGGGGTTCCCATATTTCATTGTTTTTCCTTATTTCCCAAATCCCAGATTATTTTGCCTTTTTCCCACAATGGTGATTAGTATTGTGCGCTGAATGTGCTGCCCGTATATGAGAAATGTCCAATTAATTATCAATAAGTGGGCCAATGACCTGATATAAATTGCTCAGCCGTGAGAACAAGATTTACATCACGACTATGATAAACCACCTCATTCACATTCACAGGTGGGCAATCTGTCCATCATGACATTAGAACCTCCAATTAAGACCACATCTATAATAAGACCACTATTCATGCTCCAAGACCTTCATAAAGCTACGTGAATTAATATCTATATGGAGACCACCTGTCTATTGAGACCACATAACACTGGTCCTGGAGGTTGTCCTAATACAGAGGTGCAACTGTAGTGCCTGTTTCCTCCCACTCCTGCACAAGTGCGCAACCCTTCATAAATCTACCAAAATGAACCTCTTTATAGAGACCACATCTCTATGGAGACCACCCAAAGATGGTTCTACTGTTGTACCTTTTTCCAGGTACGCAACCTGTTCATCATGAACCTGGCGGTGTCGGACATGCTGCTGTGCGCACTGTGCATGCCGTTCACGCTGGTCAAGCTGCTGATGAAGTCGTGGCCGCTGGGCGGCACGCTGTGTCGCGTCGTGCCGTGGCTGCAGGCCGCCAACGTGTTCGCCTCTACCATCACCATCACCGCCATCGCGCTCGACAGGTACCAGGTGCGTAGTGTGCTTTACGTCTAACATCAGCATCATGGGAGGCGTAGGGGTTGGATATCCCTCGAGGACAGAAGGCGTGAACTGAGACTAAAATTGATGTACAAAACATTTCATGGTTTAATGGTCATACCCACCAAAATATCCGACAATCGCACACGTTCAAGCCATCAGTACAAATTTAGCCACATTCAAACTAAAAACAGAAGACTACAATTACTCATTTTACCTAAGAACAATTCCTCAGTGGAACCAGCTCCCAGCTGAGGATGTCATGCCGCCTCCCCCATCGACGACAGTGTCCATTCACCCTGACATGAACCTCCCAGTCCACAACTAAGGGTGATATTACTTCCTCGCAATATCCAATCTGGAGTTTGCGGGACAATACTCAGATACAGAGACATGATGTAAATATGGTCTACTATTATGGTTTACAAACACTATACCATATAGATTACTCTTGTATATATCTAGAGTAATCTGTATGGTATAGTGTTTGTAAACCATAGTAGTAGACCATGTACAGTATACCCCTACCCCCTCCAATTATGCGGGGGGCCATGCACCTAACCATTTGTCCAAAATCCATGTTTCTTCTATGTTTCTCAATGATGTAGTGATTCCATTTGTAGTAAGGGCACACTAGGTATTAAGGGGTCCACATTGACAGTTTTACCAGTGATAACAAAGACATTGTACGCCGCATTTAGGGTATCTATCCTAGAGACTATGTAATGATTATAGTCAGGTGGCTTTGCTTCAAATTTTGGAATTACCGTTACCAGGTGGATAAAAGCACCAAGTTTTGCACACTGTTACCTTATCATGTGTTTTTCAATATTAGAAAGGGTGCCCATGAGATCTGGTAAGTTCTCTGCGTGCAAAGGAAACTTCAGGTATGGTGAATTGATTATCCATAGTGGGTCATATTTGCAATTATTCGCCACACACTTTTTATTTATGCAAATGTCTCTGGAGATGGCAATAGCGTTTTTTAGTGCCTGATTTATGTATTTTTCCTGAAAGTTGGGAAGCCGTGTAGTAGGGGTCACCCTCACCATAACCGTTTTTGCACTGGATATATATCAGTAAAAGAATTTGCCTCAACAGTCGGTCCGTATTAGCCACTGAAGGCGATGGGGTTGACGAAGGGTCGGGGAGTTGAATACGTGTATGTGGGGTGGTATTGGTGTGTTATTGCAGCAGAGTGGTTATGGAGTTGGGCTCGTGACCAGATAGTCGTTGGTTCGATTCCCGGCCCGCTTTGCTAAGTGGAGTTGGAGCAAACTCATCCCCAAACAGTTGCACACTGTTCCGGTGTAGGTCTACCAACACGTAATACATATCATTGTGTTGATAATGAGTGATTAGCACTGTAATGCAGATGCAAGTATGTGAGACATGATCGATTGTCAGGTGTCAATCGTGTTTATTTGCTTCCCCCAACGTATTAGTTTCCGTCTATGTTTGGAACTACTTTGTACCGGGGTGTTCTGTCTAAAAGAGTGAAAACGAATTTACCTGCTTAAAAACGCTTTATTCACTGTGTATTCGGGTCTTTTCCTGCTAGGTGCCTATTGAAGAAGCTTGTATGAGGCTTACGGGGCGTTATAAGCAGCTTCATCTCCACATTTAGCTCTATCCTAATTCTTCCGCATCCGTCAATTTGGTGGAATCGTCTTTAACCCTCGGTCTAATAACAGCCCCCGCTGAAGAACTTCAAGCTATTTATCGTCTGATTGTATAATAAAAAGGATATTTCCAATGTGAAAAACCTTATCTTTTATCTAAAAATAACCAGACATTAGATGTTTACATGAAAGCGGCATTGAATAAGCTTTGAAAAGAAACCATAATGTTGAAATATCTTCTGTGTGAGCTATTACAAGCTATCTTTTCGTGCTGTGGTGACTTTTCTTATGAAAGCAAAGAGACAGATTTTCAACTTTCCAAATTCATCTTCGAAAAAAAAACTGACGTGGACTACTTTATGTAATAACATCGCACTCAATCCTTCATCTTGATGATATTACCCTCCCACGTCGTTTTTGATATCGGGTTTTCCTTTTTTGAGCTTATTTTTTACATCAATGATCAGCCAAGGAGATATGGAATCACATGATCATCAAAGACAGAGATTCTATTCCTGTCCTCTACAAATGATGTCTCATATTAGCCTCCGAGTAGAGTGGGGGCTGGGGGGTGGAAAGAAAATGACTATTTGGCAAATATGCTATGCTGCTTTCTCTGGGGCAGAGTAATCATTTGCCTGAAGTGTTCTCTCATCTGCTGCTGCTGTGGGTATTGTCTGGGATTTTGTTTTCCAGTGTAGTTCCACAAAGATTCTCTTATGTAGATGAATATGACACAGATCTTTCTCTTTATGTGGCAATTCAACATAGCGTTTTGTTGAATTGTATTTTCAAATGATTCTGCAGGGAACCTCTTTGAAGACACAATTTCACAAACGATAATGCCTAGAATAAATGAGGTAAAATGTAAATGTGGTGGTTTACACTCATGTTCACCGTCTTGTTCTCACGTTTTTACATTTTGCACCAGGTTATTGATGATTATATTGATTAATTGATCATTTCTCACATACATGTACTTCCACATCATGTTTACTGATGATTTGTCTTTTCATATCACTAATGTCCAACACCAGCATTATCTATTTCCTTATCTCTCATTTACAATGTGTTGAAAACTATTAGTCTATATGATAAATTTGACATCAACATGCATGAAATGGCACAAATCCATTAATAATGTCTTCTTCAAAATACACTGATCAAACACACGAAAACTACCCGATACGTCTTTTCTCCGGTTGCATAAGTCAGATAAAGGGCGCATGTAGCGTATGTAATAAGACCATAAATCTTACTCCCAATCTTTTGTAAAAAGACCACAATGAACATTCCTAAAGATATCACCTGCCCATTGAGACCAATATTGAGACCAGTCCCCTGGTGGTCTCAATAGAGAGGTTCTACTGTAGTCCTTGGCTATGTTCAGTAGTACCTGCATGTTAATTTGGTACATGAGTGAGTGCGTGAGTTGGTGAGTGGGTGAGTGAATTTTTGAGTGCGTAAGTGAGTGATTGAGTGAGTGAATCAGTGACTGAGTTTAGCATCGTTGCTAAATTTGCTGTAAACGCATTATAAATGAGAAATAATCAACTGATCGACAAGTGTGCCAATGACCTATCGTGAACTGTAAGGCCGTGAGTGCAAGTCTTGAATTACAACAATAAACCACCACATCTACATCTACCATACATCTGTTCAGACAGTGGACTCGACTATTCGTCTTGCAGATGTCGGCTGATAAAGTCTCCCCACATGCATCAGTCTCGTTTGTTATTTTGCAAGTGCAGATAGGCGAGAGGCAGTCTTTCGAATGACCTTATATCTAAAGTTGTTTTTCAATTTTTACAAGAAAATAACAACACCCTTCCCTGTGACTTGTTATTTTGCCAGTGCAGTTAGGTAAGAGGCAGTCTTTAAAATGACCTTATACCTCAAGTTGTTTTTCAATCTTTATAAGAACAAAGAGCAATAACAATCATGCCTGTGATCATATTTCAAGTGTACAGTGGAAGTTTCATTTGTTTTTAATAATGATGAAAAAAGTACAGCGGAAGTTTGATGCCTACTTATTCGGCTGGTCTAATAAGGAAATGTATTTTACAACTACCGTATTTTTAAAGGAAGAAGAGATTTTTTTTAAGGAAGTCCCAAAATTTCACCTGACATTTTTTCACTATAATAGATAATCAGAAAAGTGATTGGTGTCACCTTTGCTGCTGCTGCTGCAGCCGCTGCCGCTGCCGCTGTAATCATCACTGTCGCCTATTGTTGTTTTTGTTGTTTGTTTCTTTGTCTGTCTGTTTCAATGTGTGCTTGCATTTTGTTTTCCTCAAGAAGAAAATGCCAACAATGTTGTACAAACTAATCATAGCATTCACAAGCAAATGATAATAAAGCACTACACCACCCCCACACTATTTTCGCCATACGCCAAATGAATGAACTCTCTTTCACCTCCAATCATCACTCGTCTCTAACTAAGTCCCCACCCCTCCCGTGCACCATCACTTGACATTAACCATCTCCCATCGCGCCCGTATTGTCTCGTCTCCATTGTCTTTGGTCAGGAACCATAATCATTCTCACCAAAGCTGTGGTCCTT
>CM032666.1:23667870-23685313 GCA_019095985.1 Streblospio benedicti | reverse complement strand
AAAATTTTTTCTGTTTCCCCCCCCGGTTTTTGGTTTCCCCCTTTTTTGAAAGTTTAAAAAGTTTTGGGGGTTTTTTGGAAATAAAGTTTGGGAGGGGGGTTTTTTTTCTTCCTAGTTTCATTTCAAAATGAGTTGTTGGCGGTTCAATTCTTTTTTTCCATTTTTTATTAAGAAGATCGGTTAAACCCGTTGTAGTTGAACTAAAAAATTTTTTAGAATTAGTTGTTCTTTTAAAATTTTTTCCAACTCTTTTCATTTTTTCAAGCCTTGCAAATTTTGTGGGAACTAGGTAAAGTTTAGTGGTTCATCCACCCCAAAAATTTTTCAAAAAAGTTAATGCCCCATTAGTTGGTTATGTACGCCCTCGCTGCACCCCCCATTATGAAGCCCTTTAACCCCTTACCTGTTTTTCCCCTTTGTCGCCCCCCGGTAACGGTTGGGAAAAAGGTTTTTAAAGCAATCTTTGGGGGCCCCCAACCCCCCCCAAATTGATAGATTTGCCGTACTAATAGGGTGAATACATCCTCGTGCATACGTATGAAAGGACACCAAAGCGATTCGATTTTGGGCACTTTGTCAATTAAAGTGTGCTTTCCACAGGGCCATTTTTGGTCCATTTTTGTCATTCTTACTAGTATTGACTGCACAATGCATACAAGATAAGAAAAGCCCTCGGGTGTGTTACTCTTGGTAGGACACAACTCTGCTTGTGCCATTGTCTGCAAGCCGTCGCCACAAGCAACAATACGAGCACCCAACCGCATGCCCGTGGGACCGTCAATCTGGTGCTTGGGAGAGGTTCTTGCAAGACCGTAATAGAGGGCTCCTGTCTCAGAAACATCAACACAACATTGCAAGGGCAGTGTGAGTTCCTCGACTTGTACCTGGAGCAGGGTACCTAGTTGAAAACCTTACAATATGGTATCAGCTTTTCATCATATCACTGGAAGGGTGAAAAGTGATGCTGCCTTTGATTTGTTTCATTGTAAATTCTGTTTGATCTTTCAAAACCTACAGTTTTATGGCAACACGTTCATGCAGTAGGGGTGTAAAGGAGCATGCATAATATACCATACAGGGGTGGGGGTTCGGTCATTTGGTGGGGGGTAGCACGATTTTTATATTGTCTATAGGGGGGGGCGCTCAGTTTTCTATACACCCATAGGGGAGTGGGTCAGTCAGTTTTCTAATTTTACTCTCACTGCACATGCTCCTACCACTGTATTGATATAGCTGAAGACACAGCTTCTATTTGACTATATCAAGTGGCCCTAACGGGACTCGAACTCACAACCCCGAGGTTGAGAGACCAGAATGATACCATCAGCCCAAGCAGCGGGCTATATTTAGGGCCACTTGAAATAGTCAAACAGAAGCTTTGTCTTCAGCTATATCAATACAGTGGTAGGCGCTTGCTTGAAAGAACAGTGACAGTAAACTTGAATTCACAAGCAAACTTGGCGAAAATATATATATATATAGTTTCTAATATTGCAATACTCAGATGCTTTGTAAAAGGACACAAATAGTATACATCACTTAGACATTTGTCTGGTACATGAACAAAACAAGTGCCTGGGCGACGTAGCTTCATTGCTTGCATGTGAACTATAAAAATTATAATATGAAAATGATATGAGCATAAAAATCGCCAGTCGCCCCATCGCTACGTGGTTAGTGATATCACTAGCATGTGAACGTATACTTAGGATTATGAAAAAAATGGTAGAGATGTAGCTATGCATTTATTGTAGCAAAGTCGATATATATTTAGGGAACATGGTAGTGGGAGAGTCACTCAATTTCCATTCATACCATAGAAGGGATCGCTTGTTTCATTAAATTTAACTTTTCCATATAACCGACCCCCCCTCCTCCGTATGATAAATTATTCAAGCTGTCTATACTGACAAGTTTATACTGACAGGCATATGATGTGAATCTCTTTATAGGATGAATCCTATGAAAAAACAGCGTGCCTGTAATATCAAACTTCCCAACAGCATGCACATCACAATACATCAATGTCCGGCCTCCTCAGTGTCATGTATTATAAGCAAGAGCCAAAAAAGCGGGCTGTATCTCATCTTGTAAGTGTCGCATGACATGTCATATGATACAGAAACCAGCACTCATCAAATACAGGGGTCTTTCATGTCATATCTGGAAACTCAGTAGACGTGCAACATGGCCGCCGCCTACACACTGGCCTCAGGCCCCTAAACTGAGACAAACTCTTGAAATTGAATTTTTATTTTAGGTATGTACACTATTTCACCAACCAGCCAACGGCAAATAGACTGAAACTACACGGAGAAAGAATCTCAACAGTTCATAATGTCGTCGTTTCACAGCTGCTGAAGCAAAGCCTTGTGTTTCGTTTGTTTGAAACTGACTAACTGACTATGTATGTCTCCAGGCTAGCTAGAACGTTTACCGATGGACCGCTTTCGTTCAAACATTTACAGCTATGAAGTATGAGGGGACACCAAAGTGATTGGATTTGGGGCACTTTGCTAATTAATGTGTGCTCGCCACAGTGCCAGTTATGGTCCATTTTTCGTACTTGTTACTAGTATTGAATGTACCATGAAAATCAAGATTACAGCAGCAGCAAAAGTCTACTTGGTGCGGTTTACTGTGATTGCTGAAAGATCAATATGTAGCATGATAGCGCCACTTTTATCAGGACACAGATTATTTGTGCCTGATTACAAACATAATGATTGTCCACTTTTAATCAAGATTTCCATAACATTTTAGTAGACATCTTTATTGCCTGGAAATCAGCGTTGTTTTAGTGGTGCTTTGTTCTCTGAGCACTTTTGATCAATTTCTTCGATGTTATTGGGGATGGGACCTACATTTTATCAATTCGTTAACCGTGATTTTATTGGTGTTTGAGGCTATGTTTATGCTGTCTGTAATTTGAGATTAATGAACATTCCGGTCATAATGTACCCTGCGAACATCAAAGTATGCAGCTGTCGGAGGCTGACGGTGTTGAAGTATGAACCTTTTGTTCTCAGTAAACACGTTAAATATCACTAATGCAATCCTTACCAACATAGATAATCATTTCTGGTCACAATGTACTCAGAAGGCATAATTTCCTAGACGCAGCTGGCGGTTGCAAGCTGCGATAATAGCTGGAAACCTCTATTTGTCAGTGAAACCAAAAAAAGCATGTTTTAATTGTCCATACCCATGCAAAAATGGGTAAATGTCTAAACATTATTTCAGGTCATAATGTACCCAGCGCGGATCAAGGACAGCAGCCGGCGGTGGCTGGCGGTGGTGCTGGTGGCGCTCATATGGATGTGCTCGGCCGTGGTCGGGCTGCCGCTCATCCTCTACAGCCACCTGGAGACCAAGGAATACGTGCACTTCGTCACCTACACCATGTGTCTAGAGGTCAGTGGGGCCTCCTAGCTGTTGGTGATTTTTATTTGTGTGGGGGTGGGGGGGATATGGTGAGGGCTTCTGATGGGACCAGGGGTGATCCTCTCATCTGGAGACCAAGGAATATGTGTAGTTTGTCAGCTACATAATGTGTCTAGTGGTCAGAGGGGATTCCTAGCTGTTGGAGATTTTTTTCTTTTTTTCTTTCTTTTTTTTTTGGGGGGGGAGGTATTCGGTGAGGGCTTTTAGTGGGACCCAGGGTGATCCTCCAACACTTCAAATTCATAATTAGTATAATACACAAAGATAATTATGCTGATACAGCAACAGCTATATTATAAGCAACTACATGGATCATCATCAACAATAAACCAGCAGCAGCAGCAGGCACAGCAGCAGCAGCAACAACAACAACAACAACAACAACAACAACAACAACAACAACAACAACAACAACAACAACAACAACGAATCTAAATAACGGCACCTCTAACAACTAATTCCACAGCATATTAAGAAAGTCGTCAACGCCTACAACTGCATAAACTCCCCATATGTCTCAACATCTTCTTACAACACAATGTTTCCCGAACAACAATACCACAACATAGTTGAGCATCCACCCCGTGTTCCAGGAGTGGCCGTCTGCGACGTCGCGCTTCCTGTACGCCACGGCGGTGATGCTGCTGCAGTTCGTGGTGCCCATCTTGGTGCTCATCACCATCCACTGGCGCATCTGCTCCTTCCTCAAATGCCGCATCGTACGCAACCCCACCACGCCCGTGCAGATGTCACGCGCCATGAAGGTTAGTAAACATCTGGTGTCAATCTTACCGCGCCCTTGCAGATGTCACGCACCATGAAGGTGGGTCGTCATCTGGTTTCCATCTTAGCAAACCCGTACAGATGTCATACCCATGTATGAAGGTGGGTCATCATCTGATGTCAATCTTATTACACGCTCGTGCTGATGTCATGCACCAAGAAGGTGGGTCATCATCTGGTGACAATCGTAGTATATGTCACGCCATGAAGGTGGGTCATCATCTGGTGTCAATCAATCTCACCATGTCCATACCGCTGGACGTTCCCATAAACGTTGGTGGTTCGGATAGTCAGTAGTGGATAGTGTTTAGAATACCTGCATATTGTTTGAGTGTGTGCGTACGTATATTTGTGCTTGGCTGTACAAAATGTAGGACCAACCAATTTTTTATTATCACATGTATGGACACGTGTTCTTACAACTAAATTCAATTGCCCTCGCGGGCCTCGGTTCTTCGGCCAAATAAACTGCTTTCTGTTATTTTATGTTCAATTATTTAGAAGCTGTGCTTTTGTTCTCGCGAGCTGTTCCTGGAACTATCAATTAGATACGCACTTAAGATGCCATATGTGTTTGGCCAGGAGCCACTTGCGTAAGCAAGTTGTTGCTCACAGTTACTGTCCCTGTGTCTCCGCAACGATTGCTGGTGAAGTGTTTTGATTAAGAGCGGTATCCCAAGAACTATTGTTGTTTTCATTTTTAACTTTTTTCAGTCTGCGCAAAATCTGTTTTACACTTGAGCGAACATGTACAACCCACTCACACGAATTGATGCTTGGGCATATTGAAACGGCATCTTAAAGCCTTCTTTACACATAAACGAATGCTGCTTACGTACATTGGCGAATACATTTTAATAAAACTTCATTGGAAATGGTTAGTTCTATCTACTTGCGTCAGACTATTTGCATTTATAAGTGATAGTTATTTTGACGTAATTAGCTACTCAATGTAACATATATCTTTACAGCATCTAATGTGAGTCCAACACGCTCAAGCACCAATTCGCTGATACATGCGTAAAACCTGCTTTACGTAATAGTGAATTCTACCTACGTAGCTCTACGTGCAATGGCAAACTGGCAAATTAGCCAAGCCATTTTGAACATGTGGAGAAATTTTGGACGAATATACAGTTTGGTCAAAGTTTGCTACAAATCGTTATGCTGTGTCTGGCGATCGCTAAACTTTCGCAATTATAGGTAACAGCTCATTTTGCTCAGCAACTCCTCGCACCATGCAATTTTACTACGTTTAATACCGCCTCAATACGTCCAAGTTGAGAACTTGACATAATTCGTGTGGCAGTGTTGGAAGGGTTCGCCCACGCTTGCTTGTGTGGAAAGCATGTTTAAAACGTGCTTTCCACATCAGCGAATTCAGCCTACGTATCATTACGTGCACTGGCGAACTGGCAAATTCGTCAGGAAATTTTGAACGAATATCTAGTTTGGTTAAAGTTTGCTTCAAATGGTTATGCTGCGTCTAGGGATCGCAGAACATTCGCACATACAAGTAACACTTCGTTTGCCTCGGTAACTTGTCGTACCATGCATTCTTACTACATTCAATGCCGCCACAATACGCCCAAGCAGGTTTTAACGCAGAAAAGTGCATACTGCGTTGCATTGCTAAGCCAAATGAACTGTTACTTTTATATGCGAATGGTTTGACACAACTAGACGCAATTAGAAGCAATATAACTATTTCTAACAAAGTTTAATCAAAATTGAGTCGCCAATGTACGTGGGTGAAATTTGTTTGTGGGTAAAGCAGGCTTAAGCAATCTTATTCTCGCAAGTTAAGTCCCAATATGACAGTTGCGAATGTTCATCTAAGACATTTAACTGTAGGAGATGGGAAATACATAATACATGGGGACGGCTGATTCTACCCTCTAAAAGCACTTATGAGATGAAACAATGTATCAATTAACACAGGCGACAGTAGGTTGCTCAGCGCATTTGGCTTTACCATCTGAGTCTGTCTTACCAGTTCTTTATACTTGACCCCAAGTCGTATTCTGAACACTGCACCAAATGTCATCTCCATAGTGGTAACTTTACGTGATGGTGGTGGGGAGGGGGTGGCATTCTCATATTCATTTTGATCGTGTATATTTCTCATCTACAGGAGTCACTATGTAATGACTTTGGGTCTAGCGATGTCAAGATAATTCAAAGCTTTGCTGTAAGAACCGTGGCTTCGAATTATGAAACTAGATTCGAATACTTTGTTTTGCACTTACGTCCCAATGATATATTTGATAAGTACAAACATAGGGCTTTACAAAGTGTACCCTTTACTTGGACTGTCAGTACAATTACATAGGCAGTAACTAACCATTGTTTTCGCGCAGTGCAGACAATTTAATAGTCACCAGCTTATAGCATGTCAGTGAGACTGGGGATTCTTTCACATTTCTAGTTAATAAATTACAGTGAGACTGGGGCTTTAGCTTCTTTCCCATTTCAAGTCAATAAATTACTGGCTGTTTCAGCCGCCGCACGGACGCACTATTCTCCCGGCTAAGCTCATTTCAATGTTTTCTGCTAATAAAATTGCAAAGGACGTTTTTGTGTTCCAATCTCTATTTTACACTGAAAGCAACTACTCGCCTTTGGGGAGTATCTTCCTCGACTGACTCCCTTAGGTCAGATTAATGCGTCTGTGTTCATTAACCCTTTGATGCCGGATTAGTCAGTGACATCCACTATTGCAGCCTATGATTAGGCCTAAACCAAGCTAAAATTTACCAAGATGGGTGTCTGATTTACATCTATTTGGTGAGTGTGAATCTTATTTTGTGCTTTATTCTAGACTGCAAATGTGGCACCAATTACTACTCTAACTACGAAATGATAAAAGACTTGTATCATCTTTAGTGAGATCAGTGTTAATATTTACTCCCATGAATCCTTTGTAGTACTAAGCTGGTATTGGCTGTGCTAACGGTGTTTGTAGCTGCGTTTTGAATGGTATCAATGATATTTTTGCGAAGCACTGTCATTTTCAATATCCATCATTGAGCCTACTAAAAGTGGCTTTTCCTTAATTTAACACTTATTTTATCTTTTAATCAGTGGCTTGTAATTAATGTTTTTAATGTTAGTGAGAATCATAATCTTGTCCCCCTTGAAATTTCCACCTTCTAATAAGATATCAGACAATATCTCAACTCGTGTGAAGCTTAACAGTACAAGTGAGTGCAGCGAACGAGTTCTGTTAAACTTCACACGAGGTGAGATATTGTCTGATATCTCACCCCGCTCGTATAATAACCTTTTTCCTCATGTTTATCTATCATTTTAGGCCTTAATTAAACTTTGTAACGTAC
The DNA here is from genome assembly GCA_019095985.1 of Streblospio benedicti. Classification (NCBI taxonomy): domain Eukaryota; kingdom Metazoa; phylum Annelida; class Polychaeta; order Spionida; family Spionidae; genus Streblospio; species Streblospio benedicti. The sequence continues at coordinate 23,677,748 of CM032666.1, read as the reverse complement.
GATATCAGTTTTCATACTCCACCTCTCAACCAATCAGAATCGAGTATATGTATATACAGTATCATCATCAAACCTGAGAGAAAAAAGTTCATTCATGAATCATTGGTGACTGTCAGACTGGGGCTTTAACTGTCAGACTTGCGATGCTGCTGCCCTCCCCAGCAGGTCTGGCTATTACCCTGCCCGGCCCAGGCTTGCCCCGGCTCACCCTCCAGCCTGCCTCTGACAGAGCCGCGTCTATATATAGGCCGCCCGCGCTACATCATCCTGTCCGCTCCACTGCTGACCAATTTAACATGTTCGCAGCCACCGTGTGTCAGTAGACTTGTTTATTTCAAGAGTGTGCTTGATCTGTTTCGATTTTTGGCTAATTTTTTGTATGAGAGTGAGATAGGGATATGAATTATGTCTACAAAGAGTACACATTTAGAATTTTAAGCATTTGTAAGATTGTTTTGGCAGACATGTTGGTTTTTACATTGGTAGTATACACTTCATGTTTTATCCTTAGAAATAAATAGAATACATGTAGTTTCAACATACATATTCAGTAGTCATTGGGATGCCATTGTGTGTAATGTCATGTATCACTATCAGATTAAGTTTTTTTTAAAGTAGAGTTGCAACCAGTGGAGTTTTGTGATAGACATATCTCACATAGACACACACAGACAAAATACATGAAAATTACAATTTTGAGGGGAAAGGGTTTGTGTTCACTGCCCCCCCCCCCTTAGAGAGGTGGTCTGTTAAAGGGGTACATGTTAATCTGTCTATGATGCCTTTGAGAACTCCCCCTTTCTCCCATACTACCCTTACCCTCATCTTCCCCTCGCCCTCTTTCCTTCCAACCATCACCCCTTCCCATTTCCTCATCCTCATCCTTCCACATGTATAAACTTTGTCCCAGCAGGAAGCTCAAGGATGTGTGCTACATTAATTCTGCAATCTCTGTCTTTCTATATTTACAGCACAATTCTTGGCTTCCAATTTCAGGGCATCGGCAGTCTACGGATGTTATTTACTGCGTATATAGCCGTGAGATATGACGATGTTTCAGGGTTGCCATATAGATTTGTCTGTGATAATGCGGATTTCCACCCTAAAATACTTTAACTCAAAAGGAACATTCAACAAAAAATACATATTTTGTCCGATTTAGTGTGATTATTTAATAAATGATTTCATGATAAAACTGAAGCTCTGAAGATATGCACCATCCCACCTAGGATTACATATCATTGTTCGTGTGACCCAAACAATGATATGTCAACCTAGATGGGTATGATTTTTGTTTAAGATAAAAAGAAGACATTGAATATGTATGCTACATTGTACTCAGTATTCGTATAATGTCCTATAGGACAGCAAACAACCATTTTCATGTGTTTTCGCGGGGAAATATAGATAAACCATAACCACTAAAATTGTAATTTTAATGTAGCTAATTCATTCTTAAAGGCTGAATCACTTATTTTGCATAGACCTATAGACACCCCCCCCCCCATCTCTGTGATCATCCTCTGTACATGGGAATCTCATTTACACTGCAGTTACGTATATGTAATGTAAATGTAAAATGTAAATGTCACGGTTTATAGTTTACTATCCAGGACTACTGCTCAGTCGACTCATTTACACCAGGTCATTGGCGTCTTTGACCTAAAACGTTTTACCCTTCTCAGCTCGCTGGAGAGAACACAATACTGACTGGATACAGCATTGCTGCTGTTGCACATACGTGCTAATTAGGTTACTCACATTGGCATTCACTCGCCTTACCTGCACCTATTTCACGTGTAGGCACCACAGTACCAATGTGCAACCTGTTAGGGGTTAATTTGCTCAACACCCACCACCTGAATAGACCGGAAATCAAACCCACGACCTTCTGGCCACGAGTCCAACTCACTATCCACTCGTCTATGGAAGCAAACTTTACTTTTGAATTGAAAAATAAAGCCCAAATTGAATGAGGATTCTCAGAAATTGGTCTCAGACACGCCTATAATAAATACCCTGATTGCGTGCACCAAACGACATTCCATGATTGAGATTAACCGTCAGCATCAGGACAGTTAAGACTGTTATCTCTATTGTCAGAACAGTCAGAAATGTTTTATGTATAATTCAACCTAGTTTTTTTATAAATAGCACCAAGTTAACAACGGAAACTTAAGAATGGCAATATAATGAATTCATTTTCATCAGAACTCGTCTCCAGCCATAGCAAATACAAAAGGTTACGGTAAATCACGTGCAATTTCCTCGGCATGGGTTACCTTGACATTCATTCTGCAACCCTTGTTTTAGTTTCTAAACTTACACCAGCCCAATCGCCAGCCTGCTATTTGTGCTTTGTCTGGTAATAGAAGTGGACTGGTAAATTAGACTGTCACTCGGTCAAATTGCTAATCTTATAGTTGTATATTGGTCGGGCGCTCTTGTCCTTTGGGATGCGATTAATTTCCATTTGGGCTGGTGTGACTGCCTATTGTTACACGCAATCTCTTGTGTTTCTGTATTTGTGATATGTCTTTTCTATTCACTAACACAATTGAGTGTTTAATATTGGGGTCAGCTTGACTTGTGTGAGGTACCCTCGGGTGTATACAAACTCTTTCCAATTTCACCACTTTTTTCTCCAAACCTCATGTGATTTCTCTCTCATTGCAAATGTCTCAAGCCAGTAGTGATGTACAATAGTTGCTGGTACACTTTAGCCCTGTTTCCACTACAATTGATCGGAGTTGTGACTGCCTATTGTTACACATAATCTCTTGCGTTTCTGTTTGTCTGATTTTTAGCTGCTCCAAACCTTATGTGGTTTATCTCTCATTGCCAATGTCTCAAACCAATGTTAATGTAACATACTTGCAAGCACACTTTAGCCCTGTTTCCACTACAAATGATTGTAGTAGAAAAAGTCAACATCCCACATGCGTATATCTGCTTTGCGGGGGCGGTCTGATTTATAGCCCGCTATACACGACAGGGACCCCCGCCCCCTACACCCAAATGTCATGTGTCTTGTGCCCAGACAAAAGACGCTTTGTTACGAGCATCCCCATTGTTTGTTCTCATCGTCTATTGGAGCATCACAGAAGGCAGGAAAAGGTTGTGTGGCTGCAGTGACAAGAGATGCAAGATTGCTCAGCCTTTGACACGTGACATGGCACTTTTCAAATGGATTTCTGCTCTAATCATCAAATGGCGTGATACAGTGATACAATTGATATCCATACATGTATCTGGTTTTAGATGATTCAGACTGGACATTTGAGTGTTGAATAACTGACTCCAAGAGAACATGGTTATGATGTATTGTTTGAATGCAAAATGATTAAAGGTTAAATTTAATTAGTACCATGCCAAGAATACATAAAAAGAGTGAACTGAAAACTCTGTATCACATGTTCCACTGCAAGAAGTTGAAGTTTCGGATAGCAGCCAACTCTCTTGTATGATCAATACACAAGGTCCATAATATTATTCAGTACAAGGTTGAATGTTAATGTTCTGAAGGAGAGGTAAATTAAAGTTGTTTATTGTCAGTGCATGAAGGGAATAACATCAAAAGACCTACATCCACCTGATGGCAATCACACAGCGCTCTTTCCCTAATATCCACCCAATCCTACAGCACCAAATAAACACAAATTGTGCCGAGATGTAGAACTCAATGCATAATCATCTTTGATCTTGTGTTCGACGGGCGGTGAAGCCACACTATAAGCTCTGCCGAAGGCAATGACGATAACTGAGCCCACAATCACATATCCTCATATTGGTGTTCTACTTTTACATTGCAACGATTGATCTTCATTGTAACCTTCTACGTCTGTCTTCTTCCAGTAAGTGAACCACTAACAGTAGAACTCAAAACTACCGATTGGAAACTTATCACTCTTAGCCCCCAGAATCATTGCAAAGTTGCAATCATAGGAGGCAAAGCGTCACCGTAAGTACTTGACTCTGCTGATGGTGATCTCGGTGATGCTCGCGCTGTTGTGGTTCCCACTCACTCTGCTCAACTCAAAACTGCTAAAAGTGAACTTGATCACAATTACCCCGGAATCATTGATGTGTTGTTATCACGCTAATAGATTAAGGAGAAAAAAACATTCACAGTAATGATCTGTAATTTTCCATAGGAGGCAAAGTGGCACCGTAAGAACTCTACTATGCTTATAGTGATCGCAGTGATGTTCGCACTGTGCTGGTTCCCGCTACCGTTGGTCAAAACTACTGATGAAGAACTTGATCTTAATTACCCCAGAATCATTAGTGCGTTGTGATCACGCAAATGGATTACAGAGAGAGTTCACAGTCATTTTCTATGTTCCATAGGAGGCAAAGCGTCACCGTAAAAACTCGACTCTGCTGATGGCGATTGCGGTGATGTTCGCGCTGTGCTGGTTCCCACTGACGCTGCTCAACTTGCTCGCGGACTTCAACTACACCATCTTCATGTTCAAGAACTTCCTGGGCGCTTTCGCCGTGGCGCACATCCTCGCCATGGTGTCCGCGTGCCTCAACCCAGTGCTGTATGGATGGTTCAACTCTAATTTCAGGTGTGTGTTGCATTGTAGGATTTTAGCAGGAGATTGGGGTGTAGTGTCACAATGGCAGATCTGGTTTTTGGAAAGGGGGGGGGCACACTTAAGGGATTTCAAGGGTTTTCTATGAGCGACCGATGGCGGATGTGTAAAAACTCTCTGAAAATTAAGTATTTGGGTGGGGAAAGGGGGGGGCGTGTGCCCCTTCCGCCCCCCTGGATCTGCCTTTGAATGTCAATCAAGAAATTGGTCATCCTGATGTCTGGTTTAGCTGAACGACGTACATGTAGAGGGAAAAGTATGAAACACTTTCAGAGTCTGTGCTGTTGCGAGCAGTATGTATGCTCAATCGTATAATTGACCATGGCTCTGAACCAATCAGATTGCAGTATTGGGGATGTTTTATGCACTGAGTGATAGAATGTAGTAATGACTGCGTTTTGGTAAATGAGGTATTCACCTTGCTTACTTTGAGCTTATTTCTAGGCTGCAACATTTGACATCAATGATTATCACACCAATTAAGTATTAATCTAACTATCTTAATTGGTTCTGCCTCATTGCTTCACTTTTGAAATCAGCTGTGACTTAATCTTACTCACATCATAATCAGTTCTATCTTCATTTGTTACCGATCTTAATCCATTGCGTCTGATTCCTGCATTGATATTGGGGCAGATTTGGGAAAAAGATTGCTCAGTTAGTGTTAAAAGCACGAAATTGTTTGGAACATTAGCTTTTAAGATACATGACCAAACAGGGATCCCAGTGATGCCATTCAAAAATGTCTACGTGTTTTCAAGATGGCCGCCAAAATTATTGAAATTACACTTATGCCGCTGATGATCTTGATTCAGACAAGAGTTCACCCGGCTCGTGTTCTTCTGGCGCGGTGCCGGTGCCGACTCAGACCAGGAGTCTGAGCCCGAGAAGCGGCACCTGATGATGTACCCGGCAGTGGCGGCCGGGGCGCTCCCGCAGACCGGTGGGCCGGGCAGCGCAGACGGCGGTGCCGGCAGAGCGGCGTCTGCTCACGGGCAGCAGCAGCAGCGCATCGTGTACACCAAGATGCTCAGCTACAAGGTGAGTGTGTGTCGGACTGTAAAGTATGATTAGCTGTAAATTGTGACTGGTCAAAATTTACATTAATGTGAATTGTGATCAACCCACACCCACCTTCCACCCCACCCCACCCAAAGCAAAATAGTCTAGCTGCCGTAAAATGTGACCACCGTGAATTGTAATCGATTACGCGATGCATTGGTCGGCTGGCGTCTGCTCTGAAGCCATCCAACCCCTTTTTTTATCATGATAGGCTTATTGTGCAACTACATGTACTAGGGAGCTGTCAAATGACACCGCAATGGTCTCTCTATCATCATCTTAGCCTGAATCACCCCTTCTTAAAGTTGGACCTCGGGTGGGTCATGTGCCAAGTTGACAATGGACAGGCACAACAAAGACGGGAACTTGAACCCCTTCATTCTCCGCCACTTGCCATAGTATTTAGAAGCATGATACATGAAAAAGCATCTTCTCTTCAAGCGCTTTATATTAGTGACAGTACGATTGCCCAATGCCAGAGGATAAGACACGTGAGATTCATGAGCGTGATTATAATTTAAGGTGGTCACATTTTGCGGTAGCTAGACCATTTTTGGAGGTCATAAATTTATCACCAGTCACAATTTACCTTGATCATATTTTACAATCTAACAAGTGTATCCTTGCACACAGGACTCTTGGGAGCTGTAGCCTTGCACACAGGCCTATTGTCAATTTCTTTCATGTATGGTTTTAAGTTTTATTTTTGCGTCATGATTTGTTTTTTGTTTTTGTTTTCTAAGAATATAGTTTGCTATACAGAATAATGATATATAGAAGAAAACTAAAACAAAAAGAGATAATGTAATATTTAGAATAAATGCTAGATTATATGATGATTAATTTATATAATTGTAGAGTACAGCACTATCCCAATTAAATAATGTAATTAATCAACTATTATTAATATGAACGACTATAATGAATACAACTTTGTTTTTCTATCTTATCATGCATCACTCAATTCCATTATTTGATTTTGAAAGCAACGAGAAACAAATCTCATATTATACTTGTTATACGGTAAACAGTGAACACATAAAAAACAGTTGATTTAAATGACACAGTATAGTAAACATGTGACGTCGATGGACAACTATTCATGTATATGTAATGTGTAATGGTGCTTGTTCAACTTGTTTTAGTTTACGTTGATAGAGGTTTGTGTGGTACAATATGCATATATAGTTTATGTTAGTGGTAAGAGACTGGTAGAAAATGTGTGTATGTGTATGCACGAGCGTGTGTGTGCATGTGTGTAAACAGAAGACATGTATAATGAATCAATTTTAACGGGCTCTGTTGTTTTAACTAGAACGATTGGATTCAGCACTAGTACATGCACTGCCTATATTTCACTGTCCATGTATTGGAAGGCTGACACTGACGCCTCTACAAGCTAAGTTATAACTAGGTCTATTGTAAATGTAACTCTCCATAGACAATTTCATTCAGGAGGCATTTTTATTCTCTTATTGTTTTATTTTACTATCACTTTAGTTTTTCTTTCTCATTTTAGTCTGTACTTAAGATAGACCAGACCACTATAGTACTGCAGAGACGAAACACTCAATGACACTAACAGTGATGTGAGTTAAGACACAATAGTAACACCTGCTTGATTTGCTTTCTAGTTTTGTTACCTTTTTATTCAACACCTTAAATTATATTCAAGGCAGAATACTTATTCTGATTCCTACTATGTTGCTCCATACACATGATAATAGTTGGGGAAATAGAATATCCCGGTACAAAACGTTTGGATCACTGTTATTTTGATAAACCAATAGAAGTTGTGGAATAAGTAACGATTTTTAATGTTTTAAAATCTAAACATTATATTTGCCTGAAATCAGTGAGTTGGTATACATGTACGTTTACCAAGTTCCTCAATTTCTCAAGGACTTACCTGTGCTATTTAGCATTTCTTTGCCGTTTGAGCATTGAAAAACTGTAAACTTTTGAATACATGTGCCATCTAGAGCTGTTCTTTGTTTGACTTCATATTATTCATATTCTGCCTTGAAATATATTTCTTTCTTCTAATTTAAATAGGATTTTTCCCTTGATCAAATATAGGTCATTAGCATTGAAGTGAGGGTGTCGGTCATCACTCCAACTGTGTGCTTCTGTACAAATTGCGACTTGAATTTCTATAGAGCATGAAATGCCTATCTAATGTGCGCTTACTTTACATGTGATTTTAACATTGTTGGCAGTTTAGGTATTTTATCATATTGATATAGTTTGAATAATTTTATATACTACATATCACAAAGACCAAAGGATTCTCCGTTTCCTACCTTCCTAGCTTCAATAGATTCCAGACGCTGTGAAGGACGTAGTGTCCTGGTCCTGCCATCTAGTTTGTACATAGTAGAGATATTTTGTATGTCACTATTACCTTTGCGGCAACAGCTTGCTTTTTTCACATGTTGTACATAATTGTGCATGTACAATGTATATCTTTACTGCAACTGTATATGTACTATATTTATAATTATGCTCTAAAGGATAAACAAGATCAAATGCTTCGAATTGGCTTTCTGCAATATTGTGACTTGCAGTATTCGTAAATAAAGAAACTTTAATACCCATTGGTCTGCAGCGCACTTTTGTAAACTGTGAGTCAAATAAACACTGCAACCCAGTGAATACCCTTTGAAAAAATCTCCGCAAATCGGCATGTAGTGCATAGATGAGCCCCGCACGTGTATGGATGACTCTTGGTGGTTGTTCTTTCAGGCAATCCAAACTGAGGTGCAGCCTGTACTGATGCGCGCGGGAACCCACTCCACCAGTGAAGACATGATCAACATGGCGTCTACGCCCAGCTCTGGCGAGTGAATAAGCAGCGTCTAATAGGAAATGTCTATGCCAGATTCTACATGGTTCTGAGTTGTTGAGACATGGTATGTAGTGTCCGACCTCTGGGGGATGGAGACATGATGGTTAGTTGGTGCTGTCTACATCAAATGTGGAGGAGCGTAGCCATGCATGATTCTGAGTGGGGAACGGTGTCAGCACAGAGTTTTCGAGCTTGAAGTGATGTATTGTATACATTGCATATACCAAACTCGAAGAAGTGGTGGCACACTGAAATCGTGTGGTTCTTGGGAGTTTATGAGATATGGCGTTTACCCCCAGGCGTAGAGGTTGAGATAGACCTCAGAGATGGAAGGTGAAGTGTCCTCCAGAGTGAAGGTATGCTGAAATTTTTGAGTCGAGGAATGAACCATGCATTTATAGGCCAACACTGTACTATGATAAATATGTGAGTCTATGCCAATTTCTCATGTTTAGTGGTGTAGGAGAAATATCTTATGAATGCAGAATTTCTTCATATCTTGAATGATGAACGGTAAAGCTGGGTAAAGATGTAACAAATCGCCGTTTGTTTGTTTATTTGTTTGTTTTGCTAATATAATAGGTGAAAGATTTTGTTGCCAGTGAAAGAAATTGATTCAACAATGTAAGACAGATGACCATGCATGTGATGCAATGTGAAACTGTAGTGCATGATAAGCAAACATATTTTGGAACACACAGTTTAGATTGCCTGCAGATTTCTTGCAAAACGTTTGTTATCAATGAAGAGGTCTTATTAAATATGTACCAAATGATGTGTATTTGTGTCTCATTGTGGAAGGCATGTAAATTCATTGGAGACTTAAATTGTAACACAAGTTGCATTACTGTAAAACTAGAAATGTTTGCACACTATTTAATTTGCAAATTTCGTGAGTAGGTGCAAATTCTTGAACTTAAATAGTCAGCAAATAAAACATTCATAGCCTATGTAAGATAGGTCCAGGATGGACCAACATCGCAAAGTTAAATAGTCACAAAATAATTTATAGATGAAAATCGCAAAATTTTAATAGCCACGAAATATTCTAGTTTTACATTAATAAATATACATCTGAACTTCTGCAGTGTGCATATATATACTAGATGATTAATTATAAGAGTATGTATAAAATGGTGCTGGTCTATTTTTATCTCTTTATACTCAATGTTTGATATAAATGACATTACTTTCTGTATATTGCTGTATTGTATTGTGAAGTTAGTTGAAATGTGAATGTAGTTTTCAACTACCATGCGGCACAATCCGATCAACGCATAAATGAACTTATTGTACATATGGCTGTTAGCAAATTACATGTAGACAAGTAAAGCTGGGAGTTTTTCTTTTAAATGGAATTTAAATTG
>CM032666.1:23613892-23650985 GCA_019095985.1 Streblospio benedicti | reverse complement strand
GGGCCCTTACCTTTGTTGTTAAAAAATTTTGGGTGAAACAAAAAAAAGCTTTGGTTAAACTTAAAAATTTTCCCCGGGTTTTAAATTTTTGATTTTTTCGAAGCGTGCAGGCTCACCCTGATGTACAAAATCGTGGAGGGACACCTGCCTGCCATGCGTCCGGATGTTTTCCTTTTGTACCACTGAGGAGAAACAAACGTCCGATTGGAGACAGACATTTGCGGAGCGATTTCGCCAACACGAGTATTGTGAGCCGCTCAGTTACCAACAACTCTAAGTGTTTTTGCTGTTCCACGCTGTAGAACCCAGCCATCTGAGAACTCGTATTTTCCACTTAACTATTCGCGAAAGTGGAATCAGCTACAGGGAATATCAAGTCACTGCAGAGTCCATCGACCAATTCAAGGCATCCCTGGTCGGTGGCGCAGTGACAGACTAAATTAAACACTGTGCTCTCTCTTTTCGTTTGCCCATTATTTACGAAGTACACTAGTTATCATTGTTGCAATTATTTGGTATACTAAGACCTAAAAGGGATTTAAAAATAATAATGACTTCTAGTGGTAAACAGTAACTATTTAATATTAAAATATTGTATTTTACTGTTTGCTCAAGGTTTTAGCTGCAACAGCTATAAGTATTTATTCCAGTGCTGTTAATGGTTTTATTATATTTCTTCAAAATTAAATCTAAATAAATCAATCTCAAAATCAATCTCAATCTCATGCCAAATTTTGAATGTTAGACAAAACGAAAAATAAATTTTAAATACTTAATCACGTCATGTGACGTGTAGCCTTTAACATAATGCTTTTTCATGACAACTACGAGTCTTTGGAAAAATGATAGAGACTATATCTCATATGACTTGTTAGCAAACATCAAATCACATGATTTCATTTTACATATCCTGGAGGTGAAGCTGAAAGTTAAAGAATTTCCTTTGTCACCATCGTACCACACGTGAAGCATGCTTCGCCTTGCCTTTATCGTCTTCCTAGGCTTTATTGCCGTAGAGAGCGCAAATATTTTCCCACGTCACAAACCTCTTTCTCAGGAAATCGTTGACTTTGTAAATTACAAAGCCAACACAACATGGAAAGCAGGTAAAACTTTTTCTACTTCCTGGCTTTTACGGCTTTCAGATTTTATTTACTTCGCTTTAGTGGATAGCACTATTGCGTGAAAACCGTAGCGGAATTAGATCGTCTAGTTAAAAATATTCCAAGTGACTGCATATCTTCTATACGAATAGTTAAAAACTTAAAACAGATTCCAAGTTGCTGAACTCCGAAGGACAGCAGTCACTTACAGTCACATAAAATAAAAGCACGATTGAATTTGTTCAACAAGAAATAAAAGGTTTTTACTCATAAAATCGTACCCAAGATTACAAGCTTTTCATCAAGGTTCAAGTTATTCTGTGGTTGTATCCTTTTAAAAGTTTCTTGAATATACAATCACAAATCTTTTTGCTTACATTTCAACAGGGTTGGCAGGGACCAGGGTTTCGTACGGGCGTGTTTTAACCGTGGACGTAATATTGTTTGTTTTTGCAGGTCACAACTTTAAAGGCTATGATGTTCAACATGTGAAAACATTGTGTGGAAAGCTCGATAACCAACCAATTACACTTCCAAAAAAACAACCTCTTCTGGGAGCTGTGGGAGATTTGCCTAAAGAATTCGACTCTAGAAAGCAATGGCCTCACTGTCCTACATTAAGGGAAGTTAGAGATCAGGTTTGTAAGAATATTAATGAATTTTTATATTTCTTGATGCTTCAATAAGTTTAGCCCAAAATCTAAACATTAATTTTTACCACCTCCAGGGGATTTTTTTTCTCTCGCAAATTCCTGTTATCCATTCTGAAATCAAATTATAACATCCCACCATGTACTTTATATGGTTTTCATAAGTTCTAAAACCTGACATTTTCAGACAAATTCTTTTTGTTTGCAGGGATCTTGTGGATCATGTTGGGCTTTTGCATCTGTAGAAGCTATGTCTGATAGGATATGCATTTCTTCCAAGGGAAATGACAATGCACATATCTCGTCAGAGGACCTCTTATCTTGCTGTGAAGATTGTGGGGAGGGGTAAGAGATAACATTGGATAATATGCTCAATCCAAATTTTTGCTTACGTTCAAGATTTGAGCCACAACAATTTCTCTTCTATTTAATCTTTTGAAAAGAAAAACGCTTCTCCCTACCTGCTGTTTTAATGAAATCCAAAGTTACGTGGTTCGACAACCAATGTCCTCTTCAGAGAGCACTTCTGATATTTATGTGTTAATTTTGTTGTTTCATTTTAGATGCAATGGGGGCTATCCTAATGCAGCTTGGGCGTATTTTAGGGACTCTGGTATTGTCACGGGAGGTATGAACACTTAACAGATACTTATGAAATGTCAAAAAGCAAGTGCTTGCAGGCATAGACTTATGGTCATAAGGTGCGAGTCAGTGGTTCACTGTGTAGTGTGCACACTTTTTTAAGTTACAAAGAAACAACACTGTTTGTGTATTTATGGCGTTTTACTTTAAGTCATTTTCAATTAAAAAAATAGTTTTAAAGGACAAAAAATAATTTATCTGGTAAAAGACAGCGAATAAAATTGATGTTAGCACAATAATGTGTCTACATTCATTGTTGACACTTACTTTCAAGTAATGAATTGTAATGAGCAAGTAATAAAACCAAGACCTAAATGAAATAGCAATCAGAGGTTATAGTTTTTTTTATAGAGTATCCAGCGAAAGTAGGTGGCATGTTAACATTACTCAATAGGCACCATTAGACTAGCTGAGCCTTACAATTCTGCCTTACAGCTAGACTGCATCTAACCTACAGTTATATATATATGTTGTATAATACCATCATCTTTGACAACTTCTATATTGCTTTAAGAATTTTTTATATTATGATTTCAGTATTTTGCTGCTACTTTAACGTCAGTAAATTGTTTATTTTAAAAGGTGCATGTGATTTTAATAAAATTTAGTACCTTTTGGACTTCATAATTTGTTCTGTTTTAGTATAATATGGTATGTGCAGCTCCAAGAACTTTTTATACTAGGATTTCTATTTTGCTGTCATGGTTTGCAGGCCAGTACAACACCCACCAGGGCTGCCGTCCATACAGCATTGCGCCCTGTGAACACCACGTCAATGGTTCCCGTCTCCCTTGCCATGGCATTGGACCGACGCCTAAATGTGTGGAGAAGTGCGAGTCCAGCTACAAGATGAGCTACAAACAGGACAAACACTACGGTAAAGTGCATGGCTTTATAAAGATATTTTTCAAGACTTGGATCCAATTTGTTTTTTTTGTGGGAAGGCTGGGGGATAATACTGGGCGTTTAACTGTTGCAGATTTTGTGAGATGTCCGTGAAAGAGATTTTTTGGTCATGGTAGGTTTACAAAAAAAAATTCTCCGATGTCTCTATAAAAAAGCAACAAAAAAGCTGCGAGGTTTGCCTATGAATAAAGCTGGATCTAATTTTTGTACTTCATGTTTTTCTTCCTCTGCAATATTTTAACTAATCAAAAATTGTTCAAAAACGTTTTTATTAAAGCTTTTCATCTCTACAGAGCCCTAATCATAACAATGTTATGATTAACAATGTCATAATAAGGGCTCTGTAGAGCCGAAAAGCTTCATAAAAACGTTTTTGAACAATTTTTGATTAGTTAAAATATAGCATCGGAAGAAAAACATCAAGTACAAAAGCGAGTCCATATGCTGTGTATAGACTCCATGAGATTAGTAATAAAACTGTGACTTTTTTGTGTTGTAGCTGTGGACGCGTACAGTGTGTCTGATGACCAGGAGGAGATCATGGCAGAGATCATGAAGCACGGCCCGGTGGGCGCAGCATTCACAGTGTTTGCTGACTTCCCCAGCTACAAGTCAGGTACGCACCGCAGATTTCTTACCCTCATTTGGAGTGTGATGACAGAGTGTCCACAGATCATTGAAAAGTCTTAAAATGTCTTATTTTGTTTGTGGTGAAAATAATAGCTATTTTACTTGAAGTAGTCTTAAAATGTCCTAATTTCTCGTTTTCATTGTTCTTAGTTATTGTAGTTTTTATTTTTTATTTTTATGCATGTTTATATTGCCTTTGATAAAAAAAGCTTGTGAAGCAACACGCATGCACTTTAAAATAGAGTTGCATGGTTTGTTTTGAGTGAAAGGTTTTATTTTGCTTTCCTCAAAAGTTGCAGACACCCTGGATAATTATATCAATGGCCGGGGTAAATACCATTTCATATAAGAGTCTTGTCATATAGTGAGCAACTTATGGTTTCATTTTTATTTTATTTTCTCTCCTTTTTGTTGTTCGTTTGTCAAATTTCAAACTTAAATTTTAATAAGAATGTATTGCGCACACTTCTTAGATGGTTTTTCACACTAACTACTCGGTAGTTTGAAATTTGATAATTGAACAACAAAAACGATATAATAACCGTGAATTGCAGCTCCAAAAACTAAGCACATTTCCATTCTCATACCTGCAGGTGTGTATCAGCATGTGTCTGGGGAGGCTCTCGGCGGCCACGCCATCAAGATCCTGGGCTGGGGCGAGGAGAACGGAGTGAGCTATTGGCTCGTCGCCAACTCCTGGAACAGTGACTGGGGCGACAAAGGCTTCTTCAAGATCCTGAGAGGCAAAGATGAGTGTGGCATCGAGAGTGAGATTGTCGCTGGCAACCCGAAGGCTTGAGTTGGGCGATGGTTTTGAAGAATGAGTTTATAAGGATGTCAGGGTTTTGGAGATGAAAGTGGAAAAAAATAATATGGCTATGGGATTTTCAAGATTGTGGGATATGGGACGATTTGCTGTAAATTATGGTGTAACAGAAAGTAAATGCCATGGGATTTTTAAGCCTTATAAACTCATCTTGAGAATGGAACACCATACATTATGATTTTTTTTGTAATACTCGAGAAGTTAAGTGTGGCTTGAAATCCTGCAAATGTACATATTCTTTTTTTTTGTGTATGAAATGCACGCTAAATATGCAATAATTGCCTGAAAGTATTGAATTTAAATGCAAGAAAAGTGATATTTCTGCTCAAAGATTGAGTGTGGTTTTATTATGTACACGTTTTGTAAATACTCAGGTTTGAGAGTGAATTTTTAAGTTTAAAATGCTAGAGGAATTTTTTAAATTCATATTGAGAGATTTTAATTATTATGATAATGTGTGTAGTATTTCATTCGTATGTTTTAACAGAGAAAGCAGAATCTCGTGTTGAAAATACCCCTTGGCAATGTAAGAATGTAGGGTTTTATATTTTTACAATACTTAAAGGAAGTACAGGATTATTATCTGCATTCAAAATTGTTGTGTGTGAAGTTTTATTTTATTCAAAGTTTTTCATATTTCGTAAACATTTAGTAAGTTTTAATTTCATAGCAATTTGTATTGAAATCAAATGATTATATGTTATTCGAGATTTTGTTTTTCGTATTTCGTAAACATTTAGTGAGCTTTAATTTCATAGCAATTTGTATTGAAATCAAATAAATATATTTTATTAGATTTTGTTAGTATTTTGACTGCACAGGTTTATTTTACAAAATATGTTGAGTGGTCAAAAAGATTTTGCAATATATGTTTTTAACATAACATAAAATGCTGTTTCTACAGTCACCATAACCAAATATACTTAGGAACGATTTTTAACAAATGTAATCATTTATAACTTCATATAACATATGAGGCTCGTCAGTGTTGTTCCACCATCCACATTGTCTTTAAAAGTGGTTACTCCCACATATACCATAACTTTAAAACAACATAACATGCCTTGGATTTAAACCTTTCCCCGTGTAAAAGGCATTTTTTTGTAAGTAAATCACCTAAAATCATTTACATTGCTCAAACAATTATGACGCCTATGTCAAACATGTCATTTTCGAATTTTGTGGACATATTTTTTTTTTTTTTTTTTTTTTTTAGTTTCATATTGCCCCAGGTGGAACAATACCATTTATTCACATATTACATATACTTGTATTGAATATATAATATATATATACCATATATTTACATTATAAATTCAAAATACATTTTCATACATTTTCCTTTTTACATTATAGCTTATACATAATTACATAATTACATAATTACATGTTTGGGTGATCAAATACAGCATTTTTTTAAATACCAAAGATTAATTATATAAAATTATAAATTAGTTTTAGATATAATTTCTTTTGGAATATCTATTTTTGAGAAATCAAATGCAAATATGAATCATGTGTGTTTGAATTACAGTGTTATAACATTTATGAGAACATTTATGAGAAACTTAATTTGGAACAGAGTAGAATATTACATGTTAAATTACCAATAGAAATCTCTGAAGTAGTAAAGAAAATTTAGAGAAATGTTTACACTTATTGATAACCATAATATATTCATTAATTTCAGATTTTATAAAAGAAATAATACATTGGTATGTATTCAAAGTATTGTCAATAAAAAATTTCTTATGCATGCAATAGCATAGAAATGTTATGAGCTGGTTAATTTTTGTGGACATATAGGTGTTCCGTTGCTCCCACACTTGGTTCTATATCAATACCTGATAATATAATTTCCTGTTTTGTAATGATTCATTGTGTTCTAGGTGGTGACACATCCTAATTAATTTTTTAAAATTAATTTCTAAACATCACCAATACAATTTACACAAACAGAATCTAGAAGTAAAGCTTTTAAGTGCAGGTTTTAGGACTAAGGTGTAAGTTGTATAGATGTGCCACTGCAAAAATTACTTCTAAATCAATCCTTTATATTTCATGATCATATACGTCATATGACCAATTTAGCATTAATAAAACTTCCAGTTACCCCCACCATCTGGTGGGCATGTGTTACTCCAACCAACTGGACATTTGGTTACTCCCACATCTACAAAACATAAAGTTCATTTTGAAAACCTGACATCTAAAATAGCAAATATATATAAAATGTCCTGTTACCCCAACCATGTCCCGTTACCACTACAACTTACACAAACAGAATTTAAGCGATTGAGGATGGGTTTGAGATGATTGAAGTTGTATAGCAGTGGTCTAGCCTCTGTTACAAAATTATGAAGATACAAATTAAATTTTAAAAATTTGACATTTTGCAGAAAAGTGGGAGCAATACTGGACCACTCTCATATATATCGTGAACTGTTGAATATTTGTAAAGAGATTCATTGGATTTCTTTTTTCGATCAACAAGTAACACTAATTTTGTGATAAATCCTTTAAAAACTTACTATATTGTCTTAATATTTTCGGACATTTTCAATGTCCATCGTCTGAGACTTTTCTGTCACCAGGTGGCAGCACGTGACAGAAGTTGAAGTCAGTCAGTGTTTGTTGTTAGGGGGTGGTCAGGAAAAGCACTCACACAAATCAATATTTGAATTTTGAGTCTCACCATCCAACTGTACATAAGCTAGGAGTAGTGAGAACACTTTTGGACAGAATGGACACAGTCGTAACAGAAGAGTTAGATAAAGAGACTGAAGAACGCACAATCGTGGATGCACTGACCACTTGCAATTACCCTAAGTGGGCAATTCAAGAAGTGAAGAGAAAGAAGAAAGATACCAACAATAAGAAGTCTCGGAAAACAGCAGAAAAAGACTCTAAGGGAGCCAGAGGTATGGTCGTTCTCCCTTATGTTAAAGGCTTGTCAGAAAGAATGGCCAAGGTTTTAAAAGATCACAAGATCTGTTCAGCCTTCAAACCTTATAAGACCCTCCGGAAGATTTTAGTTCATCCCAAGGACAAAATCATGCAAGAAGAAGTATGTGGGAGTGTCCAAGTATATATATTGGGGAATCAGGCAGGAAATTTGGCACACGGCTCAAGGAGCATCAAAGAAATGTGGAGACACATGACCATAAAAATGTGCGCACCAGAGCCACTCGCCTCAGCACCACACAAGTTCACCAATCAGCCATAACTGACCACATGAACAACCACAACCATGTACCAGATTGGGATAGTGCTAAAGTTGTGTGTAAGGAGTCAAACCTACTGGACAGACAAATTTTAGAGTCCATAACAATCCGAAGGACTGAGGATAACATGAACAGAGATGAAGGAGCATACTTGTTATCTCACGCCTACGACAACCTTCTGAGACCTAAGGCAGCCCCAAACCACCGCGCGCGCCCTCGACCACCCCCCAACAACAAACACTGACTGACTTCAACTTCTGTCACGTGCTGCCACCTGGTGACAGAAAAGTCTCAGACGATGGACATTGAAAATGTCCGAAAATATTAAGACAATATAGTAAGTTTTTAAAGGATTTATCACAAAATTAGTGTTACTTGTTGACTGTTAAATATTGTTTGATACATATTTGTACATATTTTTCTCCTGAAGAGGTATTGTTAGAACACGAAAATATTAAGAGATATTATTTGAGAATAAAGTTTAATCTAGTCTAACTTTTGACTCTATTCAACTTTTGAATTGTGAATTGGTGGAAAAGATGGTAGCCACAACAATGCACGACTATTAATTTTATTTGTATACACTCTAAAATGTAATAATTGAATTCATGGATGTTAATTCACAAAGTATGAACATCTATTTCATATTCTTGGTTATGCGAAAATTGTATTAGCTTGCGATTTTCAAGCAAGACTAAACTTTAAGCTAATGATTAATTTTAGATTTTAAGAAATATCTGCTGCATTTACTTCAATCTACAAAGCATTGATAAGTATGCCCGAAAAACTACAGAAATGAGCTGTAGAGGTCGTAGCAGTGCCGGAACCATCCCATTGATCCTGAACTACTTTCACTACTTGGCCAGCAGAACAATCCACAACATATGTGCCGCTTCCATTCGCGTTCGTGCTCGTCGAATACACCCGAGAGATCCTGGTACCGCCAAGGGAAAGGCGCGCCTGAACGTTGCTGGATCCCATCAAGGAGAATGAAAACAAATAATAGCCGTTGAGTGGGCACACGAATTCAGACGTGGACGCGGAGAATCCGTTGCCAGCGTTAGTGTGGATTGTGTCGAATTGGTACGTTTCGCTGTCCCTCACGGTTTGAGACACGGAATGGGAGACCGAGAAGGCCACAGGGTCGGCTAGGCGTCGCTGCTCTGAAAGATAGATGTGTTTGGTTAGGGGTTGGAATCCTGGAGTCCACTATGTTATGGTATGTTGTAATGACTTTGCGTCTATACTACATTGGCAGTTCCGGGATTTCAGGATTCCCACCCAGATACCAGCTATGAGCAAAAAATGGACCCATTTCCATACAGGCCACTTGAAAACACTTATATACTAAGGGACGGTGCAATATTTATCAGGCGGGGGGACCGGTGCATATCGAAAACCTTGTCTGAAAAAAGGTCATGTCCCATGCTGATGTGATGAAAAAAAACTGATGTCCCATGACCTCCATTCATAAAAAAAAGTCTGTGTCCCCTCCCATGAATATAAACTTTTTTTGACCTGCGAGATAAAATTGAATTAATGTGGAGAATCCGCAAAATGAATTTAAATGGAGGCAGTATAAAAGCAGTAGTAATCTAGAGGTGGTAGATAATTTAGGCCATTACAACATATTTTCATTTACATGTGGGATCTATTTACGGATTTCTGTTCAGTAGTTTAACCATGTTAATTGTCTACATAATTGACATGCAAAATGTACATATACTGGCTATTGACTTTTGCTGTTTTCGTCTATGTATTATTTTGACTTTAATTTGCGGTTTTGGTCAATCCTGGAGCTACTCATCATAGGCTATTAATGTTTGCTGACTATTGAAGTTTGTGTGCGCAAACAAATCTAGTTTTATAGTAATACTGACCCTAGTTTCATGTTTTTAACATGTTTTGCCATCCATACTTTTGTGATTTTTATCTTTATTACCATTTTCTGTTTGTTGACTGACATCAAAGTAATCATATATTATTTTCAAGGTTAAAATTGCTGAAAATACGCATTTTTGCCAATAGATAACTTGCTCAAGTATTTATCAGCATTATCATTTTTTATTAAAAGATCGAGTCATGTTATATTTTGTAATTTCTGTTTTGTTTTACACATTTTATGCTACCATATTTTCCCTATACAAGAAGTATAAGAAGGGATTTGAAAGGTATTGATGTGTATATGGATATGTTTTTTATTACATCTCCAAATTATTTTCTTATATTTTGTTAATTAAAATTCACATTGGTTATCATGTGTTTGTTGTTTGTGCCATTCTGGTAGTGAACAGAACCTCTTGAAAAATTGTGCTAAGATAGTTATATTGGGTTCAATATATTCTACTTGGATAAAAATAGTTGTTGCGCGAATAAGAAATCACATATTCACATAATAGTTCATTTAGCTTTACACATTGTTGCAACACTGATTTTTTTTTCTACGTTCAATGTCATCTATAGAGATCTAAAGGCCGTGTCCCACTAGTTTCTGCGTATGGTTGACACATAAATTCTAGGGATTTCCGGGCAAAATTTTTTTATACGTCGAGCATCTGCTGATAGGTAACCCCTTTTGGCATTAAATGATTTTTTTCCGCCAGCGCATAGTCAACTCACGGCCGGCGCAAGACTGGCGCAAAACCCGGCGTAAGAAAAGCAGACAGTGAAAGCAAGGTCAGCGTAACCCTGATGCACAACCGACGCACAAAAAAAATCTCAGCCAGACTTTTTTGTGCGTCGGTTGTGCATCGGGGTTACGCTGACCTTGTGTTCACTGTCTGCTACCCGCTGAACATACATCTACAATACGTTGAACACCTGCTGAATGTACGCCATCGTATGCTCAAGGTGCGCCAAGCTTACACCAACGTTTTCATCTGCTGAGCATCTGCTCCCAATACGCGGATATTCAGCTCATGTGTAGCGTATGTTCGACATATGTAGGACGTATGCCCCACATAAAAAATCAATGGATTATCGATTGGCGTATACCGTTTACGCTTTTGATGTTTTGAGCAGCCCAAAACCTGGGAGCGTAAAAGAGCGGACCGATCGATAATCTTCCTAGAAATATTTTGGCGGGGTACTGGCAGCGAGCGTTACAAGCACGTCATACGTACGTAAAGCGGCAAAGGAACGCTGGGTCGGCGTAGGGTCGGCGTAGCCGGCAGATGCTTAGCGTAGATGAAAAAATCTGGATATCCAACCGATTTTTATCAGCTGGGCGTAAGTTCCCAGTGCGCCGGAACCAGTGAGACGCGGCTTTAACTATGACCAGGTGAGCAACATTGTCCCGTTCACGAGAATAATTTGTACCGATTCGCTCCTGTCAAAGTGGGATTTCAGCAGGTGAAAAAAAGTACACGTCCCATGCCCAATAAGAATGAAAAATCATCAGGTCCCCCTACTTTGCACCTTGAAAAAAGCACCTGTCCCCCTACCAAATGCACCGGTCCCCCTGCCTGGTAAATATTGCACCGTCCCTAATGAACATAATAACCATTGTGATTCATTTCAAACTTTTATGTTACAATTTGATTATTTTTGCGAAAAGTTCTTTTTTCATTTTTTTGTCGTTTAAATCCTCAAATATTGTTTTGGTGCATATTGAACTTGTTGACAATATTTTTTGACACGTACAAAAAATAGGGGTCATGTCTATGCCAAAGAATGTAAAAATATGGGGTCATGTCTATACCAAAAAAAAGGAAAATAAGGGTTCATGTCTATACTAAGAGAGTGAAAAAGTTGACCCACTTTGGAAACACATCCCTGCTACCCCCGCAATGCGGAATCCCCCCCGCCCCCCCCCCCACCCCCGGGTGAAAGCATATGGAGCTCTCACGAGGTTTACCCACATGACTTATCTATTGCTTAGTAAACTTACAACACATGGAATTTGCTCGTAAAATATTTGATGATTTTATCATACATGCATCTTGCCACAGCAAGGTATCATGTATCAAATGTTATAGATGGATTATGGCCACCCTCTCAGGGGGAAGATGAGTAGAACCTCTCTATATTGACGACCTTTGGCACCAGCGTTAGGTGGTCTCAATAAAGAGACGGTCTCTATACAGAGGTTCGTTTTGGTTGCTTTATGGAGGTTAGGATTAGAGAAAACCAGTTTTATTTTGGAGGGTGTCTCAATGAAGACGTGGTCTCAATTAGCGTTTGTACTGTACCTGCTAGGATGCCGTTAATCGTCTGCTCGTGGCGCCGCACTGTCTGCCCCAGCTCGGCCACGTGGTGCTGGCAGGTGCCCAGCTCAGTCTTGACGCTCTCCAGCTCCGCACGCGTCACGTAGGCGCCATGTGGCGTCGCACCGTTGACAGAGGCTACGAGGAGAGCCGCCGCCCCAACGGTCACCAAGAACTGCGAATTGGCAAGGGGGTGGCATAAGTATACGCACGCGCGTACCTTTTCGAAAACTGTTTCTGGTAATAGATGAGATTTGTGTGTACCTTTAAAAGACAGTCTACTGGCTACATTTCTGACATCAAATGACCATGTACATGATGTAGTATTATGTGTATTATTAATTCAAGAATGTAAACATTATCTGGTGCTGGGGGCGTGAAAACTTCGCACATGTTGTTTGTGTGGCACTGTGGGTATTCACTTCAAATATATCGCGGTAGTGTATGTTTCCCACCAAAAGAGCACTCTTGCATACAGGTTTAAACCGTAAAGAACATTAAGACACTAATGTGTGTCTTCCTGACAAAAAAATGTCATTTTTTGTCTGAAAACATGAGCCAATCCTATTTCTGTACATGTCTACAGCCCCCTTTACTTCTTTTGTTCCCTCAAAAATAAGATATTTGTTATTTGTTTATACATGCTTCTAAAACGCTCTTTAAGACCACTGTATGTATTAAACCTATGCTTGAGTGAAGAATATACCTTACCCCATTCTCAAGTCTCAGCAAAAATTCAGGATCATTATCACTAACTTTCTAACCATTATCATTTCCCAATTTCTAAATTTTCGATTTCTCCACAATCCTCAAAGGAAATTGACACCCCATTCTCAATTTTCATAAAAAAAATCAAGGGCCATTCTCACATCTCAAAATAGGTATATTCCCTCTATAATTCATTACATTTTAAATTACCATTTTTAACACAAAAACATAAGCCTCCCCTTGCAATTTGCTCTCATTTAATTTCGACTCGGGTTGCCTCCAATACCCACCAACACCCTCCCTTGCACGAAGAATACCCAAGATATTGTGACAGAATTGACCTTTCCAATGTCCCCACATATAAATATTGACATGTGCACGGAAGTGATCAATGTCCTTCACCTTCAGTGTGAAGTCACGTTGACCATCCCCCCTTGCTAGGGTTCACCTGACCCATGTCTACATGCACGTACACCACCTGAGCGGGGCCGGGAGCGTGGCCTATATAAGCCGGCCGCCACAGCGTATAATACAGTGTTCTTGTGATCTGACTCTTGACCGCGTTCTTATGCTCTTTGTTCTTGATCGTGACCGTAGCAGACTGACCATTGATCTATGATCAGACCTTGCCGCGGCTTTAACCCGTGACCCGACCCTGCTGGCAGGCAATCGGCGTCTCACTACACCCGTTGGGCGGCCGGCCTCAAGTTCAAGCCTGCACTGGCGGAAGCCGTGGTCCTGGGACCGTGCCCGGCTTCCGTCCTCTAACCGGAGGCGACAACAGCAACATTTTGTTCTTGCATGTACGTGCATATATAATATTGGGGATATGTTGAATACAGAATCACGTAACTCTCAACTGACACTGGTTGTACTAGTTGAAATACACACACCGCCGTATTAATAGTTAATTATTATAGTGAGAAACCTGTCACAATATTTACAACACGTGAATACCGCATACATGACTCAGCGTTACACACAGTCGGCTGCTTTCTGCGGCTATCACCTCCCTATAGACAGTTCTCATCCTTTTCAAATCAGGGGTTATCTTATCAAGCAAAGTAGGCCATGATATCAGCTCACCACGTAAGAGCAGTGCGTGTCCATCCATGTTATGGCCACTATAGTCAACGTGATTTGTAGCATGAGTTCAAGGTAGTGACGTGCATTTTGCGGACACAGTATTTCCTGAACAAGACCCAGCAACCCCAACTTAGTTCACTCTCCCACATCAGTAGTACAGTGGTATACACCATGTGAATTTTTAAAAGAAAATCAATGATGGGTCCAGTGGAGCCTATATGTATTTAGAGTAGACATGAATCTGTCATTCACGATTATTGAAGCTGGCACCGTATGAATGCTATGATACTTGTTCAATACCAATTTCGTTCTACACAGACAAGTAATTTGTTCGAGGTAGAATCGTGTTTTTATCGTGCATGTATTAACTCCTGCGACTATAGTGAAATTCCCGGCAGTGATAGTAAGAAGCATTCGTTTCATTTATAACTAAAAGTACATGCCGAACATTTGTTAAAAAAAAAAAAATATTATTGCATCTCATCTTAATTATTATCAAATTTCTCTATACAGAGGTTCGTTTTGGTTGCTTTATGGAGGTTAGGATTAGAGAAAACCAGTTTTATTTTGGAGGGTGTCTCAATGAAGACGTGGTCTCAATTAGCGTTTGTACTGTACCTGCTAGGATGCCGTTAATCGTCTGCTCGTGGCGCCGCACTGTCTGCCCCAGCTCGGCCACGTGGTGCTGGCAGGTGCCCAGCTCAGTCTTGACGCTCTCCAGCTCCGCACGCGTCACGTAGGCGCCATGTGGCGTCGCACCGTTGACAGAGGCTACGAGGAGAGCCGCCGCCCCAACGGTCACCAAGAACTGCGAATTGGCAAGGGGGTGGCATAAGTATACGCACGCGCGTACCTTTTCGAAAACTGTTTCTGGTAATAGATGAGATTTGTGTGTACCTTTAAAAGACAGTCTACTGGCTACATTTCTGACATCAAATGACCATGTACATGATGTAGTATTATGTGTATTATTAATTCAAGAATGTAAACATTATCTGGTGCTGGGGGCGTGAAAACTTCGCACATGTTGTTTGTGTGGCACTGTGGGTATTCACTTCAAATATATCGCGGTAGTGTATGCTTCCCACCCAAAGAGCACTCTTGTACATGTATATAGGTTTAAACCGTAAAGAACATTAAGACACTAATGTGTGTCTTCCTGACAAAAAAATGTCATTTTTTGTCTGAAAACATGAGCCAATCCTATTTCTGTACATGTCTACAGCCCCCTTTACTTCTTTTGTTCCCTCAAAAATAAGATATTTGTTATTTGTTTATACATGCTTCTAAAACGCTCTTTAAGACCACTGTATGTATTAAACCTATGCTTGAGTGAAGAATATACCTTACCCCATTCTCAAGTCTCAGCAAAAATTCAGGATCATTATCACTAACTTTCTAACCATTATCATTTCCCAATTTCTAAATTTTTCGATTTCTCACAATCCTCAAAGGAAATTGACACCCAATTACAATTTTCATAAAAAAATCAAGGGCCATTCTCACATCTCAAAATAGGTATATTCCCCTCTTATAATTCATTACATTTTAAATTACCATTTTAGACACAAAACATAAGCCTCCCCTTGCAATTTGCTCTCATTTAATTTCGACTCGGGTTGCCTCCAATACCCACCAACACCCTCCCTTGCACGAAGAATACCCAAGATATTGTGACAGAATTGACCTTTCCAATGTCCCCACATATAAATATTGACATGTGCACGGAAGTGATCAATGTCCTTCACCTTCAGTGTGAAGTCACGTTGACCATCCCCTGACCTTGCTAGGGTTCACCCTGACCCATGTCTACATGCACGTACACCACCTGAGCGTGGCCCGGGGCGTGGCCTATATAAGCCGGCCGCCACAGCGTATAATACAGTGTTCTTGTGATCTGACTCTTGACCGCGTTCTTATGCTCTTTGTTCTTGATCGTGACCGTAGCAGACTGACCATTGATCTATGATCAGACCTTGCCGCGGCTTTAACCCGTGACCCGACCCTGCTGGCAGGCAATCGGCGTCTCACTACACCCGTTGGGCGGCCGGCCTCGAAGTTCAAGCCCGCACTGGCGGCAGCCGTAGTCCTGGGACCGTGCCCGGCTTCCCGTCCTCTAACCCGGAGGCGACAACAGCAACATTTTGTTCTTGCATGTACGTGCATACTATTATGGGATATGTTGAATACAGAATCGTAACTCTCAACTGACACTGGTTGTACTAGTTGAAATACACACACCGCCGTATTAATAGTTAATAACTTATTATAGTGAGAAACCTGTCACAATATTTACAACACGTGAATACCTTTACCCCATACATGACTCAGCGTTACACAGTCGGCTGCTTTCTGCGGCTATCACCTCTATAGACAGTTCTCATCATTCAAATCGAGGTTATCTTATCAAAGCAAAGTGATATGATATCAGCTTCACACGTAGAGCAGTGCGTGTCCATCCATGTTATGGCCACTATAGTCAACGTGATTTGTATGAGTTCAAGGTAGTGACGTGCATTTTGCGGACACAGTATTTCCTGAACAAGACCGGCAACCCCAACTTAGTTCACTCTCCACATCAGTAGTACAGTGGTATACACCATGTGAATTTTAAAAGAAAAATCAATGATGGGTCAATTAGGAGCCTATGTATTTAAGAGTAGACATGAATCTGTCATTCACGATTATTGAAGCTGGCACCGTATGAATGCTATAGTCTTGTTCAATACCAATTTCGTTCTACACAGACAAGTGTTGTTTCGAGGTAGAATCGTGTTTTTTATCGTGCATGTATTAACTCCTGCGACTATAGTGGAAATTGACAGTGATAGTAAGAAGCATTCGTGGGTGTCAGGTGTGGAAAACAAACCTCGAAGCAAACTCTCTCTGTATAAGTTTTAATTTCTGGTTTAATTTGACTTGCACCAGGACAGTCATATTTGGCGGAACGTCCATGTGACGGGTGCATTGTGAATCAGCAATTGCAATCAGCCGAAAACACGGTGAACGGTTTCGAACCAAACCGTTCCAATTTGATCACATACCTGGATTCTTTGTCACTATGGAAGCGCATATGCTCTTCCACAAATAGATGTACAACACAAATAATAAACAAAACGATCAACAGATACCACCCGCCCCATGCCTTTCTAAAGGCTATGATAGGTCTATTTAATATTTAGTTATTCATATCTAGTTTTCTTCAAATCAAAGCACCCATGCAGAATACAACTCCTTTCATTGTACACGCACGTGCATACCCTAGACTGGCTTAGACTGCAGTTCAAACATCCAAAAATATCATCTTGCTAAGCTGATACGTTTAATCTGGTGGCTGTTTCTGAGTGCAATGATCACGAATCTCAATAATCTTTTAAAATTATGTTCTTGGGCCCTTGACAAAGGCTACCCGGTCACCAAGTCTCACAGAGTGGGCGTTGGCCTATAGTAAACATCATCCAGATACAGCAGTGCTCTCTCGGGGGGGGGGGTTACTACAGGGGTGAATGGGTAGCGGGGTGCCACTGAAGGTCCAAAATCATACCCCTTATTGAAACCAGTGACACAATGAAAATGATACCCTTAGTGAAACCACCGGAGAAAACAATGGGATATTATCCCAAGGGGTATTATTCTATGTGATACTGTAATGAAAACAAGATTTTCTACAACTTATATTTATCTTTTGTTGTTTTTTATGACTCAATAATGCAAAATCACATGAAAAGAGATCCAGATATTGAACCTCGTGATTGAACCTCCCTTAGTGAAACTGGCTGGAAGGTTGAAATCATGACCCCTGGTGAAACTGAGTAGTGGAAAAGGTGACCCCTAGTGAAACTGCGGGTTTGAAAAAAAGTAAAAAAGTTTCACGGCGATTGGATGAATGCTGTAGAACCTCAAATCAATACTCTTCCTATAACGCCACTATCATATCAAGATCATTTCCATGAACTCCCACTCTAACACCCTTCTCTACTGAGAGTACTTCCCTCACGATGGACCTCATTGGTAGATGCAGGAGGCGCGCCCTCTCCCCCTTTCCCCACCAAAATACTTCAGTTCCATAGTTTTTTTTTACTGTACAGGTCCGCCATCGATCACTCGTACAAAACCCATAAAATCCCTTCAGAATATACCATTAGACCTTAAGTGGTATTAGCAAAGTCCACTCACGACCCTCTCCCGAAAATGATAGTTTTAAATCTCAATCACGGCACACACACACGGGCCTTGCGGGATTCTTCAGTTACACTGCCTCCACCTACACCCCACTCACAAACCCCTTGTTCGGAAACATTGTATCTGCCAGTGCCAGATACACATGTCAGCTTGTCTTGCAACACACACCGTCGGTCTACGGGAATCTCTTGTACACTGTACAATATAAACCAGTGTTACACCATCTCCCCATGAGTTGGGTAATTTAAAATGTCCAGAGCTTACCTCTTAGACTTATGTTTCGTTAGTTGATGCCATGAATAGTTGTCCACGAAAATTTGGGTCTCTATATGAGGGGTTATTTTCATTAACTTATGATAATCAAGAAATAGATGAAGATGTAAGCACAAAAATCTGACTCTTTTTGAAAGATTGGGTTTGCAAAAAATCTCATAATAATGAGCTGGTTTCTATAGGGGAGATCCTAATTGATAAACGAACTGTATTTCCGTAAACGATGTGAGCCAATGGTTTGGTAGAAACGTAAAGACAACAGAACACCGAGAGATTAGTAGACCCCAATTCCAAGATCTCCCTCCTATTTGCGCGTGTCAAAAGAACATGTGAATGTTAACGTAGTCCTAAAAACGGACATTTTTTATAAAGTAAAACATCTACAAATTTATTTATAGTAAGTGCTTTTTAATGTTTTATTATTAATACAATCCTATCTAAATAATCTATTCGAGTGCGGCTTGCAGGCTATCCCAAGCGAATTAATGTCAGGCTAATGTGAGGGCTTTTCTACTGGGGAAGAACCATGCATGACGGGCATTTTACTATTCCGGTTCTGACAAAACTGGTCACTGTAAAAATGACTTAAGTAGTATTTAAGGCTGCTTCTTGACCAATATTAATGGATTAATAAGATGTTTGATTAATATGGCATATTAACACTGTGTTTATTTGTTATGGATATCTTTGCAGGGCTACTGCTGGTATGTTATCTTTGGTTTCATTTTAAATGATGCATTTAGTGAATTATGGATTATCAGTACGTGTGATGTAATATACATGATGGGGGACATTACTAGCTTGATAGATAATTTTACTTATTAAACTAGTGACAATCCAACATGATATGCACAATGTAAAGTAGTTTGACGTGTTACGTTGGTATTTTCTAAACATGAAGGCAGCTAATCCAAAGTTTGAATCTAATTTGTTGTTATAACAATGAACAGTGGGTGATGTGTTGTTGTTGTTTTAAAATTCATTGCTGTCATCAGCCAAACTTTTCTCACCACTATCACTTGAATATTGCGTATTAAGTGCTATGTGTACGGCCTATGTCGGACATAGGTATGAAAATCCACTATGTCATGTTAAGTCGTGACTGAGTCCTTTGGTCCAGTTATGCGTGTATGGATGACACTGTTATACGGACTGATCAAACATGTTTCTATTTGTATACGTGTTTACTTTCACACAGTGTGTTTATAGAATTTACCAACATTGGTTTAATATCAAATATAAATATAGTCGAATTTCATATATCAAATATATAGTTACATTTAAACAATATGCTTGCGTATAGTCGCTTAATAGCCTAGTCATAAAATATAATTTAGAGACGCATATACTTTAAGTGGAAATTGGATAATAGCATTTACAAGCACCCACTTATAATATAAATAATCACATTTTATAATACGTATTGAAATTACAAAACTTATCTGCAACCAAAGAATTAAAGAATTATTTAAAAACAATAGTATCGTTTATTAAAATGGACAGTTTATAAAGTGTTAGCGTAAGATAATTGACTACATCACGTGAAAGTTAAAAATACATGCCTAGGTATTCTTTAAAATGTTCACAGTTTGATCAGATCGTGACGAACCTATAAAAAACCCCAGTTCTTTTCATAAGTTTGGGAATGTGTATTAACTATGAGTATGCAAAATTTCTGTGGATAATTCAGCGTTCATTCTGCAATTTTGAAAAACGAATAATTGCGTGGCGTTTCTCACCTTCACCAATTTTGGGGTTCTGATTAGTACATAATCAGAGATTAACGAATGATATTTGCTAACTTGTTGTGGCAAAATGGTAGTTTCTATGAAAGAACTCAGATAAAATAGCATCATTCTGTCGTGCGAAGCTAGTGTCGTGCAGTCACGATAGTTGAAGCCATTGTATCTATTGTAAACAGTCAAATTATTATCTCATCACAGACGAGTTTTTACAAGTCAGAATAATCTATCCCCGTGATTTTCTCGTATTCTACCACACAGTAAAAGGAATCGGAGCGGAACATTTGTGGCTGTCTGACTGGGGATGATCGTCAAACATTATAATCTATCTAAATTTATGTGAAGTGCTGTCCAAGAATATTTGTATGTTAAAAACCCCAAGTTGGCAGTCACTAATGTAATCTGCTACATTTTACTGTGTTCTAAGATTGAGGACTACAATACCACGACTGATTCAGCTGATTCCATATTCAGAACTGTATGGCCTAAAGTTAATGGGATAAAAGTTCTATTGCTGAAGTTGTATGGTAGAGATTTTGATAAATGTCTAAGCCTACTATGTAATAATATATACCTTTTGCACATATAAAGTATGTGTGTATGTTAGGCTTGGTTGCAAAACCATTCTCCTAATAAAAAGCTTAAGGGCAATAAAGAATGTTAGTTGCAAACAGACATGTCAATGCCACACGAAGATGTAGATGTAGTAGAACCTCCTATTAAGACCACCTCTATTGAGGCCATTTCTATAATAATACAACTTTTCAAGGTCCCAAGTCTTCGTAAAGCTACCAAAATGAACCTCTGTATAGAGACCACCTCTCTACTGAGACCACCTAACACTCGTCCCAAAGGTGGTCCTAATACAGAGGTTCTACTGTATTAAAATAACTAGGCTGTTCCCCTACTTCTTGTACCGATCTAAAGAAACAGAGGTTGAAATTTTAGTGGAAGAATGACAAGTAGTAAATGATGTTGAAAGCTTCTTTAAGAATAGTATCTAAATTCAAGTATGCAGTTAGAGAGTGAAATTCAGTAACCAAACAGTGTCCAATTAAGGTTTGTGGAACTTTGGAACCTAGTCAGAAACTTTTGAACAGCGACTTTGATCATATCAATTGGCCCTTACTAAGGTAATTGAAAAAACGTTTATTCATTTCAGCTTTATGATCTAATTTTTATCTGTGTAATACTAAGTATATTCGGACCTCATGTGAAAATACTTGCCGTATGTCTCTCATTACATGACAATGGTGTATTTTGCATCGAAAACTCAGAATCTCTTTATCTAAATATACCCCTTCCCATGCAACTCAACATTGGTGACCGTTGGCTGCCACCCACTTAGCTTGTATTTTTATCGGGTACTGTCAGCTCCCTGTGGAGCAAACACAAAACTCCTCCATCAACACTTATCACGCACTGGTTAGGACTGTATCGGTTAACATCTAAGTTCCAAAAAGCAATGGGCAACTATAATGAGGGGTGAGTTTACCCGTGCAGGAATCGAACTCACAACATTTGGTCACCGAAGCACATACCATTAAAGATTTATTAAACCATGCAGGTGTGTTATCGATCAGTAGGCCTAACTGGCGGTCAACCTTGCTTATACACTTTTTTTCTAATAGAAATATTTAGGGTGCGATCGTAGTTCCTGTCTAAGACCAGCAGGTGGCTACAAATAATTGGGGAAAATAGACAAACAGTATCAGCCTTTATCATTTCTTTCTCCCACGTTGTAGCTTCACAGAGCTTTCGTTGACTGAGACTGACACTACGTGGGTAAAAATAGTACTGAAATATTTCTATTGAGACAGGGGAAAAAAGCCACGTAACGTGTTTTGTTTGTTTGTCTATTTAGTTCCCATGATTCCTAGCTATACGAAAACAAGTGTTTTGGCTGCCTTGATGCTGCGCTCGTCCAATCCGCGCAGTTCTAGTTCTATCACGTGACGTTTCAGGTGGTAGCCTCACTCTGTCACGTGCACGCAGCCTTGATCTCACTGCCCGATGGACGACAGACCGGGGGTAAGTGTGTTTATCGAGGCTATTTATCATTTTTAAAGACTCCCAAGATTTTTTTCACAAGAATAGAGTAATGAAGAGAGCAAAGCGTGCAATGATAACCACATCTGTAAATGGACCACCCCGGTCACCATCGACAATTCTTAACGGCCTCAAACTTCAATAATGGTAGACTCACTCATTTACTTCCACATAGAAACCAGTTAAAGTATAACCTCCAATTACGACCACCTCTCTAATGAAACCACATGTATAATAAAGCCACTTCTCACGGCCCCAAAGCTTCATAAAACTACCAAATTGAACCTCTGGTCCCAATGGTAGTTCTAATAGAGCGGTTTGTATAATGGACTTTTTACAAAAGTCGTCTCTATTTGAGGCCCTATAGTATGCGATGAAAATTAACATCATCAAAATTAGATAGATTTCAAACCAGCTATCTGGTAGATTCACTGCTTATGCCTGCAAGTATTCTTTAATTGCAGTTATATAATAACTTACTTCATAATTAGAACAATGAATCACACTATCTCAGGCCGTACTCTTGCCCTACCACATACACAATTTATGGCGACATTTGGGCCATTTAACACCTATCATTTGTAGTGTTTTATTGCATTTTTCATCTAGACTAGATATCTTACCCCAGATATCTCACCTATGTAATGCAAACATAATGAATATTACTGTTGATCATTTATATCTACGTCTTGTGGTTTGTTTTCAAAACTACTGTTTTGGAAATATACAGTGCTTTGAAAATACAGACTTCAGATTTGCACTGCCGAGAATTGGGCGGTGTGAAAAGGGGCTCCTGAAGTGTTTGTTTTGAAAACAGTAAACTACCAACAAATATATGTGACAATATCTTAATACGCCATAGTAATTTGGTTGCGCTTACATATATTACATAATGTTACATGTATCGTCAGTATACACCAGCCTTCATCAACAGTGGCCCACTCACCAATGTAAAGACACTTCTAGATCTACAGCAATTGGAAATCTTAAAAAGTTGAATATTGGTCTGCTTAAGCACAAGGCTAATGTTTTCATAGAATCTATGACTGTGTATAATTAAAAAAAATACTTACTAAGTATGCCCATGTAGGTTTCGGAACGCACCCTCTTTGTCTATGTATTAGCAACGGAAGACCCCCCTATATACATGTACTATTGATGCTGTTTTGAGACCCCCTATTCTCCATGGGGAGTATACCTTAAACAACAATTCATCCGAGTACTCACCCCCTCCCCTCGAGCGCTTGTCTATCTATACCTTTTACGTAGCGGACACTCTTCCGATGAGAAATTCTTCGTAGTCTTTTGCCGCTATGCTATATAAAGAGAAATGTGTAAAGTGGACACCTGTCTTGTGTGGACACTTTCCACTCCTACCGGAGGTGTCCTCATCATACAGATTGCACTGGGTTCACTACACAACCTGTTACCCGTTAACAATATAATAATAGTTCCGTTAGACATCCTCCCTTGAATAGGAATTAAAAGTAGTGAAATTCAAGGTGAAATCCAAGCCCTTTGAGGTTGGTGAAGCTTTCAAAATGGACTGAATTAGAATGATACTAAGGCACGGGTTTATGTTTGGATAAAGTTATGGTAGTAGTTTATATGAACCGACTTAAACCCTATGCGGAAGCGTGCCTATTGTGGAACACTTATATATCCTTCGCTTCATCTCCACTTCTCCTACATGTATCAATACGCACGTACAGTAGATCCTGCCTATCAAGACCTGAGATTACGGCCACAAAGGTACTACCGTCTATGTGGTCTCAATAGGAGTGGTCGCTTTATAGAGGTGTTGATTACTTGGAGGTTACACAATACACGACCACAACGCCCTCCTGCGTTTCGTGCTTTACTTCTTCGGGTGGTTGCAGTTCATAACAAAACTGTTCTAGGGTGTGGTGCCGGTGGGGAAGGGCTTTATATGGAAAAGTGTAACTGTGTTGGGTAACGGACTTACGTCCACCTTACGCATGACATCACCACTTATATAGGTACTCAAGGTCATTGGCATTCTCGTCTCAATTTATTTGAACTAATTGGGAAGCATAGAGCACATTGTCACTGTAGTCAAAATCTGCCGATCACTACCATTAGCGCTACAGCCACTGCCGTTGCGTACAATATGTACAGCAAAACCTCCAAATTATGACCATATCTCTATTGAGAGTTTGAGACCACCTCTATATCAGGATCACTTTTCATGGCCACAAACCTTCAAAAAGCTACCAAAGTGAACCTACGTATAGAGACCACCTCTCTATTGAGAACGCATAACCCTGGCCCCACGGGTGGTCCTAACAGAGAGGTTCTACTGTATATTCTATTGAACTGGCTGTCCTGACTGATGCATGACATAGGAAGATCCAGGTATTTGGAAAGGGGGGCGCACCTCGGGATTTCATGAAAAACCCTATGGAAATGAAGTATTTTGGTGGGAAAAGGGGGGGGGGGTGCCCCTGATCTGCATATGTGGGATTGGTACCGGTAGAAAAGTCCCTCTCTGGCATATATGAATGCAATTCCCCGATCATTTACTGTATGATACATGCATGAAAAGCAGAGAGCCAGGCGAGCATACATGTACAATTTAACAACTCTATTTGCCAGAAAACTGATACCAGTGATTGGCCTTATGTGATCTCTTTTTTGTCCTAAGAAAACTGACTTTATTACTGAGAAGAGTCTATTTATAAGGGTGGTAAGCTCATAAATGCTATTTTCTGTCATACTGTGCATCTAGCCTATAGTACCGATTTGCTAAAATTCTGTAGGGGTTGGAAAAAATGTAAAATTGGTTGCGTTTCTAAAACTTTAATATAAATGGTTTCAAATTATGCGTCTGAGTTTTTACCACGTTTCTTCGAGTTGTTAAAATACAAGTAGTCTACTTCTTTTTGGTCCTGGTCTTATTTGTAAATATAGCAAATCAGTGATAGAGATTTCGCTTTATTCAATCTGAAATGCGCTCAATTGCATGTCTACATATCTTGGATCTCATATGCCAATAAATCACCTCATTCCATGTTTCAGAAAGGAAGCTGACATCTCGAGATGAAGACTGGTACAAGTATCAGGGAAGGTAAGCCGTCTGCTATTGTATTGGATTTGTTGATTTTAAAGCCCACAAAAAATATCCATAGCGTGGACAATTGTTACTTGTTTTATTTTCCAGAACTAAAGCAGAATATGACAGAGTGGTGGAGCTGGTTCGGCTCTACAAAGAAGAACGCATCAGGTGGTTCTATGGAAACATATCAGATGTAAGACATACTGTTGTCGCACATTATTATTTTTGTATTGAAACATGTATTTTGAAAATACAAATTATTAGCAAATAAGAAATTTTAATAAATGAACCCGATCATCTTTACATGGTGCAAAGACTTTTATTTCCTCTATCATACTTACTATCTTTCTATAATTTATTATGTCGTCTTTCAAAGAACAAAATAGTCAGGTCTAGTCTTCTTTGCAAATCAGAACACACAAAATGTAGGAAATGTAGATATATGAATTTAACAAGGGCAAATATGATTAGGGCTCAGAAGATACATGTATCATAAAGAATACACGTAGGCCTACATGTAGTGAGAATTTCGGTGGAAATTGCAGTAGGGCAAAGTTAAAACTTGGGAGCTTTACCCCTACTCCTTCCTCATTCACTGAACCATAGATATGCCAACCCCGATGACATGTCATTGAACATGTTTGTATCGTCTGTATTGCGCAGGCGCAGATGGCCGAGTACCTGAAGGACGACATTCCCGGCGTGCTCGGTGACGTGCTCGTGACGTCAGAGCAGGTGTCCGCGCTGCGGGAAGACCTGCGACGGGAACAGCAGCGCCACCCGCGGCAGAGGCGGAAGATCGTGGACTTCGGATTGAAGCCGGGAAGCAAGTGGCCTAAAGACATCAAGTACAAGATCGACGAGACCAAGTACACGGGTAGGCATTTTGAGCATCGTTTGCAGCGGAAAAAGTGATGCAATCACAGTGTTGTCACAATTTATAGCTAAATAGATTTTGAACTAAGGGAACAATCATAAATAATGATACGGCGGGGGGGGGTTATACGGAAGATCCAGGTTTTTGGAAAAGGGGAGGGGCGCACTTAAAGGGACTTCATGGGTTTTGTACAGGCAATCGTACAGGCAAAGTAAATTGGTGGGAAGAGGGTGCGCGGATGCCACCTGCCCCCCCGGATCTGCCTATGGCGTAGGTGGCTCCTTAATTCAATAAAACGTATATAAATTATACGTATACGCTCTAAACCGGCAGTCAATCCAAGGATGTAATTCAAAAATATTTATATGCACGTGTGTAGCGCAACCTTTGCACACGTTCGCTAGCAAACACTCGAACTAGCAAGTGCAACACTCATTATAACTGAAGATGCGGGATAACCCAAAGCTAAAAACCAACAGTACAGTAGAAACTCCTATTAAGACCACCTCTATATTGAGAACACCTCTATAATAAGACCACTTTTCACGGGCCCAAATCTTCACGAAAACTAACCTCTGTATAGAGACCGCCACCTCTCTATCGAGACCACCAAATACTGATCCCAAAGGTGGTCCTAATAGAAAGGTTCACTGTACCTCACCCATTCACCTGTTCTGTTGCTCACAGCGGCCCAGGTAAGCATCCTGCAGTCGAGCGTGACATTCTGGGAGGCGGAGACGTGCCTGACGTTCACCAAGCTGCCGCAGGACCAGACGGTCAGCGAGCAGATCCTGTTCTTCACCAACCCCACCAACAACATGTAAGCGGCTTTGATTGTAAATGGAGACAAGGGATCTGAATTGTATACAGAGTAGATACATCCGGCGTATTTAGATGATCAGCTGTTAATTTAATTTTCTTCTTTTTGACTAGAGATGGCTCTTCTCTGATCATCAGGGTGGGGATCGTGGTGGGGAATGGAGGATAAATTGC
The DNA here is from genome assembly GCA_019095985.1 of Streblospio benedicti. Classification (NCBI taxonomy): domain Eukaryota; kingdom Metazoa; phylum Annelida; class Polychaeta; order Spionida; family Spionidae; genus Streblospio; species Streblospio benedicti. The sequence goes on along the minus strand of CM032666.1, from coordinate 23,623,813 downwards.
AAAATACGAAGTGTCACGGCGATATTTTTTATAACATATTGATGATTCGTATGTGTTAATACTCTATTCTTCTGTAATCTGCAATCTGTAAGGTTACGTTGCCTCAATCAAAAGTGACATAAACTGGCAACGGAAAGAGAGAGCGCAGTGTTTAATTTAGTCTGTCACTGCGCCACCGACCAGGGATGCCTTGAATTGGTCGATGGACTCTGCAGTGACTTGATATTCCTGTAGCTGATTCCACTAGCGAATAGTTCGTGGAAAATAAGAGTTCTCAGATGGCTGGGTTCTACAGCGTGGAACAGCAAAGCACTTAGAGTTGTTGGTAACTGAGCGGCTCACAATACTCGTGTTGACGAAATCGCTCCGCACATGTCTGTCTCAAATCGGACGTTTGTTTCTCCTCAGTGGTACAAGGAAAACATCCGGACGCATGGCAGGCAGGTGTCCCTCCACGATTTTGTACATCAGGGTGAGCCTGCATGCTTTCCTTCGCTTCTGGAGTAGCGGAATGTCTAGCCGTAGCATCATACGCGTAACACAACCAGGGTCTCGCGAGCGGTAGTCGCCAGTAATAAAACGGATAGCCTGTCTCTGGACTCGTTCAAGATGGTCGATATCTCGAGCTTTGTGCGGGTCCCAAACTGGCGCCGCGTATTCTAAGATGGGACGTACAAGTGAGAGATATGCAATGCGCTTGGTGTCTTCGGGACACATTCTGAGATATCTCCGCAAAAATCCTAGTACGGAAGATGCCTTTTTGCAGGATTTAGTTATGTGTTCTTCCCAGCTGAGAGTGTCCGATGTTGTGACACCGAGATATGGGGTGTTTTTAACAACTTTCAGAAATTCCCCACCAATTTGGTACATATGTTGGGAAGAGTTACGGATGCTCAAAATGTAACATTTTTTGGCATTGAATTTCATGCCCCAACGTTCAGCCCATATACAAAGCTCATCGAGATCTTTTTGAAGTGCGAGATGATCATTAAAGCAGTTTATTGTCCTGTACAGCAGACAATCATCTGCAAAGTGTCTGACCTGAGATTTTACACAGTCCGGTAAGTCATTAATATGAACAAGAAAAAGTAACGGGCCTAATACGGTGTCTTGGGGTACTCCAGATTTCACATCTGTTTCGTCAGATGTTTCACCATCTACTACAACGCGCATTTTCCGATTGCACAAGAATTCTGCTATCCAATCGAGAAGGTGGCCTCGTATGCCATATCTCTCTAGTTTCACTAGCAGCGCTCGGTGTGGCACAGTGTCGAATGCTTTGCTAAAATCGAGCACTGCTGCGTCTACTTGCTTCCCAGAGTCATACTGATTATAGAAATCGTTTACGGTCGTAACCAGCTGTGTTTCACATGAGTAGCCAGCGCGGAAACCGTGATTCAAGTCTGTGAGAATTCTATAGATATCAAAGTGGTTCAGCATGTGTTTACATATGATGTGCTCTAGGAGCTTGCAGCATACCGATGTCAGAGAAATTGGGCGGTAGTTCTCTGCGAGAGGGCGGTCCCCTTTTTTAAACGCACATGAGATGTTGGCGTTTCGCCAGGTTTCCGGGACCACGCCGGTATCAACTGAACGCTGGAAGATCTTGGTAAGGATCAGCGCTATGCTTTCCGCACATTCTTTCAACACCCTGTTGGGTATGTTATCTGGGCCGTTCGACTTCGAAGCATTGATACGCTTTAGCAGTTTGAGAACTCCAGATTCAACTATTTGGAGGGTACCGGCGGGTGGATACTCCTTCAAATCTTTCCCGTCGGGAGGGTTTCCGCTTTCGATGGTGAATACTGACTTGAACTGCTCTAATAAGATTCGCGCTTTACCACTACTATCGCTAACTAACTGACTTATTCTAGGCCATCTAGAATTAGCATTAAGTCTAAGATTAAGAGTTTTTTGTACTATGTCAAAGATCAACATGCTAACTATCAAGGGCTCAGGATCTTGGATAAAACTTGCTTTTGAGCCCTTGGCATCATCCCAAGTAGGTCAAAATAATCATAATGCATTAGTTGATGTTGCCCAGTTCAAAAGTCTCTCCAAATTAGTCATAGACCCGTCATAGTCTTACGCTGATTTGCTAGTTTTCTAGTTTACACTTGGGAGAGGCGGAAGAGGGCCATGTGCCACGGCTCGGTATTATGTAGGGTGAATATTAAGTGTTTGAGCACTGCACCAACCTTGTGCCTGTTTCAGCTGCCAGTCGTTCGTGGGTCTGGCGCCGTCCGCGGGTCTTGAGCAGCCCATCCAGCTGCACGAAAATTGCATCGACACCGTCGTAAGACTACCTCTCTATTCAGACCACCTCATCTCTTAATATTCTTGATTATTTGAAATACAGCATAGGAATAATAGAAAGTACAAAAGGAGTTGAAAAAAAAGGGGTGTTCAGCTGAACCCTCGAGCCCCCTGGCTAAGGGCCTCATAAACTACCGAACCCCACAAAGCTATCAACACCGAAGTACCCCCGCTGCAGTACGGCATCTACTAAGCACACCATATAAACCATCTAAGTTGTCCACCCTCAGTACGGCATCTCCGTGCACGAGGTGGGCCACGCGCTCGGGCTGCAGCACGAGCACCAGCGCCGCGACCGCGACACGTACGTCGCCATCCTGGAGGAGAACGTGCTCGCCGGACAGCTCGCCAACTTCGACATGGCCGCCGCCAGCGACGTGAAGACGTACGGACTGGAGTACGACTACGGCTCCATCATGCACTACGCCACCACGGTGAGATGATGGGTGAGGGGGTGGATGGTGGGGGTGCTAGGTCAGAGGGATGTTTTGTAGTCTACTGCATATTTGCAAACTATAAATTGTACTTTTATAACACTGTCAATATCATACTGTGTACTGCATTCTGTTTTAATATGATAGCCATCTTGGAAGTGGCAGTCTGTAATACATTTCCTCTTGAAGCAACACTTGTATCCATAGGATAATATCATGTGGGTGGAGGAAGAGTTGGGAGAGTGATATTTTCTTCTGATAAGGCTATATATGAACCGGGGGTGGGGTGGGGGGGACTTCCTTTGATATCTGATGGAGTTCCTTTCCCACAGAATTTTTAATGGTGTGCAATTCATAGCTAACTTTCATAAAAAAAAACTATTTCATAGCTGGATATGACAACAATTAGGAATTTCATAGCTGAGGTTAGAACTGCACTCTGCCTACCTAGCAGTTGAAGTGAGAAACAAAACACACACGAAAATGCCATATGAGAATATGATATGGTGCGATTACTAGCGCAGAGGGGTGGTACTAGGTCAGACGGGTGGGTGGTGGGCCCGGTTGAGAGGGGGGGGGGCACTTCCTTTGATATAAGATGGAGATGCTTCCCCCGAAAAATTATGGATTTCATAGCTGCCGTTAGAATTACACCCCCTATCAGTTGAAGTGAGAGAAAAAAAAACTCACATAAAATGCCATATGAGAATCCTGGGCTGGATGAGAGGTTCTTTATAGCTGCTGTCCGCTTTTTCATAGCTGCTGGGTATCACAAAACGCTACATCATAGCTAATGTACAGTAAAAATTAGATGCTAAGGATGTTGAAAAAAAGAGCGGGGGGATGTCATTTGGGGGGAGATATTTTCTTCTGATAACGTTCTACATGAATGAAATGATACTAACGATATCATACATATGCGTATATGGGTAGAGATCCATATAATAGACTATCTAGTCATCGCATGAACGCTGTTTTATACCATTGGATTTCAGGACTTTTCTGTCGATGGAATAAAGATGACCATCACCAGCAAGACGGCCAACTTTGATACCATTTTAGGTCAAAGATCAGAGGTGTCGTTTCTCGATGCCAAAATCATCAATTTGGCGTACTGCACAGGTACTAGTGGTACTAGTTAAACAATTTGTCTGATATCAAATTAGTAATATAAAAAATGTAGGCTCTGTTATTATGACATAGGAATGTTCTACGTGTAAAAGCCATCAATCAATCAACAAATCACTCATGAATTCATTCAATCTCTAGACCAAGCAACCATTCAACCCCACAACCAAACCACCAACAAACCAACCAATCACCATGGCTGTGACGCATTGTGACGAAAATGTGTGTAAAAAGTACATACATTGAAACATCCAATTAAGACCACCTGTATTGGGACTACCTCTATAATAAGACCCCTTTTCACGGTTCCAAACCATCAAAATGAACCCCTGTACAGAGACCACCTCTCTATTGACCACCTAACACTGGTCCGAAAGGTGATCTACTGTACTCTGCCTACGTCAGACGTGACGTAAATGTGTGTAAAATGACGTACTCTTCCTACGTCAGACGTGTGCGCGTCGTCGCCGGCGCTGACGTGTCTACACGGCGGCTACCTGGACCCCAAGGACTGCAGCCGCTGCCGCTGCCCAGACCCCTGGACCGGGACCACGTGTGAGCAGCTGGTCGCCTTGGGCTCCCCAGGTGAGCACTGGACAGGAAGGAGCTGTTAGTGGCTCGGGAGTCTGTCGTGCGGTGGGGCTGGAGGAAGGGATGGTGGGTGGGATGTTATAAGGGGTTAAGAAATCCCACACTCCTAATTTTTAGGCCTTATTTCCTCCCACACCCTTCATTGTTTTTGGCACCCCCCCACGCATCTCAGAGATTTTGTTGGCTTTACCCCCACATTCCACTACCATGAAATCCCATATCTCTCGTGTTTTGCCTTTTCCACCACAGACCTAATATTTTTGGCCCTTTTCCCCACATCCGACCTCCTTAAAAACCCGCCCCACGGGATGATAGGTCCTGTTTATGTGTTATGACTACTGATGAGCTGGAAACAATGGAGTGGGTAGGTGACGTCGGGAGAGACATCAATGTGTGGTTTTCACACAAGTTCCTCAGGCCCCATAGCAAGCTCGGTGAGATTGGTGAAGCGTACATGTACCCAGATATTAGGGCACTGCCCCCTACACATGATTTAGATAAGTCCATGGAGATAAGCTCATCTTTGAAGATATCAGATGTCATATGAAGACTATAAGCAAAGATCTGACCAAAATTGGCAACTTTATCTATTTTGTGTAATTATAGGTGTGCTCTTCCAAGAATCCAGGGTATTGTGCTCGCTAGCCATAAATGCGTTCGGTGGCCAAATCGCTAGCAAGCACAATTACCTAACAATGACTTCATCACACTTACCGTCATCATCTCCCTTCCCATTGCAGCCTGCTCCCCGGTGAGTGGGACTCTGCCCGCCTTCACCAGCAAGGAGCCGGTGTGCCAGCTCGCCTCGCCCCGCTACCAGCCCAACACTGCTCCTACCAAGGACAACACCTACGCCTCGGGCGAGACGTGCACATGGAAGTTCAACGTACGTCAGTGTATAAGTCATCAATTTATTACTAATATCGTACCTGTCCGACTTTTTATGCACACAGCACGTGGCCTTTTTGCATTAGTCGTAAAACGTAGGATGGGTCCATTAGCACTAAACTTACAATAACAATGCAAACTGTAGGTCTGGTGGTGGTGGTGACATCTCTTTGATTTTACATGAAAAATAGTTGTCTTTTGACAGTGTGTAGCTGAATGGGGATTTCAACATTTAAAAAAAGCAGTCTCGTTACCTGAAGGTAGTAGAACAAAGGATTTAAGGTACAAGTGTGATGAGTTGAGGATAGACAATATTTGTAGCAGGTGGTGGGATCTCTGATATTACTTGAGGATAGATCCTCTTTGTTTCAGGTCCCCTCCGGCTGCACCCTGAAGCTGTGGTTCCAGGACGACGCTCAATGGCCACGCTTGGTGCAGCTGTCCAGCGGGGCATGTGCTGACTGGGTGGAGGTGTGGGCTGAAGGCACCGACAAGCTGTATGGCCGCAGGTGACAAACAACTTGCCAAATCCTTAGTGACCTACATAGGCAGATCCCTTTTCCCCCAAAAAATGCCTTCTTTTCAGTTGGGTTTTGGCATGTTAGCCATCGATCATGCATAAACACCCATGAGATCACTCAAGTGCGCCCCCTCCCCGTTTTATGAAATCATGAATCTGCCCGTGGACCCATATGCTGGTATGACTTTTCTGAGATCTAATCTGAACTTGGGCCATGGTAGCTGTCACATGTGTCCTGACTGGTTGGAGGCGTGCTCAAACAGTACAGACAAGCTGCGTGGAGTCAGGTGGGAAATGTTGGTTGCATGATATACACATCACCTTTTACTGCAGCCTTGTAAGGGGTCGCAAGATTTGTAGGGATTCAATTTGAACATTTGGATGCTGGCTCCTGCAAAGCTAGTGCTATGTGCAATTTTGTCACTTGAAGAGGCTTCTTGAAATACATATGACATGGCCAAATTTGTATTTATTACCAACAATGTTATGTGAGTTGCCACAAGCACAAATATTTGTCATAGATATTCTGAATAGTTGCTCTGTCTGTTATTCTAGGTTTTGTGGAAACGCCGGCTTTAAGGACTTTAAACTTGGCAAGGATAACCCAATAGAGACCACAGCATCAGAGGTGATTGTGGCTTTCCGCTCGTTCCAACATATTCGAAATTTTGAGGACTCGATGAGACTGGGCTTTAAGATGTGTTACGAACCAGGTAAATACATTTCATCAACACATTTTTAATCAATTGTATATTTTTAACTTTTACGATGTCATGTACTTTTGTTATTAGATCTATGATTCTAATTATGTAGATTAAACTGTCTGAAGGCCAGCAGAAGCTGTCAGTGTCCTATAGTCCTTCAACTGACTCAGAGTTCTAAACATTTTTTGCATAAATGCATCTAATATGATTCTTTTCAATGAATCCATAATATACCCATATTGTACTTTGTGAACAAGTTTTTGTTTTTATGCAACTAATTCATGGACACATGTATACATAGTAGTAGGAGTCTACATTTCACCAAGTCTCAAATGATCAATATTTATATGGAACGTTTTAAGATGAAAAAGTGTTGCAGGATCTTTTTAATTAATATTGAAATATTATGATATATTTAGTCAATTCAAACTAATGTAGAAATGATTTATTGATATATGAACAAAATGCTTTGAGATTCTTAATTGATGGCAGATGGCAACATATTTTGTTGGTTTTAATGTAGGCCTACATGCTTGCCTGTAGCTTGGTTTCAATTTAAGAAATGTTTCTATAGTCATTTACTTAATAAGTAATGTGAGCATTGTATGATAAGTATGTTTTTCTCATTCCACCATGAGAGGAATTGAGATGAAATAATATAGATGTGTGAAATCAAATCAAATTCAGACTTCTAATTTGAAGGAATTATGGTAAAAAAAATATTTAAATTGACTACATCAACTGTTAAAAAATAATTTTGGTACTGAATGTTATACCTTTCAAATAGTTTTTGGTGACAGAATGTAGCATTGTAGTACACCAACACCTGCCTCAACATGAAGGAATTCAAAAAAATATTCTGACATTATTAAAAAATAATTTACATGTATATTTGTTTTCAACTAGTTGGTGACACATGTATTGCAAGTACACCAACACTTGCGCCAACACCTGCGCCAACACCTGCGCCAACACCTGCACCAACACCTGCGCCAACACCTGCGCCAACACCTGCGCCAACACCTGCACCTGCACCAGCACCTGCACCATCTCCTGCACCTGTACCTGCACCAGCTCCTGCACCAGCACCAACACCTGCACCAACACCTACCAGTTGCCCCAAATCCCAAACAAGCATTGGTACTGGTGAAACGAAACAGTCATTTGAAATTTTCTTAGTACTTACGACGAAAACTTATAGTGCACAGCTTGGGGTGAGAGGTTCCAGTGAATACAATACCCAGTCAACAAGTCTCAAGAATCAGGTAAAAAACTCAATTTTAACGAATAGAATATTTGTAAATATGAACCAATTTTTATGTAATCCATATAATGCATCATCATTCTAGCATTTTCTTTGAATTCTGGTATTTGTAATTAAACTCTAGAATACTAATACTCAATGAATATGGAGTTGATAACTTTATCATGTTGAAAATATGAAAAAATTATGCATATAAAGCTATAGTGAGAAAATACTTGTAATATAATTACACATATTTTCAATACATTTTATTTAGTGGATAGTATACTGTATTTCAACCTCTGTGATATTTATTGAATAGACTTATTCACTATTTCCCTTTTCCTTCAGATAACTGCATCTTTCTGCAACAGGTTCAGTGAATCATTCAATCAGCTGATCAATCTTGTGTTTAGGTAAAAAGGTTAACCTGTTGAATTGCACTTTATCAGGTAATTTCAATGTGTAAAGACATGCGCATAATTGCACACTACGGCCATCTTGCAATTTTTCAATTCCAAATCGGAAATATCTATGACAAGGGATTATTCATGCTGCGTCGTGTGCAAATGGCCAGGCCATCAAGTGAGAAGGGATAAATTGACTAAAATGAAATTGAAAAAAATGTCATTTGAAAATCATTGAATTTGAGCTAGGCATCAAATTCTTTTAAACTGCAAGCAAAACATCCAACAAAAGTAATTTTACTAGCAAATGAAAACAGTCAGAGTAATATGGGAAATTTAATGATGCTTAAATGTAACTGCAAAGTTGGACCAGTAATGCTTTGATATATTGTGTCAGACATAAGACAATGCATTGATGTGTCAAATTCACTCCAAGAACATCACACATAGGCCTACATGTGAACACAAAAATTGCCTAAAACGTATATGTAGTTCATCACTGTTGCATGTCACCTGTCTCTCACATATGTACAGTTGAACCTTCAATTAAGACCACCTCTCTACTGATACCACCTCTAAACTAAGATCACACTTTTCACTGTCCCAAACTTGCACAAAGCAACCAAAATGAGCCTCAGTATAGACATCACCTCTCTTTTTGAGACCTAGCACTGGTCCAAAAGTGGTCCTAACAGATAGGTTCTACTGTTTGTGTGCTGACAACCTCCCCTTGGTAGTAGACCATGTATATAAACTCCCTACCGCTTCCCATGGGGGCCATGCTGAAAACCTTCCCCTTCTTCCAGCGCCTCGCCGCTGGGCAACGTCGCTGCCAACTTCACTCTGGAGTTTGTGAGGCCAGCCTCCTCCTCCACCTCGCCTGTCTCCGCCAATGCCGTGGCTGTGGCCCTCAACGATGCCAGCAACCAGGCAGGCGGGGACCAGCTGGGCAGCATTGGTAAGTCAATACAATTAAACCTCCAATTAAGACCAACTCTCCATTAAAACCGCCTCTATAATAAGACCACTTTTCACGGTCCCAAACCTTCATAAAGGTACTAGAATGAGCCCCTGTGTAGAGACCACCTCTCTATTGAGACCACCTCACACCGGTCTCAAAGGTAGCCCTAAGAGAGAGGTTTCACTGTTGGTGGAAGGGGGAAAGGAGATCTTAGTATAGTTGGTTTAACTATTGGTCAATGGCTAATAAGATATCTGTTAAACTGAGTTAGGTGTATCACCACTGTTGAACACTTTGCTAGATGGCAAAATAGAAGATTTACTTTAAAGAGTGTGATAAAGGTTCCAATTCTATTTTGTTATAGCCAGTAATCCTTAGAGTCTACTACAAGAAGAAAAATCAGACTAGTCCTTTGTAAACAGGGAATACACTGGCATGGTCATAAACAATCTTGTTAACAGTTCTGAAACAGACTGCTTACACGTATGTTTTCGTTGTTTACTACAGCTCTGAAAACAAGTGTTTTCCAAATAAAAATAGTTCACGACTGAGTCTACTGATTGTTCTAAATTTCTATTGTTATGTATCAAAAGACCCATGTATGCACTGATGTTGCTAAATATCAAGTAATATGTAACACCTAGAAATAATATTTACTGTTACAAAACTTACGATTACTATATCAACCAATATCTTTTTTTCATTTCAGCTGTAGACGGCAACCCAGTA
>CM032666.1:23583064-23598222 GCA_019095985.1 Streblospio benedicti | reverse complement strand
AGAGTATAAAACAAACAAAACAAAACAAAACATATTGGATGGAGATGAGATCGATCTAGTTATGATATAAAAGCACTTTAGTTTGACCATGTTGTTGCATTATTTTATTGAGCGGTTTCCCTGAATGACCATGTATACACGTTTAATCTTTTATACAGGACTGTTCTGGTGTAGTGCATGTATGATGTAGGGCGTTGATGAATTTATAATCGTTATGGTGAATGAAAAGGAACATGCATGAACAGCGTCACAACATTTACTACTCGTCCAATGACAGTTCAGTGTGCTTTAATTAATTAATTGATTAATCTTGCTTTGGGTGATCGTTGGATAGCTATCATCAGAATGCACACTGCGCAAAGCAGTCAGTCACGACGGCCTCCGGTTTTCACGGAATTATATAAAAATTACTCGCAGGTATTTTTTTAAAGAAGTTGATAACATTTGGGTGTTGTAATTACAATGACTAATTTATAGCTAGTCGCTGAGGGTTCCCGTTGGTGTTTGTGAAGATAATGAATTTTCTCGCTGTGGAATTTTACCAATGCCATGAATGTTGGAGAAAAAAATAAGGAGCGATTAATTTTGTAAGTGAATGTGGTGTAAGTGAAATATAATGCCTTAAGTGTATACAAGTATGTGTGGTTTTATTGCAATTTGTTGACCCACACAGGAAACGGAATGGAAGATAAAGGTCATGACATTTACCCGTGCTCTTTAGCATTATATTCAAGCTGATTTGAATGAATATTTGGTTTCAGCATTGTAAATTGACTTTGAAAAAAAGTCAATATTAAATAGTATGTTTGTGTATCATCATCATCATGAACGGCTAGGACTGGGTTACCGTTATTAAAGGGTTCCCCTGGATACCGTAACATGCATATATTCTTTCTCTATATTATATAGAGTACGGTCAGCTCATCGTTCAGTTAATTTTGTGACGCTGTTTATGTCTTTGATGGAAATATTTATTTTAAGTTCGTTGAAGTCTTTTGTACTATATCTATTCATGTTGTTTTTCGTCTTCCCCTTATATTCTTTCTCACTTTGATCGCTTCATTGAAGGCTATTCTGGCTGGTGTTTCTCCTCAGGTGTCCAAACCCATTGCAAACCAGGACAGTCTCCTTCTTGTATTGTTTTACCTAGTTTGTTTTGGTTGGTGATTTCATAAATGGCATCATTTTTTTTATTAGTTTGGGGTATGTGATTCCTATTGCATATCTGAGTAACCGCCTGTGGAAGGCATATATTTTATCACACGGAGTTTTGCTTAGTGTCCATAGTTCGCAGTTATATAATAAAGTGGATTCTATATACGTTCTGTAGTGTCTGATCTTTTGGTCTATAGACAGATTTTTGCTGTGATAAACTTTTCTATTTTGAGTGAGGACTGACATTGCCAAAGATTTTCTGTGTTTTACGTCACTTTCAGTGCCAATGATTTAGCCTAAATTTAAAAATAAATTAAAATGATTTAATAGCCTAAAAACATGTTTGTGTATGACATAATAAAACCAGGTTGGTGTTACTACATACCACAATACCCGTTGAAAATGTGAAGTTGTCCGTCATATCTTGATTGTCAGTGTTGATGTGTTTAGTTTATAGAAAACTATTTTCCAGCATTTGGTGAACATCAGTATCTTTACACCATATTATTTTAACATCTAGTTTCATGATAGTAATAGTAAATAGTAAGTTTGAACAATTGACTGTAACATAGTCTTATTGAATTGGAGTAGGTGAAGGTGATTTGTCTGTGATTTTATTAAGTAATGTTTATACATTGAATGTAATTTCGCTTTATAAATTTTGTAATTTATGTTCAAAGTTTTTTGATGATGTTTGCATAGGCCCTGCTTGTCCTTTTCAATTCGTAATAGAGGCAGATTTCCACTTTTGATATACATGTAACGTTCCAATAAAACATTGTAGACTACAGCTAGTCGTATGAGTAACATTGCAAATGCTTCACTATATCTAAGGCATTATAAATAGGGATCACACGTTGATTGTTACATGCATATGTAAAAAGAAAATCTGAAAAATTGCCATCAATAAAACTTTATTTCAGAATCTTAATTTTCAACATAAACATTAAGACAGTAGTAGATTTTACTAATACAAGCACTAAAAGCTATGATAATTATTCAACCTGCTAGTCACTAATGGGGCCATCACGCATCCATAACATTCTGATCAGTAGTTTAGGATATCCAGGAACATACCTGGTACATATGATAATACAATGGTCAATAACTCTATATAAGGAATGTATTTTTTTCGTACGAACATTGTATGTATTTATCTTTTTTAGTTTTCATTTATTTCAAAAATATCTATAGTACTTTCCATATAAGATATATAGTAGTATTTACAATAAAAGGAAAAACATAAAAACGACCACAACAGCAGAAGCATAACATGTGAATCACATAAAAGGTAATACTCAATGTAGCGATCGAACTGTTCCATATAACATTCAGAGTATTGGTAAACAGACAAGAGAGTTGGTAATAAAGTTTTAAAACCCCTATCCCTAAAAACAGTCATGTTTTAAGGTTTAGAAGTGAGCGTAATACATTGCTATAGGCTACACGTAATTTGTTTTAAATCTAGTCTTATAGTTAGTCTACAGCTGACAGTAATAAAAATTGTAACACAGTCTCTTGAATAAAATAATTTTTGTCTCTTAAGAGCAAGGTGTAAAATTATGCACATAACACTAACATGACAGTTACCATTGGTGCAAAACATACAAAATTTGTCTTTCGATATCACTCATCATTAAAATCATCAGTCACAATAAAATCCCAAATATCTAAAATCCAATATAAATCTGAGTACTCTGTCATTCAAAGTAATTGTGTGTGTGTGTGTGCGTGCGTGCGTGCGTGCGTGCGTGCGTGCGTGTAACAAGCTATATTTGTAGCACTACCAAAAATTGCCAAAATTATCAGCTCAGACAATTTAAAAGATTAAATACCGAGTAATTGGAATGCACATTGAAGCACTTCACCAACATATAAAATATAAATACTTAATGGTGTGTTCTACAGTAAGCAACAACAATGTCTTCATATCTTGTGAATGAATAATAGTCACTTTAAGTTTTCACCAACTTGTTCTATTAGTTTAACATTAAGAGCTAGGCTTTAGGATATGATATGTATAGCACATATTGAGAACAAATGCAATAAGGAACAAACATGTATATGGTAAAGCACCAATATAGATAATGATCACAAGACGAACACCTTATGCTGTCAATAATTTACGGATAGTTTTAATTCTCTCAACTCTACCGGTAATTAGAAAATGTTTTGTGTTTAGATAATGTCATGACGTTTTGGAAGAATATTTACAACCCCAAAATACTCAATTAAGACTCTGTGTATTATATTAATTTTGATAAAGCAAAAGCAGTTCATAATTATACCAAATCATTTATATTTTCCCCCAGCAATGTTTTCTGGGTATATAGTTTCATACACATGTACATCAATATTTTCAGTTCATATTCATAAGTATTTCATTGCCATGCATTTTTTATTTCTTTTTATTTATTTGTATCAGACTAAAAGACCATATAATATAAAAAGTAACGTAAAAGAAGTTAATAACAAAATTATCGCATCACAGTACATATAACAGATAAGAATATCACACATACAACTCTCTACACCAGACTACTTATTGACGAATAGTGCACAACATAAGTAGAATCTACAATACTTCTGACAACGCTATTATAAGACTTACTTAACCTCAACTTAAATCTGTACATTGCTTTTCGCAACAGAATTTTAAAATGATCAATGCCATTAAAAACATAAATACGTGACATACTAAACCCCTTTGGATATTAAATAAAGTATACACAATGTTGATCAACAAAACAACAAACACAATGTGCATTGATTGAAACTTCAGTCATCCACTCCCCCATACTTGCGAAGGCTTTCAACAGCTTCTTCCACTGTGACTTGATACCAATCCTTTGGTATTTCTGGAGCCTTCCTTAGATAGTGTTTCACAAGTTGATCTTTGTATTTGCACATGAAATACTTCCAGAAATTTGACGCCTGTCCTGTAGGATCCGGTGCTATATCCCAATCTGGATAATACTTCTTGTAAGCTTTCCAATTGTGCCAAATAATTCCATCTTCACCGGGTGAATAATTTTCGGGATCATCTCTACAAACACACTTGGAGTTAACACATCCAAACCGGTTTTCACTTGTCACGTCAAACGAACAATTTGCACAATTAAGTAAGTTTGTTTTGTGCCAATATGAGCCACACACACCTGATGGTCGATGCTGAATGCAAATATGAGCGTCAGTGCCGTGATCTTCCATCCTCATGCATGGCTCCTTGCAGAACGGGCACTGAGCTTTACAGCCCCAAAGTTTCTTCAAGATCTTCTCATACGGTACATCCCCATTCCAAACCACGTTACCTTCATGAATGCCCTCCAATGTAACAATCAACAGTTTCTTGCATTCTCTTAGCGATCTATGCACAGCTTTATTGAAATTTTCCACGTCTTCTATTGTTTTGTCATCGAAAATAGACAAAAAATCTTCCTTACTAACCATGTTTTTGTACTTAAAATTTTCTAGAAATCTTGCAATCCAATTTTCTCTTGTTTTTGAAAATTTCGTGGTCTCTACTGCATTCTGAATATCATTAAATATATCTACTAATAACCCTTTTGCCATTCTAGTATATTCTGACTCTGTTGGATATTTTGAAAAGACTAATTGTTTGGTAAATTTTGTTAACCATGAAAGAGCAGCTGAGTGGGGATGTGATATATATTCCATCATCTTATCAAAGTTTTCGTCGTCATGACATTGCCCCATAATGCAAACTATGAGATGATATTTATTAACACCGAATTCTTTCACTACTCTATTCACAACCATGCGGCTCATATCTATCTGTAAGTAGCTCATCACTTCTCCTTTAATGACATCACAGAAGAAGTCCGCTGTTGTTATGTTGTCACTGGCTTGATCAACTTTGTTCATAAAGAACTTTTTTATCATATCCTTGTATTCCGCCATTTTCACTTTATACCCATACTTTGCATCATATGCTTTGTCCATAGCTTCAAACTTATTGATTGCAAAATGAACCGCTTTTACTGTAAACAACGTTTTGCAATCGATAGTGAAGTAAATCAAAGATTCCTCATTTGGTTCCTTATCGTGGTCCTCAAAATAATCTCTTACAGTCTTAACAAACTCTTTTCCATAATGCGAACAATATTTTGTATCTCTAGAGCAAATAGTTGCTAATTTCATGTCAAGTAACTTAAATATATCATTTAGATCCCTAGCCACTTGATTCTTGTGTCCTGGACCTTGCCAAGGTAGGTATTTGAGAAGACCCCAATAATTCTGTACAGTGAACATAGAATTGTCAATTTGATTTGGATGAACACTACCTTCCAGATATTCAAGGTCTGATTTTGGTTGGTGAAGAATTTCCAAATGTTTATTAACATCCTTTTCATGACCTTCAGTGGCAAATTCAGTTTTTAAAATGTGTTGCATTTCATTCACGATATCCTCCCTGGATGTTTCCTGTATGGGAAAAGATTCTTCGCGCTGCATTGAAACCCACATAGCTTCAAAGATTTTTTCGATTCGTCTCTGCTCTAAACCCTTGCCTTTTATATTATCAGCAATTTCCATAGCCTTTTGTAAGCATTTCTCTTCGTGTAGTTTCCTGTCATTAGACTGCCTTAACGTTGCTTCAGTTTGTTTGGTCAAAGAGTTTATCTCATGGATTCTTTCACTTTCAAAATTGTCTATCGTCAATTTTATTGCACGTACCTTTTCTTCTTTGTACTGAGAGAGTATATCAGGATAGTTGGTGTTTTCAAAAAAATCTATCAGTGATTCAATGCATTCCTTAGATTTTTCTTCAATGTATTTTTTAATATCTGATTGTGTTCGTCGAGCAATGCAACGAAGAATTTCTAAGTTCTTACACTTTGAAATTTCATTGAATTTTCCTTCTTTTCTCATCCATTTTAACACATCATCTTGCAAATTATGAAGTATTATTGAATAGTGCTTTTCAAGACTAAGGTGGGCTTTAATTGCCATACTGTTTCGAAAATTAAAAACAAAGTTATCTGCCAATATAGCTTTCCATATATCTTCAAAACGTGTGATAAAATCAGATAAGTTTATCACCTGGGGTCTGGCTTTTGTGAAACTTGACAGAAAATCACATTTCATTTTATATGCAACTTCTGAATATTCATGGTTAATGGTTGCCATTGGAGGATTGCCAAACCAAAGGTCAGGAAAATACCACACATATCGTGAGGTATCAAATTGTATAACTTGGTCAAATCTTGTTATTCTTCCAGCTTAAATTCCTCCGCTTCTGCAGCTTCTTTAGTCATCATGTCTAAACTTTCTTTCAACTTTTTATGACCATGAGTCATTTTTTCTTCTGCATTCAATGCAGGGACATTCTGGTGGAGAAATAAGCATCTCTGTTTTTTTGTCTTGTCTGCAAGGTTCATCCTTAACAATGCATGCACTGCAATTTGAAGAACATCTCTCATCTCTGCTGTGTTTTCACCCTTTATATTCACTAGGGTTAGGTCAGCAAGACCAATGACTAATGTAGCTAATTCATTGTCATGTTGATATTTCGCATTTGCCAGTTCAGGAGCTCTCAAACCTTCAGAATCTAGCACTAAAACATACTCAAAAGGAAGAAGTGATTTTTCTTTAACTTTGAGAAGCTGGGCATAAATACCGCGTGTACACCTTCCTGCGCTCACTGCAAATTCCAGTCCAAACATGATATTCAGCAAAGTGGATTTACCCGAACTCTGAATACCAATAACAGAAAGAACAAAAACTCTCTTGTTACCAATAATGCAGAAATTCAAAGGGGAAACCTCGTTTAAGTGTACATCTCTGATTCCAGTCCAAAGAATTGCAAAGTGGGTACACATGCAAAGCACTCGTTTCACACATGCAGCATTACCATCCATTATCTCAAAGGGAAAACCATTCAGAAATATGGTGGCTGCTAGATTCAGCAGATACCTCTTTGGAATGATCTTTCTATCCAAGCGAAGCTCATATTCAATTGGCCCCAATTCCTTTAACAAGTGTTCAACGCTAAATGAAGCATTTGCTATAATGCTCTTCCAAATCATGTAATTTTTTAACATGAGATACCTTCTTATATTTAATGAAACATTTACATTTCAGATTGAAGGTGGAAATTTCTCAAACATATTGTCCTTAATTTTAACCATGTGAAAAATAAGTTGCACTATTTCAAATTAAAGCCGAAATTCTATTTGAATCTGTTTTGGTTTATCAAGAATTGTTCTCTACATATTTCCATACATTTTAACCACCTAAATTCATTGAAGACAATAAGAACGGTGATACGAACAATTTGCACAATTAAGTAAGTTTGTTTGTGCTTAATATGAGCCACACACACCTGATGGTCGATGCTGAATGCAAATGTGAGCGTCGGTGCCCAGTGATCTTCCATCCTCATGCATGGCTCCTTGCAGAACCCAGGCACTGAGCTTTACAGCCCCAAAGTTTCTTCAAAGATCTTCTCATACAGTACATCCCATTCCAAACCACGTTACCTTCATGAATGCCCTCAATGTAACAATCAACAGTTTCTTGCATTCTCTTAGCGATCTATGCACAAGCTTTATTGAAATTTTTTTTTTTTTCCATTCTATTGTTTGTCATCGAAAATAGACAAAAATCTTCCTTACTAACCATGTTTTTTGTATAAAATTTCTAGAAATCTTGCAATCCAATTTTCTCTTGTTTTTGAAAATTTCGTGGTCTCTACTGCATTCTGAATATCATTAAATATATCTACTAATAACCCTTTTGCCATTCTAGTATATTCTGACTCTGTTGGATATTTTGAAAAAGACTAATTGTTTGGTAAATTTTGTTAACCATGAAAGAGCAGCTGAGTGGGGATGTGATATATATTCCATCATCTTATCAAAGTTTTTCGTCGTCATGACTTATTGCCCCATAATGCAAACTATGAGATGATATTTATTTAACACCGAATTCTTTCACTACTCTATTCACAACCATGCGGCTCATATCTATCTGTAAGTAGCTCATCACTTCTCCTTTAATGACATCACAGAAGAAGTCCGCTGTTGTTATGTTGTCACTGGCTTGATCAACTTTGTTCATAAAGAACTTTTTTATCATATCCTTGTATTCCGCCATTTTCACTTTATACCCATACTTTGCATCATATGCTTTGTCCATAGCTTCAAACTTATTGATTGCAAAATGAACCGCTTTACTGTAAACAACGTTTTGCAATCGATAGTGAAGTAAATCAAAGATTCCTCATTTGGTTCCTTATCGTGGTCCTCAAAATAATCTCTTACAGTCTTAACAAACTCTTTTCCATAATGCGAACAATATTTTGTATCTCTAGAGCAAATAGTTGCTAATTTCATGTCAAGTAACTTAAATATATCATTTAGATCCCTAGCCACTTGATTCTTGTGTCCTGGACCTTGCCAAGGTAGGTATTTGAGAAGACCCCAATAATTCTGTACAGTGAACATAGAATTGTCAATTTGATTTGGATGAACACTACCTTCCAGATATTCAAGGTCTGATTTTTTGGTTGGTGAAGAATTTCCAAATGTTTATTAACATCCTTTTCATGACCTTCAGTGGCAAATTCAGTTTTTAAAATGTGTTGCATTTCATTCGATATCCTCCCTGGATGTTTCCTGTATGGGAAAAGATTCTTCGCTGCATTGAAACCCACATAGCTTCAAAGATTTTTTCGATTCGTCTCTGCTCTAAACCCTTGCCTTTTTATATTATCAGCAATTTCCATGGCCTTTTTGTAAGCATTTTCTCTTCATTGGCAGTTTCCCTGTCCATTAGACTGCCTTAACGTTGCTTCAGTTTTGTTTGGTCAAAAGGTTTATCTCATGGATTCTTTCACTTTTCAAAATTGTCTATCGTCAATTTTATTGCACGTACCTTTTCTTCTTTGTACTGAGAGAGTATATCAGGATAGTTGGTGTTTTCAAAAAAATCTATCAGTGATTCAATGCATTCCTTAGATTTTTCTTCAATGTATTTTTTAATATCTGATTGTGTTCGTCGAGCAATGCAACGAAGAATTTCTAAGTTCTTACACTTTGAAATTTCATTGAATTTTCCTTCTTTTCTCATCCATTTTAACACATCATCTTGCAAATTATGAAGTATTATTGAATAGTGCTTTTCAAGACTAAGGTGGGCTTTAATTGCCATACTGTTTCGAAAATTAAAAACAAAGTTATCTGCCAATATAGCTTTCCATATATCTTCAAAACGTGTGATAAAATCAGATAAGTTTATCACCTGGGGTCTGGCTTTTGTGAAACTTGACAGAAAATCACATTTCATTTTATATGCAACTTCTGAATATTCATGGTTAATGGTTGCCATTGGAGGATTGCCAAACCAAAGGTCAGGAAAATACCACACATATCGTGAGGTATCAAATTGTATAACTTGGTCAAATCTTGTTATTCTTCCAGCTAAATTCTCCGCTTCTGCAGCTTCTTTAGTCATCATGTCTAAACTTTCTTTCAACTTTTTATGACCATGAGTCATTTTTTCTTCTGCATTCAATGCAGGGACATTCTGGTGGAGAAATAAGCATCTCTGTTTTTTTGTCTTGTCTGCAAGGTTCATCCTTAACAATGCATGCACTGCAATTTGAAGAACATCTCTCATCTCTGCTGTGTTTTCACCCTTTATATTCACTAGGGTTAGGTCAGCAAGACCAATGACTAATGTAGCTAATTCATTGTCATGTTGATATTTCGCATTTGCCAGTTCAGGAGCTCTCAAACCTTCAGAATCTAGCACTAAAACATACTCAAAAGGAAGAAGTGATTTTTCTTTAACTTTGAGAAGCTGGGCATAAATACCGCGTGTACACCTTCCTGCGCTCACTGCAAATTCCAGTCCAAACATGATATTCAGCAAAGTGGATTTACCCGAACTCTGAATACCAATAACAGAAAGAACAAAAACTCTCTTGTTACCAATAATGGAAATTACTCGTTTAAGTACATCTCTGACCCAAAGAATTGGTACACATGCAGCATCACCATCCATTATCTCAAAGGGGAAACCATTCAGAAATATGGTGGCTGCTAGATTCAGCAGATACTCGCTGGCATGATCTCTACATTCAAGTGAAGCCTCATATATCTGCCCTAATTCCCTCAACAAGTGTTCGACACCAAATGAAGCATCTGCTATACGCTCTTCCAAATCATGTAAATTTTTCTTTATATCATGAAGATTACCTTCCTTGGTATTCATATTGTAGATCATTTCACTATATTCAGATTGTAAGGTTGGTAAAATTTTCCTCGACATATTGTCCATATCAATTTTTAACCACTGCATGAAGAAATAAAGTGATGCACGTGATGTTGACAAAGACTGCATAATGCCAGTAAATTGTGTCATTATTGGTGACATCTGTTTTGTTTTATCAAATTGTTCTTTACGAATCAATAGCATTTGTGCTACTATCTTAGATTTATCCTCTTCTGACATCCGTTCTCTGTTAAGTTTCTTTTGTAATGTTGACCAGTCATGCCACAATTTGGTTTGAAGTGGTACATAGACAGATTTGGAGTATGTTGGATTTTTGTGTATACGGAACAATGACATCAAACGCTCAACATTCTCCTTAGCAGTGGTACAGCCTTTGAATGACATTTCATCAGTCTGCAACTTAGTTGTATAAGCATAGCTGGCGAGGGATTGACATTGTTTGCTGGATTGTTGTAATGCACGCTTCAAGTTAGAGATAACTTCAGCTTTAACTTCTGTCATAGTCTTAAGCCGACTGTCTGTGAACGTTATCATTGTTGTGACGTTTTTATATGCTGATATTTCCTTTTCAATTCTATCAATATATTTGTAAACAGTATTCTTGTCCGGAACGTTCCCACATGTCAGAATTAATATAAATTGACAAAGGTCATTCCAATTTTTGGTCATAAATAAAGCTATTTTCTTTAAAGATGTTTCTCTAATGTCAAACAACATGACGATAACAGATGACACATGATTTAAAAAATCTGTCTGTTGTTCATGGGTTTGACAATCTCCCCTAAGATTAAAAAATAGAAGCTCCTCGTCAAAAATGTCACTTTCCCTTTTCGATGGTAGGAAATAAGCCAATTCAATCATCCCGTTTGAAACATGTTTAGTTTTCATTCCATCAGGACATTCATTGTTGACAAAAATATTATGACCTCTGAGTGAAAGAACATTGCTTAATAACTTTGACTTTGACAGGGACAGTGTTCCTAATCGACAGAATGAAATGATGTTCATTTCATGTCTAACCAATAATTCTTCACATGCACGGTTTGCTTTATTTCTCCATTCCATAAATGTGGATGCTAGTGGTCATAATTTTAAGATACACTTTCCATCTGAAGGAATAACCAAAGGAACTGCAAGTTGGCAGAGTGACATCTTTCTGACAAGTAATTGTTGCAGGAATGGATCGCAGCATTGAAAAACAGCAATAAATATATCTAGCGGGTGGTAATCCGATGTGTCTGATGTTGCACACAATTGCTGTTTCAAGCTGTGTGCCTGACAATCGCCAACACTTTTTATGCTAGAAATCTTTCCACACAATCCATCCCGTGCATTGTAGTCCAACATGAACAGCTTCTCCAACAAGTACCAAGGTATGTCCTTCATTGTTTTCAAGTCCGTTTTGTGTTCAGTAAGTTGTATAATGTCTTGTGTTTGTATTTTATTAGGAAAGTACTTTGCTAAGCCAAGGTCTTCAAGAATATTAGTTAGAGTAACTAAATGTTGATGAGAATATGTTGGTTGATCAATGAGTTTGATAGGAATAATAGACTTATCACTTTTTGGTGAAGTGCATTGATTGTCTGTGTTTTGTGATATTTCAAGGCTTTTGGTGAGATTATGATTTAAATTTCTAAGATCTTCACCACCCTTTTGTTTGATATCGGTAGTGTGATCTGACGGTTCCATTGCAACATTACTAATAGTAATTTTATCAGAACCAGGTGCTCTCAATAAACCTAAGTCTTGTTCAGCTAAGTTCAATGATTTAGCCATTAGCTCAAGAAATTCTACTAATGCGTCTTGTTCCCAATCATGCTGTACACATTGAAATACTTTTGAATGTAAACTTTTATTTTTATATATATGTTTACATTGCTTTGCCTTTTTCAAACCTAGAGATGATAGTCTATCAACCCAATAGTCGCCATCCAATCCACTCTCCTCTATATTAGCCAAGATAACAGGATCTGCAGTGGAGATTTTTGATATGTCGCCAATACCTGTAAATTAGACACTTACTCTTATTTCATATTATTGTGGTATCACAATAAAGTTCGTGAGTTGGAATCACACCAGAGCTTCTTGATACAGTGAAACATTATCCGATGGTTGTAAACCTTATCTTCAGCTGTGTCTATCAAGGTTGAAAATTCTTGGTAGTATTAAAAGCGAATGTGTAGTGAGAGAGAAGGTTAGAAATGTAAACTTTGTATACGGTAACTTTTACCTTCTTGAACTGGATCAGCAATGTGTCTAGGTGTGCCAGGTGCTTTGGCGGATGCTCTTTCAACATCGATATTATGGCCTGTTAGATGAAAAGCCAAAGTTATGTATTAGTGAATGGCAGAGTTGGAACAAAATCATTTTAATTGATTAATCTAATGCACATTGCGTAATTTAGATTAGTTCTAGTTAGAATTACAAACTTGAAAGCTCTTTAGGGTTAAAGTTAATTTGATTAAGATACTCAACTTTAATCATTACGTTAAATATCAGTTTAGAGTTACAAGACCTGTCTTCAGAGCGACAGAAATATCAGAATAGAATCAATTATTATCTGATTATGCGTATAACATTTTAACTACAAAGTAATATATAAAATGTTTCAGTCACCCTTAAACATTATGATTATTAAAACCAAACTACAATGTACTGTAGAATGTTTTGAAATAAAGTGCGATATAACAATATGGCCGCAGCTGTTTCACGCACAAGCTCTCTTTCACTTATTATCATGGGGCAAAGTCTGGATGTGTTTACCACTTAAGCAAGTTTTAGAAGCCCTTGGTATTTTGTTTGTTTATACACATATAAAGAAGCTTTCATTCTTTCTGAGTGGGCACTTCGCAAAATTAATTTGAGATACTTTAAAATCAATACTTACATAAATACTTATAGTAGATGTCCAATTTATAAAAAAATATGAAATGATAGAATTCATTGTACCACATTAATTGTAAACATTTTTCATCAAGTAAATGAAAAATAAATTGTGAAGCATGATTCAACGGTGGCCATTAGTAATCCAAACATATATTAATATGCAAATATAAAAGTGTAAGTTCATTTCTACACAATCTGCATTCAGTATTGCTAAATTAACATCTATGCAACTTCGTAATTTCTTCTGCACAGTTTACTTTTGGAGACTGCATGTGCATGGATTAATTGCCTATATTATTGCCATCCACAAGAGCATTATGATGGTGTAACTTGAAGATGTATCTTGCACATGTTATAGCTTTCTAAGCAATGATTCAATACTTTGCTGAAGATTACTTAAAATTTAAGTAATCTGTGCTTTGCTGCATTTCACCACAATATTTGTCGTGAAACTGTTTGCTAAAAACATGGACATTTAACAGTGTACTGTCGTGTACCATGACGTCTTGAGAAGGTTTGCAGCATTAGAAACAGGTCAAATATATAACCAAATGGCATTTGAACTAGCATTACAGCTTTAGGAAAAATGGCTGGGGTTTAGTTGGCATCACACGAAAGGATAAAACAGGCAGATATGATCACTAGTCCACAATATTAGTGAGGCGCCAAGGCTCTTAGGTTTGGATGAAACAAACTTTTTCTATGATCAGTGATGATCTTGCCAATAGGGCACAAGTCTATTGACAATGCGTAAGCAAACAGTTGTTTTCTGTGGAGGAATGAGTGAATGATAAAGCCGTGAAACCGACTGTGGTGATTACATACCAATTAAGAAAATTGTAGGCGACAAGCAATTTTTTCAAGCTTTGTCTATGTGGATACTCTCCCTATTATCGCATGCCATATGTAGTGTCATCGTCGGTTTTCACAGCTTGATCACTCACACGGCCTTTACATGTCCGTGTTCATATTAACATGGGCGGGGGGAGGGGGGGGGGGTTGTGGCTTTCATGTTTAAAAAATATATCTTCGTGTCTTTGGGTTAGACTTGCATCAAAAACGAAATCAATAACGTTACTGAATTCCTTCTATGTCCTATTTCAAATATTGAAGTATAGTATTGCACAATATACTGTATTGCAGAACTTTTTGTATATGCAATAAAGTATTGCAAAGTAGTGGAATTAAATACATTTGAAAAATATTGCAGTATTGCGCAATACTTTTGCAATTTTTGTAATTTTCAAATGGAGTATGTGACGTTTGATATATACCTGATGGCATTTTTTATGATACTAGTTTCTGAGAGAATTATATTGCCATAGTCATTTATGTTCTTCATTTAATAATTCAAATACTTATTTGAATCATTCTCTTTAGCATATTAACACATTCAGTGTGCAAATGGAAATTATAATTTTGTCTGCCATTGTTCATTTAATCAATCACTTACATATCTTTGAAAATCGAATAGGAATAAAGTTGGGCAAATTGCATTCAAAACATAAATTGTATCTTGGTTAATTCTTATTCCTGTTGATAGCTTTCTATCATCCCATCTAAATGGATGTAAAAGGAGTTACTAGTTAACACTCCTTTAAACAATGAAAGGTCAACTATTATTCATTGTTTACTCCTACTCTTGGTGCAAACACACATGTCAGTGAACCCGCATTAAATCCGTTGTCTTATATTACATTATCATCTACATACATCTAAAAATCAAATAAGGATAAACTTGGACAATTTTATCAAAGAGGCCGCTGCTTGGAATGATGGTATCATTCTGGTCTCACAACCTTGGGGTGGTGAGTTCGAGTCCCGTCTGGGCCACTTGATATAGTCAAATGGAAGATGTC
>CM032666.1:23555031-23574382 GCA_019095985.1 Streblospio benedicti | reverse complement strand
ATATTCTAATGGTTACCGCACTTACATGACGAATACATACAAATAACATAACATATAACAGTACAAAATATGTGATTACAATAACTACGAAATAGGATGGGCATTTTGGGAGACACATTCATTCAAGCAATTTTGATTTACAGACCTCACATCATTTTTTGGGGTGATGTGTCAAGACACTTTCCCCATTCATGCATCTCCATAAACAACAAAAAACAAACAAACAACAGAAATCAAATCATATTGTTCAACCTCATAATACAAATGAAATAACTGTCTGGAAGACACTATGATATATGCAGATACCAGTAATGGACACTATGGAATATGGAATAGGCTCCAAACCCAAAGCTGAAGATACAAATGAAGGGTGGGTGGTGGGTACAAAATTTTGCCAGTCGCTAGCAAACAGATAACAGCAAGTGAGCTAACTGGCTCTGGCGGCTAGATTTAGTGATATAGTTACACACATAATACATGTATAGGAACGATGTGTGATGAAAAAAGCAACTGCAAACCTTTCACATAAAAATTTGTAAAGCTAGAAAAATATGTAAATACCAGGTAAAATGATATAGATATTAGCAAAGGCTGACCCTTCTAAAGGCCATGTTAAATTCTATAGCATTAGTGAAAATGTAGTATGGAAAGAGCTATGACATCAAATAACTGGACGCTCTAGAGAACCTGGATCTCTAACCCAGGCTTGCATTCTATTTTAGTTCAATTATATATAACAGCAGCCATGGTTCTCAACCAATCAAAGATCTTAGAAACCGTCTTACAAAGTGTCATCCAAATCATTTCAAAAGCGTCAGAGGAGAAGATATCACGGTGTGGGTAGTGTATTTGCAGATCCCTCAGTGAAGCTAGGTGCTATGAAATCACACTCTCTCCCAGATTTAAAACAGGCCATTATTCTTGCCAAAGGTGTTTCTTGATGGATGAAAAATAGAATCACAAACTTTACGCTTAATATCTAAAGGAACCATCACACAGTAATTTTGAGGAAGATTTTTAAACAAATTATTAAGGCCAAAACACTATGTCCTCAAATGATAATAACAGCTTGCATGGCCTTTTACTGCAACGTGAGCTAAAAAGTAAAAGCTTATGCAGCAAAGACGCCCAAAATGTTTACAAAATTTAAAAATTTGACCAAAAAATATCTATGGTTAAAAAGAACTGACAAACATTTCTTCACTGGTTACCAATAGCTCAACGCAGCAAAACATTTAAAATGTTTATATAAAATTTAAATTTGAACAAAAATATTTTAGCAAAACCAATTACCAAAGTTGAAAAGAACAGTGACAAACATTTCATTAAATGTGTTAATAATAATGTATGTAAGTGGTAGTTGGCCGCATATTATGTTTAATTGTCCTTCCTTTCCACTGAGTTATACAATCCGAAAATAAAATAAAAATATAAAATTTGTTATTTTATTACTATCGAAGATGTTAGTTCTATCATTTATAATCTTTTATATTTGTTTAAAAAAAAGAGAATCAGACACTTATCCCGAGAGAAGTATTCTTCTTTTTTTAAGTTCTAATAGAATATGTATTGTATTTTAACCATTTTCGCCGGAGGAGTATTGTTTTGTAAATTGTAATGAAAGTTGAAAGGGTCTCTCAAAAGACGAAAAGCTTTTTCAGAAATAGAAATAAAAAATTATTGTTATTTTTGGATTGTATAGCTCATTGGTAAGGAAAGGCATTTAGACATAATATGCATTTTATCAAAATAATTTCATCCAATTGAAATGACTTTTGTTAACAACATGATCGTTACATTGTACATTGTATTTGTGGAAAAAGTGTGATAGCTTCATTCGTGATGGTTAGAATGTTATTTAAAGGTAAACTGAAATTGAAACAATTTGAGTGCTTGTTTGAGATACATCATTATACAAATATTAGCCAATGGGTTTTTAAAGAACAAGCATTCTGATTTTAAACGTAAAACGAAAAAATATTTTTAGTTTTAAAACAAGACTCGAAAACTGCAACAATTCGCTTGTCTCATGCATTTTGAATTCTTCGTATTTTACTTTTTCCTGTGAATGTTGTAATAGTTGGACTAGAAAGTTGTTCATATTTAATCAATCTGTTCAATAACAGTACTAGTATTCTTAAAAGTATTTAATGTACCGTCTATGTACGTATGTTTATATGCAATTATGTTTTATATGGATGTATGGATTACATCTGAAATAAAGTTATTTTATCTTATCTTATCTTATATTTAGGAACTAAATGTTATCAGCATATTATGATGAAGGATTTCATACAACAGATTACTTTAACATTTACCTACCTTTTGCAAATCATTCAGCCCAAAAGCCCAAGCGTTCTGTAAGCGTGGATGTCCTGCATTGAGTACGTTGGTAATCGAGAGGATGATCTTGAGCAGAAACATGAATCGACGTGCATCTTTCAACTCATGCAGTGCGTCTCTAATGTTACATTCGCTCTGAAATATAAAGTAATACGAAATAATATGAAATTGTTTATGTTAGTTTATTTTAGGCTGTATGACTGTATGTGAGCAAAGCTTTTAAGCTATAAATTGTAACGAAATTTAAATGGATTTAGTTATAATTTGCAGTATGTATATGTAGTATGTATTGGTATATGTTGTTCATTCTTAGAAATTTACAAAGTAGTACCACAAGGATCTATATTAGGAACTCTTCAATTTGAAAATTTTATTAATGACAAATTTTGTTTTATTTCAAAGGGCTGCTTAAATAATTATGCAGACAATAATACTTTGACATATTCTGATAATAGATTTGAAAATTTAAATAACGTTATGGAGGAAGATCTCGAGTGAAATTTTAATAAAATGGTTTAGTGACAATCAAATGCAGGCAAATCCAGACAAGTTTCAAGCTACTGCTATTGGTAAAAAGACAAACAAACAAAATATCTCTTTTAACCTAAATGGCATATAATAAAATGTGATGAGCTACTCCTTTATCTTACCAAATTCAAATTACTGTCCTTTAGTTTGGCATTTTTGAGGTGAGAACAATACACAATAGCTTGAATCTATACAAGAGAGAGCATTACGTTTTATGTATGAAGAAGATAACAGTACTTATATAAACAGTTAAAAATCTAAAATACCTTCACGTAAAGTTAGAAGGATGCATTATCTTGCCATACAGGCATATAAAATTATTAATAAACAATCACCTATTTACTTACATGATAACGGGCCCTAATAATTCATCAATTTGAGTTTTGTTAGGTGAGGCTTGACTGCTGAGTCAACATTGCAACTATCCTCACCAAGACCAATCGTCGTCCTCGTCATTCTCGTCCTCGACCTCCTCGTCATCACGCGTTTTAATTCCTTATTTAATTCTTAAAGGGTGTTTAACAGTAGCCAAGACACTGATGTTTGTGAAGAGTACTTCTATCTTAGCCCTTCTCAACCAATGGGTCATTGGAAGGGAGAATCTTGTTTTGATTAGAGTTTTCCTTGTCAATAAAAACACAAGAACTTACGTTTTCAACTTCTTTCATAAGTTCATGAAATGCGACCCTTTTGGACATACACTCAAGCCGTGGTTTGAGCATGGCAACTCCACACATCTGAAATAATAATTCAAACTTTGCAGCATGAATGCACAATTTTATTTGATGACATTTCCCTCACCAAATATTCAAAAATAATATATAGTGAAGAGTAGATTATCTATCTTATTTCTTATTAATGACTACTTACATGTATCTCCATACACACTGATAGATTGTTAGTTTATTGACAGACGCACAAGGTTTAATAAGTTACAATTTAAAATGTATAAATACTAATATAAAACTACAGCACTGAATACCAACCTCCCACAGAAATCGTTCAGTATCATTCAAGTTATTTGCGTCTTCTGGTGTAATGTCTTTAAATGCATCGATCTTTGCTTGTGAGTCACTCTTGAATACGTCAAAGAGCTTCAGCAATGACTCTAACAAGGATGGTGTCACTTCACACTTGAGAAGGCTCGTCTTGACCTGGTCGGGGGAGATTTTCTTAAACACCACCAGTTTGATACCTACAACAAAAGAATAAAATGTAATTAACTTCTAGAGGCTGCATTGGCAAACAACGTTTTAGAATTTACTAAAAATTACGAGAAATATGACGTCCAGTATATGATGAAATAGAATCGGTTTTGCAACACTAATTTCTTTAGTTACCAAGTAAAACAGTGGCCAAACCATAACCGAATGAATACATCAAACTTAAGATATCTAATAACTCATAGGAACTTCAACTTCAATTACAAAATTATAATACAACAAAATTAAAATTGAACCAAACATATCTTGCGCTATTAGTACATGTAGGTTCACCACTCAAATTGACGCTAAAATGAAAGGTCAATTCTTAATAGTTGGTAATACAATGTACTTACTTATATCCCGATATTCTTTCGCAGAAAGTTTATGGATTTCGACCTTTGATTTGACCTGACGTTCTGTATTAGTGTAGAAAAAAAGACTCATTTTAGGCATCAAATTTAAATCAACAAAGAAAACTTTTTAAAACTGCCCATAAAAATAGCTCTTTTTCATACACATGTTCATGGGGCGCATTATTAAATCTGGATGCTTACACTAGGCAACAAGAAATGCTTTTCAGATCTGTATGAAACTCACAGTTATCACCAGCAGATGATAGAAAAGTATACTGTCAAGTTTTCATTAAAGCACATAACTTTTAGATAAAATATTCTAATTCTCATTATCAGACATTATGTTAGGATTATAAAAATGACAAGTAAAGTGGCAATGTTTACAATACCTTTGTTTCCAGTAGCAGGCGTTACTGTCTTTACTGCAAATGTTTGACCAAGTTTCTCTATCAGGTCTGGATAGTCATGCAACAAATTTTTCTGTAGATCATTCCTCCAGAATGATCTTTTGTCAAGGTTTGCAAACTCTATTTTCTTTGAAAGGTGAATTGTTTTGGTGTTCATTTTTCCATGGGTTGGTTTTTGTGGTCCCACTCCTAGAGGAGATGGAGAAGGTAGATGAGATGGTGGTGGTGGTGGTGGTGGTGGTGGTGGTGGTGGTGGTGCAGGTGGTGGTCCTTGACCTGTGCCAGCATTGGAAATTAGAGCAGGCTGCTGCAGGCTGCTGTCAGCTTGAACCACAATGCACGGATATTGTTGTTGTCTTTGATCCTGCTGTTGCTGCATTTGTTGCTGTTCATGCCCTTGCTGCTGTATTTGTGGCTGTTGCTGTTGTTGTTGTGCTGTAAGTCCCTGCTGCTGTTGAACATTACACTGTACTTGCTGTTGTGTTGTTGGTTGGAAATGCTGTTGTTGCTCTGATTGACCTTGTTGATGGTATGGCTGTTGCTGCTGTTTTTGCTGCTGTGCATAAACTTGCTGCTGCTGTTGTTGTTGGAACTGTGCCTGAAATGGCTGCTGCTGTGGTTGCTGGATTTGTTGCGCCTGTAGTTGTGTTTGCTGTTGCACTGGAGCAGGTGGCTGTTGAGGAAACGTTTGCTATGAATGATATACGTGTTGCTGTTGTAGTTGCTGCTGCTGCTGCTGCTGCTGCTGTTGTGGATGCTGCTGCTGCTGTTGTTGTGCCATTTGATTGTGAAGGTTATTGAGCATTTGAAACTGTTGAGTGGTCATCATAATTTGGTTCCCAGCTCCTAAGTTGTTTCCTGTCATAGGAGTTGACCGGATGCAAGAAACATCTGGCTGCTGAGGGTTGTACTGTTGGACTGTACATTTTGATTGGCTGCTATTGGCTGTGGTTGATTTTGCATGATTGGTTGGGTCACATTAGGGTAACTCGTGGGTGGGAAATTTCGTTGGTATGGTGGACTGAGTGGTGAACTGTTGACCGGTGGTTGTGGTGGAGCCATATTATGAGGCATTGACATCCCGATTGGCTGCTGCTGTTGGACAGTTACTTGATTGCTTGGTGTTATTGGTCCATTTACTATTTGCTGATTCATTGTTGGCATTTTTTCATAGATTTCTTTGGAATTAATTATTATATTCTTTCTTTCCTCCAAACTGAGTCCAGTCTTTTTGTGTTTCTACGTATCCGGCCTGTAAAAAGATGGCGTGTTCTTATCAATAGAATATCAACTTCAGTTATGCCATTTGTCAATATTAATTTGTTTTCATATTTATGTTGTCCCAATTAAAACTGATCATGGTAAAAATTAAAGAAAATCATGCAGTTCGAAGGTTGGAGAGATTGAAATTTTTTTAAACTAGACCCTATATTAAACTAAATATAATGACAATTTTCATGATTAAACTGAGCTAAAATAAATTTACTCGGACAAATTTTATGATTAAACTGGACTAAACTAAATGATCACTTGATTAACAAAAACTAAAATAAATTTTGCAAATGAAAGATTTATGTAATGAAAAAAAAAACATTTTCATTAACTATTTTAAATTGTTACATTATGCAATGCATAGTCTACATAATATTGCATTCTTGTACTCAACATTAAAAGATACTGTATGCTCGTAATCAATATGCAAACATATGCATTCAAGCACAACAGCAACAATATAAATGGTTTCTGCTCACAACTATTTCAACTATTTTCTAAATAATTTTCAAATACAGAATGACACACACACGCGCACGCACGCACACGCACGCATGCACGCACGCACGCACGCACGCACGCACGCACGCACGCACACACACACACACACACACACGCACACACACACACTTGACAATTAGATTGAATCAGTTCAAATAAAGTGAAATAGTGCTCAACGGAGACCGGAGCTATGATATCATTATGACATAATAGACTAGTACAGCATGGATGTTTTGTTTTTATTATATTCTTATTATTGATTATGGCTGTGATCCAGCGAGGTCGACGTTATGGATGGGATCCAGCTGTTTCATGCTCATGCACTCGTTAGTCACGGTACAAATACATAGAAAAAAAAACAAAAAAAAACAAACATGTCCAATACTTTAGTGTAGAGACGAAATTAAGTATCTCATAATGGAAAGTGCACTTTTATACCCCTGAACTGGGTCAGTGGATTTATGGGCGCTTTTACTTTTGACAACATGAGCAGAAAATATGAAAGACTTAAAACATAAAATACAATGACAAATAGGAAAGATCTATTGATCAAATAGAACTAAATGTGAGTGACAAAAGAAACTATAAAAACAATAAATAGAGAGTGATACGTCGTTTGAGTAGCTAGGAAAAGACAATGAAGTAAGTGAAATTTTGACGAAAGAACATTAACCATATTATCAAACAAAACAAGAAATATTGCTACTCAAAATCATAATAATATACTCAGGTAGCCTTCAGGGCAATGCTATAAATGAAGGCAAAATGATAGCACACATACCTTGACTTTTTCCAGGCCCGTAGCTAGACTTGCAAAACGAACGAGGCAAATGGTGTCATCTTGATCATTCTATACTTATGAGGAACACGTCTATAGAATACAGGAAATGTCTGTGAATATCCGGTTTCTATAATTGTACAATTTTGGTTTTGGTTTTGTATTTGGGTTTGTTTTTTGTGAAAGAGATTATATATGATTATGTATAATTTTGTCAGAGCTGACTGCAAACAGGAAGTTTTTGTTAACATTACCTCAACAATATCCCGATTTTTAATTGGGCAATTTCATCAATTTTGTCCTATGCCCAATGTGTGTTGTATCATGAGTTATAAAAATATCCAAACTAATCATGATTGAGTTGATATATTTATTCAGGCCTGTAGCTAGACTTGCAAAAGGAATGAGGCAAACAGTGCATGGAGAAAAACGCTGGCAACGGCACTGGATGGAGTGCCACAGACACTAAGCTGAATATCCCCCACCCCCGGCCAGTAA
This sequence comes from Streblospio benedicti, assembly GCA_019095985.1. NCBI lineage: Eukaryota > Metazoa > Annelida > Polychaeta > Spionida > Spionidae > Streblospio > Streblospio benedicti. Next base: position 23,566,497 of record CM032666.1, on the reverse strand, counting down.
AATTTAGAAAAATAGATTAAAATGGTGACGTCTGGTGCAATCTGGTGACAAAAACTAAGCGAGATTTTTTGTTGGAAAAAATTGTTCACTGTACATCAAAAATACAATGACCGCAATGTTTGTTATATTATTACATCTTCTACATGTGAGCATTACATCTCATAAGGAGTAGCAAATCTTACATGAACTTTTCCTGTTTTTTTTATCTCATAAAGGCTGTACAAATTTAACAGATTGTAACCTTAATAAAAGATTCTCTGCATGACAAACTTCTGTGAACATATTATATAAAATACATGTAATTATGAAATAATAACATATTGAGCAACATCTTGCCTTAGTAAATAACTTCGTTTTATGGTAATCAATATTTAAAATAATATAAGTGACAAGATGTTCTCCCACTCCTGACTGTGTTTATGAATGGCAAGGCCGTAGGATATTTTCTGATCTCTTCATAATTTCATACGCCTATAATTATGATGTAAAGGGCACTAACATTACTACAGATTCATTCATAAAATTGTAAAGGGCTTTTTAAACACCAGATGGCAGCATTGATAATAAAATTGCCACAAAAATAGTTTTACTCTGATATTTTACTGAGCACAACTTTGTGCTGAGGGTTGACCATGCAATCAGCGTAAGGTATTTTGCTCATTAACATAATTGAAGATTCCATTCCATCGGAGAAAAGGGCCACAGCATAAATCCTACATATTTGGTGTTAAGATGTTCAGTACCTTGACCTTAACTGAACTCAACTGAAGTACTTTCTTTTGTTCTTGGATAGAAATTGGATAGTTTTAAGTGGTTTCTATGCCTTGTTGCTGTTATCAAAACCACTCAGTGAGATAGTGCCTGATATCTCCACTCCACTCGTATAATAACCTATTAATACAACTTCAAAACAACCTCATGTCTACTAACATTAGACCTGCTTGTTGACAGGATACTAGGAAATAGTTTGCATTCATGAGACAATAGACTTTTTTTCTATCAAGCGTACAAAATACAGCAGCGGTTTCAGATTTCGTTTGAGACTTACTCATGTTGGGATTGATTAAAGGTCAGTTAGCTTCATGAATATCTTAACCACTTAATAAATCAGGTTATTTGTTGGCTGAGAACATTTTATTTGCTGAGAACTTATGAAGTGTTGAAAACAATCAAAATTAAGTAAGCAATGCAAGAAAAAAAGTATGGTTATGTTTATGTATTATGTTCATGTATTATGTTTATGTATGGTTATGGTTATATGATAACAGGTAGACCATGGAATCAGGAATGATATAGGAGAAAAAAAGCTTTGACATATATCTGCTTGGATGAAGAAAATGTTGATTCTAGTAGAAATGATAAAATATTTTTATGAAATTGCTTTGCAATATCATGCCATTGAAAGTTTTATTCATCATTACATTCACATTAGTATGAACAAGATGAACTATATGCATTATAAGTATCACTTGAAATATGGAATTTTTGTATGTAGTGATTTTTAAATGTCAATATTCAATGAAGTATTAAAACGATATATATACAAATGTGTATATCTTTTTTTACAACTGAACTGATACTTCTCGCAACACTCCATAAATTCCCCGTAAATAAATCATTCTCATCAAACAAATAACCTGATTGGTCAACTGGTTAAATATTCACCTAAGGCCCCCATTTCACATGGCCGATCCAAGCTCCAGATCTTCCAAAATGCACCCGATTTGTCATTTCAGGGTGAATTGTGCGTGATCTGGGCTCAAATGTGGAGTGATTTGGCTGGTTCGGCAGGAAATGGGCCGTTTTTGGCGGGTTCTGGACCGATTTTTCTTATTTCGGCTTGTGTGCTCAAAACCACACCATAGCCATGCTTTTCGGGGCTGTCTGGGGGCTTTCTTTTACTATTCTTATGTATTTTCCTGAACTGTGGCCTCGTTGGGAAGATGTATGGTGAGAGATGAAACCATAAGTGCCGCCGCTACCGTTACAATCAGAAGCAACAGAAGCATGGAACGGAAGCATCTTTTTCAACAGCACGATGCTCCAATATTAGTGTTGTCTACCTACAAAACACTTGACTCACTTCTGCCAGTTTCGGGCGCAAAAAGTGTTATCACTTCTCTGGAGAAGTGATTTTGACTTTTTTCGGCCCGTGGGCTCCCGTTTTGGATTATTGAGTTGTTAATCTGTATCAACATTTTGGTTTTCTGCTTCGTCTGGAGAACTAACTTGGTGATCGTTAGAACTCTCTGCTACCAGTTTGTTTGCTGACAATTTTCATAAAGATGTTCCTGTTTTATGTTGTGCTAGTTCCAAACGGTCCCATTAGCGAGCTTGATGGAGAATAAAACGTGTAAGAAATTTGCCTGATCCCACACAAACTTTTCTTTGTCAGTTAGGGAAAAGAGCATTACCAAGCTCGTTAAGCCATCTCTGGTTAGGGGTACAGTGCCATTTCCGGACTTGGACTTTAGCATGTGAGCACGAGTGTATCTGGTCCTGATGTCTTCCTAAACTGTTTTCATATCTTTCCAACTTGCGAAACCCATTGCTTAGGCCTTTGCAACCCATAGATAATCATATTATTTTTAAGAGGCCCAACCTTTATGACTTTTATTGTAGAACTGCGGATGTGCTTTGACAAACTCTAAAATATCTGTGGTCTGTTCATTATGTGCTGAGCTGCACAGCCACTTTATGAGTTTTCGTTTTAGCACTACCATCCCCCTCCTCCCCCTCTTCACTGTGGTCAAACGAGGAACCTTGCCGGCCCGTACTCTGACCCTGAGTCAGTCTGCGAGATGATGGAATATCGTTGATTTTCGAAATAATAAGTAATATTCCCTGCTGTTTTGAAGGGAAACACGTGTTGAAAGGCAGATGCTGCATTGATTTCACAGTTTTATAGCTATTTTTGCGAACCCTCGTCAATCACCGCCAGCTGATCAATATTAAGACGACCTGGTCGTCATGCTTCGTCTGTCTCGGCCACCTGTAATGTCTCTGACGGCTTGTACGGCTCGTTGACCTAGGCATGCTTTGTCTTCAGACGGTTACGTAATAAGTATTAATGCATATCCGCCGATCCACCCCGAAATGACAAATCGGGCGTCTTTTGGAAGATCTGGAGCTAGGATCGTCCATGTGAAATGGGGGGTTAACTGACTTCTGATCAATTTAGTTACACTGGACAAAACAACAATGCATGCATAGTGCTTGAATATAATTGTATGAATACTTCAGAAATATACTTAGCTACTAAGTATAATTTCAATCAAAGAAATATTTTAGGAATATATGTGCAAATATCAATAAATACAATGTACAAAGAAATATTTTACAATATATAGTGGGACCATTCAATGATGGGGTAGGAGGATTTTTAGGACAAATACAATGTTTGGAGGGGGGCTATCAATTTTTCACACACTTTGAGGGGGGGCTATCCATTTTTTCACATAAAATTTACCCCTATTTTTTTAGAGATTCTGTACTAAAAGTTATTGTTTTTCATATCAGGCTATCCATCAAATATGATTTTAGTTAACTGACAATGAATGCATTAACTGATGAGGGTCGGGGGGCGGGGTGGGGGGGGGTCATCAATTTTTGTCACATGAAATTGAATGACCAATTTTTGGATGTTGAGGGTGGGCTATTAATTTTTTCACAGCAATTTTGAAAATCATCCTACCCCCACCCTGTCACAAATACTGATTGGTCCCTAAAACAAGATAATATAATCGTCATATATTTCTTAATAAAGTGGTAAGCTAATACACAAATATGTATGTATAGTGCTTGAATTCAGTTACATGTATATGAATGCTTCTGACATATATACATTTGTACGAAGTACAATTTCATTGAAATAAATTTATTATGCCTACTCAATTTAGGCTCTCAATATAACAACAGAACAGAGTATGAATTTAAAAGGTTTAAGGACTTGGAAAAAACGAAAGTGATTGGTTGTAGTGGTGTACTTAATAATCATAACTCCCAATCAGGACCGTGTTTATAAAGAAACCACCTCTACAATACGAATAGGATTATTATTTCGTGGTAAAAATCTCAGTAGAGAGACCAACAGGAACGCTACATAGCGGTCGCCTGTGTATGTAGACCACTTGCGGACAGTCCCACGTGCAAATCGTGAGGTTATACCGTACACCAGGTTGTTTACAACGCTCCACATACATCATCCTGCTTCACCAGCGGTACATTCACACATCATATTCTGTTCATTATCACAGAGATATGTGATTTGCTCTAAGGATTAGAATGCACATACATTAATATCATCAATATACAAAGTGCGTCATGATATAATCTGGATAATAGGATGTGGGATTGATATGACAGACTGAGCCATTATTAGCTATTATTGGGTACAGAGTGCTTTTCTTTTCACAATTGACAAAACTGACTGTACATGTTCATCTAATTTCATTGTAATGATTAAATATCCTGATGACACTGTAATAATCGGTTTGTTAAAAAGTGATGATGTCAACTATAGAATGGACGTTGTTCGTTTTTGTAATTGGTGTGGTGACAATCATCTAAATTTAAATGTTTCTAAAACTATACACGTAGATATGATTATAGACTTTAGGAACTGTAATGCTAAGGCTAAAACAAAGAATTATAAAAGTGTAGACTGGATTATCCAGTTTAGAATTGTTTTTAAAATGGCGAAAGAAAATTATGTTTGCAATATTTAACTATGGTTGTTGCTTTAGAACATGTTTTAATACAAAGTGCATGGGTAACCATGTTTTAAAACGTTAATAATAGATATAATTTTTCTCTAAGTACACAACATTTTTATGAACCAACAATTCTTCACAAAGCGGAATACATTGGGGGGGGTGTTAATTGCAAAATATATAACTAGCCGTAAAATATAACCAGTTATGACGCAAATCGTATTAAATCACAACCCAAATGAACAAAAAATGGTCTAGCTGACACAAAATGTAACCACTGGCGCAATTTATAACCAAACTGTAGCTAGTCGCAATTCTAATCTCGTCAAATGTGAGTTCATTTTGTTAAATACATAACTATCATGTGTTATTCTATCAATGTATACATAATGTGTATATACATAGTGGAATGTAAGATCCCGCTACTTTTACTGTAAGCTGTGTGTAGGAGCACATGATATCACATGACATATCAGTGATAATGAGACATACTTTGTATATGGCACGCACATATTTCATATGGTTTAGTATTGGTATGCATCATGTAGAAAGAATTCATGTGAATTGTTAGGCATTTCAGACTTAACAAGTGATACGCCTCCACAAACCACAAATCTATGCCGTGTGTCAGTCAATAGATGTTCATCTGTTAAATAGTTTTATGTGACACCTTCTGTAAATAGCATGTACATGCTTCATATCTGTCAGTGTATTATGCCCGTCGTGTGGGCACTTGTTTATTTGCATCACTTTGCGATCATTATTTTTTCTTTCTTTTTTTCATTTTGATTGTACAGCTATCTCATTACATGAGACCTTTAGTCTTTATGTTTATAATATCATAGTTGATTAAAGGGCACCTTTTCAATATAAAAACTCTTATATTGCTAGTATACTCCTTAGTTACTTGTATTTAATAGTCGTAAAATAAATTATATTGTGACAAACGGTTGTTACGCTTCAATATTCACTTATACCATAACCCACATCTAATATATTAAATATATGTAATACATATATTATTTTAATTCAGACAATAATGTTTTTTTTCAATGCCCAAGACCCTCCATGATGACAATATATAAGCAATCCGCTTCTTACATTTATTTAAGTGTAACATAATCGCATAATTAGTCAAGCATGTTTTGTAATTTTGTAATTTTATTTGTATATGTTTAATCCTTGTTGTGTTGGTTTAATTTTGGTAGTACTGATAGATTTAAATGTAAATGTAAGGTGAAAATAAACTCATTCTTATTCTTAGAAAGAAACCATGATACGAAAAATGTTTTTTACACCATCACGGGTAATCAATCAGTCTGTATAGTTGCATGACTTGGTGCTATTAAGGACGTGACCATTTATTGGTGGAAGGGCAGGGACAACTGAATGGAGGCTATGAATTCCTTTTATAGTGAGAGGGACTTCTACCAGTTTTGATTGCACAACTACTTAACAATAACATCTTGAGTACTAGTGAACATAGACATTACTTTAAGTCAAAGATTTATTGGATATGTTTCGTGTCATATCACACATCCTCAGCATAAATGAAAAATGAATGTTACATGTAATAAGTACAACCATCTAGTACTGCAATGTACAAATACATTTATATTTATACTACAATTAAAACTGTTTTTATAGTCAGCACACAATAATGCAAAAAAAAAGATTAGATAATATACAATATTCATTAACAAGATTAAAAAAAGACCTTAGTCATATGATTACAACTTTTACAACTTATTGACGTTGTAAGCATTGGACCTGAGGGAAATGAGACCCGCGATAAATACAAAGGATGAGTAACTCAGCAGGGAACTGACCATAAGGTTGTAATCATGCGGCTATGATCTCTTTATAATCCTGTCATTTAATATTGTATAATATGTAATCGTTTTTGCATTATTGTATGTTTTTTCATTTATACTGAGGATGTGTCTATGACACGAAATATATCCAATTAATCCTAGACTTAAAATAATTACTTAATGATAATCAAGTACAAAGACACATTTTTGTTAACAGTAGTTCAATAATATTTAAGCATATGTTTGACAATGTTTTCAAGGTAAAAAAATTAAAGACAAAAATCTTTCCTCAGCAGGGGCTCTTAAGTCACATAGCAATGTCAATACTTCAAGAAAATAATATACAATTTACCATGATAAGCTGGCTCTCCTAGTTGCTATTTGAGTTAAGCGATGGCAAATGTGCAAATAATATATTAAGAACGATTACATATTGGCTTCGTACTACATATTGGTTTAGTGCAACTGTAAGTTAAAAAGGTGAACGGTAAACATTGACAAACACTTACTTCACATGTACAACATCTATCTTCACAAGAAACAAGATTGGAGAGAGATTAACATGTATCCACATTCCACAACATATTATTCGCACATATATCTAAATCTGTCTTTTCCAAAGTGTAAATTATTGTTTAAGCTAGGATAAAGCATGGAGGTGAATCCGCTGTGGTATGTTTGTCGCCATTGTTAAGTACTGGTAGCATATTCTCTCATCAAGGATATGTTGGTCTGTAGTAGAATCACATTTTCTTTTTTGAGTTTTTCAATTTCCATGGCACGGTCAATTATTGAGAATTAACAGTCATGGAAGTCAGACTCAGGCTTAATACAAAATAAAAGAAAATACGCAACAAATAACCTAGCGAGAACAATCTTTGATATTATATTTGTCGGTTTTCAATAAAACTATCAATTAGCATTTATCTGCTGTTCGCTAACATTGTAGGTTTCACATTTTCCTTTTAGGAATCCTTTGATCTTTTTTATTTTCAACCTTTTGATTAATGGCGTGCGTTTTCTGTTGCGGGACACCTCTCCTGTAGGTTGATCTTCTTCGTCTTCGATATCATCCTCTTAAAATAAATACTGAAGGTTAGCTCCTAAATGTATATGGTAGGATATAGTTAGGCTACCAGCATACATCTGCTGCTCCTTGTTAGTAGATCAATACAAAATTGCAAACGATCATCACCAAATGCTGATACCTGATATGTGATTTGTCAGTCTAGATTTTATTATTTAAATATATCAGTCTTGCGTGAATTTTAAGGTTTGATTACAATTCAAATAAATTGAGATATTTACTGTAGAAATACGATGTTCTTTTTATATGAAGCATAAGAAATGGAAATTTTTTTTAATTGTTTCAGCTTAATTTAATTTTCTGACAAAGCAAGATGATATGTATCTTAAGATATACTGTCTTAAGTTCGAGCTTACATGTATCTTGAACAAGAAAAGGCTCGAGATGGACTTAACAATGACACAATTACTCAACAATTCAGATAATATATTGTGGTAGGTGTTATCAATGAGGAAAACTGTGAAAGGATGTCCAGAAAAAATAGATTACTTAGCAAACCATCGGGCATGGAAATATCGAGACTTAATAATATTGCAATTTTGTTAGGTTATTGCATGATCCTGCCACCAGAAGTAACAAATTCTTGTTTGTTGGTGTTTTATGTTTCATGCCAAACCAACTTCCTAACAACACTTTTATTGATTGTTGTTTCAGTTCGTCTTACTATGGAATAAAAATAATCATATACAATTTGATCCAAATTCAATATAAAATTTATTGTGAAAACAGTTTTCGAACACCCAGGTTCCTTTTCAATCATCATAGAAAAATATTTTAATGTAAATTATGGTACATTCTTTATATATTAACAACACTATACATGTACACTCAATAGAAAGTATTTTACAATCACCTATTATAAGTAGTTTTATTGATTAATAATCAAGTTTGACTTTGCTAATATAGTTAATGTTTAGCGAGCTCATAAGCTGCTCAGTAGCCAGATACATGTGGCTGATATAACATGTATCCAGATAAATACATATATTTTTTGTACTTTATGTTTTCTTTCTATAATACTTTGATATATTATATGATTTTATAAGTTCTAATCATCATCCTTTTAGCATTAACCTAAACTGTCAATATGAATCATTCGGCAATGTTGGTAATAATGGTGAATTCAGTAAGAAATGTAGAAAAATTAGATGGGAGTTATGAAACAATGATCAGTTACAAAAATATAATGCTTCAACCGATGCAGGTTTTAATAAAATTAGATTTTCTCATGAACTATTGAACTATGAAGATATTACACATGTATGTGCCATAGACAAAATGTATAGTGATATAATTGTTGTTCTTGATACTACTGGTAGTGATATCATAGGAAACAATTCTACTAAAAACAAGATTAAACAAATTCCTGGATGGAATGAATATTGTAAAGCTGTATATACTGAGGCAAGAGATGCTTATATAATGCGGCGGAACAGAGGTAAACCTCTATTTGGAAATGATTTTGAGCTAATGAAACATACACGTGCTTACTTTAAATATGTGTTAAGAAAATGTAAAGAAGATAATTCTGCTAAAACTGCTGATAGTTTAGCAAACAAATTGTTAATGAAAGATGAAAGGGCGTTGTGGAAAGAGATTCATGCAGTTAATCAAGCTAATATTCCTGTAGCTACTACCATTGATGATGTTACGGGCAACGATAAGATAACTAATATGTGGAAAGATCATTTTAAAAATTCACTCAACTCTAGTAAGGATATTCGTAATAAGGAATATGTTCTTGATAATATCAATAGTGTTAGAAATACAAATTGTGATAATTTCAAAAGATATACTGTGGATGATGTGAAGGAATCTTTTAAGTATATAAAGAATGGTAAAGCATGTGGACTAGATGGTATTACTGGGGAACATTTAAAATATGCTAGTGGTAAGCTACATTTACTATTGGCTCTTGTTTTTAATGCCATGATTATCCATGGTCATGTTCCACAGCAAATGATGAACACTTTTATTGTACCACTAGTTAAAGATAATAAAGGAAATTTAAGTGCAAAGGACAACTATTGTCCATTAGCTATAACTTGTGTTTTATCTAAAATGTTAGAAATACTTATACTTAATGGTTATAAATTACTGTTTACAACCACAGACAATCATTTTGTTTTTAAAACAAAGTTATCAACTGAAATGTGCATTTATGCCCTTAAGCAAATAACAGAGTATTACACTTGTGCTGGTAGTCCGATGTATATATGTTTTCTTGATGCAAGCAAAGCCTTTGATAAGATTAATCACTGGACGCTATTTAAAAAAGTTGATTGATAGAAAATTACCAATATCAATTGTTAGAATCTTACATGTATGGTACAGCAAACAATATTTTTATGTTAGATGGAATGAATATGTTTCTGAACCTTTCAATGTTAGTAATGGAGTTCGACAGGGCAGTATATTGTCACCATTTTTCTACAATTTGTATACTGATGAGATCAGTGTAAATCTTAATAGAATAAGAGATGGGTGTGTTTTAAATGATTGTCAAGTTAACCACCTATTTTATGCTGTTGATGCTGTGGTATTGGCCCCGTCTCCATCTGCTATGCAGAAATTACTCTCTATATGTGATAAGTTTGCGAGTGAACATGAATTAGTATATAATGTGAAAAAAGTGTTTTAATGTGTGTTAAACCAAGATGGTTAATAATCTGAACATACAATGTATTTAGATGGTAAACAACTTAAGATTGTACATGAGCAAAAGTAGCTTGGTGTGTTTCTTACTGATATGATGAAAGATGACTGTGCTATAAAGAGACAAATAAGAAGTATTCAAGCAAGAGGCAATGTTCTTATTAAAAGATTCAAAGTTAGCAGTAATAAAATCAAATGTAAACTATTTAAAGCGTATTGTGCAAGTTTTTACTGTATAAGTCAATGGAGTCATTTTACTTCTTCGGTATTTAGAAAGATAAAGAGTGCATATAATAGTTTTTAAAAACTTGCTTAATATAGATAGGAATGAAGTGAGGCTTTTTATGTCACAGTTTAATGTCAAATCTTTTAATGAAATTGAGCGACATTTGATATACAAACTGTATGGCTTTAGACAAGTTATCCAAACGAGTAATAATATTTTAATGAGAACCATTGTTAACTCTGTATTTTATATTGATTGTAGTCAATCGAAGAGGTGTAACAGAACACTGTAAATTTTAATGCCTAAAAATTATTTAACTCTAATATGTGTATTTTTAGACTATTGAATACTTTTAGATATTATGTATATACTGTATACATAATTTTATTTATTTATATGGATTGTAACTTTTACATATCTGAAATAAATGTATCATTACACATATATTTCATTTGTTCGCATTCCCGTTAAACTGGTTTCAGCTACACTAATTCATTTTGTAAAACTTATGAGAACTGTTTTAAATAGACAAAAAAGTACAGTATTAATAGCAAGTATCTTACCCATATCATCCTCATATTCACAGTCCTGGCTGTTCATAACGTTCAGTTTTAAAATCACGTTTTCACTCACTTTGGCCCTGACTTTTGAGTCCTCAACCGATTTCTTAAAATATGTAAAAAATATGATAAGTTTAATACTTTCTTAAATAATAAGATCTATCATACAAAAGCATTATGTACGTGAGAATACATTTTACCATGACATTATGATTATCAAAAAATCCATTGGACTATATTTTTTTATTTAGTCAACATCCCCACCTAAGAGACTGATAGATGGATAACATATATGAGAATCGTCGCTGTGTTGTTCCACATTATCCTTAAACGTGGTTACTCCCATATACTATAATTTTAAATTATATTCTTTAAGTAATATTTTGTACAATTTTAATACTACCCAACATGC
>CM032666.1:23519937-23554931 GCA_019095985.1 Streblospio benedicti | reverse complement strand
GTATCCAATTTTGGAGTAGGCAGAGAACTGACAGGCATTGAATAATGCACATAATTAATTAAAATCAATAATCATTAGACAGAACCATCTACAAGTGCACCATTACCAAATGCCCCAGTCAGACCATTCTAAGCACTAAACATTGGATGACTCGATTAAATATATCTGATACAGTCGTAGGCTAATAAAACAAAAAAATGCTGTATGTTAAAAAAAAGTGCACATTTGCTGCGGTTTATTTTTGCGGCGTGGTTATATTTTTGCGTCACCAGGTCCATTTTCAGGGGTGTGGTTATGTTTTGCGTTAACGCAAAACGTAACTGGTTATGTTTTGCGGCTGGTTATATTTTTGCGGTCTAACATGCTCTCTCCATTTTTATCTTATAGTCAATATTCGATTGTGTAGCTATAATAAAGCATTTGAGATTCTTAAAATAGGTGTTCTTTGTTTGTCACTTGAAATTATATAGACACAATATCAAAACTGTAAAATTAGTCCTATGCAATTGTCATTTCTCCAAAATCTTGTAAGCTATCACAATATCTGAAATTTCCATAGTTTGGAAAAATCACTAATCATGGCAGCCATAGAGCTACAGGCTGTCCAGAAATTATCATTTTCACTCTGACTAATACAATACAGTATCCATATATCAAGTCTAAGTGTACAAACTTTTACTTTCTGCTATGAAATTAACTTTTATCATGAATTAGTTTATCTGCTGCAACTTATTACTGACATTATACCAATGTATACTGTTGTGTATCAGGGCATGGATTAATATTGATCGCAGCAGTGGGGTTCGTATCATGTGGCTTTTCCTGAATGTTTCAGTTGAGTTGTTTTTTGCTACTAGGCTAGTAGGAGGGAGGCCAAACAATCCAACAACCAAAATCTTTTTGGTTGTATTTCCCACATTCCTAGTGTTATTTCGTCTTTTTCCCAAATCCCGCAGATTTTGGGGCGTTTTTTCCAGCTCCGACTTCCATGACATCCCATATCCCTCTTTTTGGCCATTTTCCTATATCCTTAATTTTTGGGGCCTTTTTCTCACATCCGGGGTACACTTAGTCTAGGTGAGAATTCATCCCCGATTTTATTTTATATGTATACAGTGTGTTGAAAATTCATCTAGATACATTTTAAATTTAAATTGCACGTATAGAATGCTTCTAGCTCGCAGTAAATTAAGATTGATGGCTTTGTCCATAAATATCATAGGTATTCACACTAACCTACAGGCCTACTGCGTATAACAAAAATACGTCATTTGTTTGCACTAATTTGTAATTTAAAGTATTATTAAACCCTTTTCAAATAAAAATCAATTGACGAATAAACTTCTAAATTTATTTGAACAAACCTGAATATAATCTATCCATTTGAGCCTTATTAGGTGAGGCTTGACTGCTCAGTCAACTTTACAACCGTCCTCACCAAGACATTCGTTCATTTAAGTCAGTTTCACCCATACCCAGACAAATTAGATATTTTTGTACAAGTGAGTTTACATACAAATGTACTTAAATGTACTTATTTGTTGTCGTCATAATAAACTACGATCTACCATAAACTCAATTGCCGCAGATCTCGAGTTTTACAGCCGAATGCTCTTCCTGACGCTAACTTGGCATTTAACAGCAGCCACAGACACTGTAGTTTGTGTATTCTACTTCTCTCTTAGCCTTTCCCAACCAATGGGACACTGCAAGCATCTTGGTTTGATTAGAGTTTTCCTTCTCAATAAAAAAAACAAGAACTTACTTTTTCAACTTCTTCAATAAGTTCATGAAATCTGACCCTTTTGGACATACATCCAAGCCGTGGTTTAAGCATGGCAACTCCACACATCTGAAACAATGATTTAAAAACTTGCAACACGAATGTATAATTTCATTTGATGATATTTCTCTTACCAAATAATGTCTTTCACAGATCAAAGATTGACATATGATAAATCATTAAGAGTAAATCATCTATTTCCAACAATTCATCAATGGTTGAGAACCATGAACAGTATGAGAAATGTGTAAGTTTCTGTAGGCAAATTGATTTAAACATCCACCACTTGATATGGATTGGGATTTCAACAGTTACTGATCAAGACTATATCAAGATAATCAGAGTAAACAATTAATCTCTGTAGTTATTATTTTGTCTCTTAGACAAATACATAGGGAGATCTAGGGGGAGTGCGGGGGCGCCCCCCCCCCGCCTTTTCCCACCCAAATAAATACTTCATTTTCGTAGCGTTTTTGATTAAATCCTTAAGTGCGCCCCTCCCCCTTTTCCAAAAAACCTGGATCTGCCCATGAAATATACAACACAACTCGAAAATTATGACTACACAAGTATTTCAAGTACACTTAAATTACTTTAGCCCTGATAAGCAAAGCCAAAGAACAACCGCAGTAAATTTATGATGGTGCTAAAAATGTCGAAGACATCAAATGTATTCACAAAACATTTATAGTTGATTTTACATGCATGTATCTCCATATACTCTGATAGATTGTTAGTTTATAGACAGACACAAAAGGTTTAATAAATACAACTTAAGAAGTATAAATACAAATATAAAACTGCAGCACTGAATACCAACCTCCCACAGAAATCGTTCAGCATCATTCAATTTTAAGTTTTTCACGTCTTCTGGTTTAATGTCTTTAAATCGTTGGATCTTTGCTTCTGAGTCATTCTTGAATATATCAAAGAGCTTTATCAATGACTCTAACAAGGATGGTGTAAGTATCTCTCCCACCTCACACTTGAGGAGGCTCGTCTTGACCTGATCGGGGGAGATGTGCTTAAATGCAGACAGTTTGATACCTACAACAGAAGAATAAAATGTAATTAACCTCTAGAGGCTTCGTTGTCAAACGTCGTTTTAGAATGTACTAAACCTTACGAGAAATATAACGTCCAGTATTTAATGAAATTAGCAGTCTATTATACCGGTTTTGCAAAACTCATTGACTTGGTTAATAAGTAAGACAGTGACCAAAACATGAAATAATTGATAAATAAAAAATTAGATATTTAATAACCCATAGGAACATTTTCTGTAAATTGTTATACCATGCTTCATTGAAAGCCACCTTATGATTATATAAAAAATTCTAATGTCTTAATATTAACTAGCTGACATGTGCTTATGAAATTCTTATCAATTTCGAATCAACTATCGTTTGTAGTGTTAAATCATTATACACTAGAAGCTCCTATTAAGACCACATCATTATTGAGACCACCTTTATAACATGACATGTATGTCCAGTTGATTTTTGTAATGTGGTATAAAGCAGTGGGCCATATAATAAGACCTCTTTTCATGGACCCAAACCTTCGTAATTGGTCTCACTAGTAAAGCTTCGTAAAGCTACAAAAATAATCCTCTGTATTATAGACCACCTCTCTATTGAGTCCATATAATACTGACCGAAAAGGTGGTCCTAATGAGAGGTTCTGCTGTAACTTACTTATAGAATCGGCTTAGAAGTGATTTCTTTCTTTATAACCTTGACGTTTAATCTGAATGTCTATGTTTTATTTGATAATTCATGAAATAAAAACAGTGCATGCTTCAATTGCAAAATTATAATACAACAAAATTAAAATTGAATAAAACATAACGTGTACTCCTAGTTGGTTCACCACCCAAATTAAAGCTAAAATGAAGGGTCAATATTTAACAGTTGGTAATACTTACTTATATCGTGAAATTCCATTGGCGAAAGCACATGTAAAGGATTTTTGCAGCGTGTACCTGCTAAAATGTCATAAAATAGAATGAAAGAAACAGTTTAACAATATCAAGAAAGAAATTTAAAATAATGCCCATCAACATTGCCCGTTTTCAATGTTCACCTGTGCAGGAGGTGCATTAAGGTGTGTATAATTACTTGGGACTATATATATATATATATAGGAAACAAGAACAGCTTTTTACATCTGTATGAAACTTACAGTTATCACGAGGATATAATAGAAACAGTGCGTTGACAAGTTTTCATTAAAGCACATAACTGTTTTAGAAAATATTCTAATTCTCCTTATCAGACATTATTTTAGGATTATGAAATTGAAAAGTAAAGTAGCAATGTTTACAATACCTTTGTTTCCAGTAGCAGGCGTTACTGTCTTTACTGCAAATGTTTGAACAAGTTTCTCTTTCAGGTCTGGAAAGTCATTTAATAAATTTTCTTGGAAATCATCCCTATCATTCTTGAGACCATTTCTCCAGAAGGATCTTTGGTCAAGGTCTTTAAAGTCTATTTTCTTTGAAAGCTGAAATCTTCTAGTGTTTACTGTTTTTTCTGGTGCCTTTGATGTCACTAGAGCTGCTGCAGATCCCGCTCCTGGGGGAGATGGAGGAGGTGGTGGTATTTCCGCTCCTAATCGAGATGGAGGAGGAGGAGGTGGTGGTGGTGGTGGAGGTGGTGGTGGTGGCGGTGACGGTGGTAATAGAACTGTGCCAGCATTGGGTGTAGGAGCAGACTGCTGCAGGCTTTCGGTATGAACCTCAATGCTGGCTGTTTGGATTTCTTTTTGCACTTGATGACCTCCAGCAATCACAGCTGTAGGAGAGCTTGAGCTCTGGTCATTTTGCTGCTGGTGTTGTTGATACTGATGTTGTTGCAGTTGATGCTGTGTTTGTGGCTGTTGTTGTTGTGCTGTAAGTTGCTGCTGCTGCTGCTGCTGCTGCTGCTGCTGCTGCTGCTGCTGCTGCTGCTGCTGCTGCTGCTGAACATTACACTGTCCTTGCTGGTGTGCTGCTGGTTGGAAATGCTGTTGTTGCTGTAATTGACCTTGATGTTGATGATATGACTGCTGCTGCTGTTCTTGCGGCTGTGCATGGACTTGCTGCTGCTGTTGTTGTTGTTGAAACTGTGCCTGAAATGACTGCTGCTGTGGTTGTTGGATTTGTTGCGCCTCTAGTTGTGTTTGCTGTTGCACGGGAACAGGTGCTTGTTGAAGAAACGTTTGCTGTGAATGATATACAAGATGCTGCTGCTGTTGCTGCTGCTGCTGCATCGACTGCTGCTGCTTCTGCTGCTGTTGTGGCATTTGATTGTACTGGTGATTGGGCATTTGACTGGTCATCATAGTTTGGTTCCCAGCTCCTAAGTTGCTTCCTGTCATAGCAGTTGCCTGGATGCACGAAACATTCGGTGCTGCCGATGGTTTGATTTTCTGAAAAGAGGACCATTGTTCGGTGTCAGAAGAGATTGCTGACGTGTGGGCTGAAACCACAGTGGACAACATATCGCGATTATATCTACAACCATTAACTATGGTTTTGCATGTTACCTGATTTTGAGCGTGCTGTGGCTGCTGAGGATTGTACACAGGTATGTTGGTTTGTACATTTTGATTGGCTGCTATTGGCTGTGTTTGATTTTCCGTGTTTCGTTGCATCATATTCGGGTAGCTCATGGGTGGGACATTTTGTTGATATGGTGGACTGAATGGTTGATTGTTGACCGGTGGTTGTAGTGGTGCCATATTATGATGCATTGATATCCCGATTGGGTGCTGAAATTGCTGCTGCTGTTGGACCGTTACTTGATTGCTTGGTAATATTGGTCCATTTACAAATTGTTGACTCATTGTTAGGTGTAGTCATAGACTTCTTTGTAATTGATTGCTGTATTCTCTCTTTCATCCAAACTGAGTCCCAGTGGTTTTACTGTTCTACGTATCCGGCCTGGAAAGAGATAGTGTGTCGTTTTCAAATGAAAATCATGTTCGGTTATGACATTGTCAATATTAATTTATTTTCATATTTATATTGTCCCACTTCAAACTTATCATTATAAAAATTTAAGAAAATCATGCAAAGTTCCAGGGTTGGGGCGACGAATGAAGTCACACTGCTGACAAGACGGCGGAGACTGTTAAAAGCTTAGTGCTTGATCATCCTGTTTAGAATTCTTAAATAATATCTTCATCCATATTCTATAGTATGGGGATGACAAATGTATACCAATTGAAAGTTTTCAAGTATGCAGACTGGTAATTAGGTACTTGGCTGGGTTTGACGCCCCAACGGCATCTTTTTTATGGCAAGCGCTTGGTATGGTAAACACTTATAGTGTCTTGTTCCAATAAATAAAATCTAAAGAGGTCTGTAATTAGAACACTATGCTGAAGTAGTGAATGTCTTACTATGGTAATGTTTAATAGAATTGAAGCCCATGTACAACAGCTGTATGACAACAAATTTTGTGTGACAATGGCGTGTCACTTAATCATTCAAATTTACCAACAAAAACATTTGTCAGTTATCAGGATGTCTTAATAAAGTTATTTTTCTGTTGAACTTTCCAATTCCAAACACTCGTAGTGAGACCACTTCACATTTAAAAACATGGCTCAACCGAGACCACTTGTGGCTACAATTGTATAGTCTGGCTTTAATGTTCTATACAGTAAAAGTTGAAGTACATTTACATGCTTAAGTGTATTTAACTCTCTGTATCTGTACCTTTACTTCAAATTATCAATCTATCATTCAACACTGGTAAAATATTACAGTTAGAAGATGTAAATGAATTTAAGATTCGTGCTGTTGTATTCAAGCTAACAATAGGTGATTTACCAAATGTTTCTTGGGCAGCTATATCCAAAGGTACCGATCTTCATTCCCGACACAAAAATGATATTAGACTTACATGTAAAATTAAAACTAACTATTTTAAGAGTACATTCCAATATGCCCGTGCTAATATATGGAAAATATTACCAAATAACACCAAAGCAGCCAAAATGTACTTAGTATATGTTATATACAAACATCTATTCAGAAATTATTGTACAGAAAAATATGAATAATTAAGTTGACATGTAATCAGTATGTATTTTATCATTGCATTCATATAACACTCTTTAGTATATTACACAAAAATGTTTAGATATGGTTTAAATGACTGTGAATATAGTTTAGACAACTGTGATTAGAACATATTCATGGGGTGGAACTTGATCCAAAATATGTCATCCATTTTTTTTCTATTGATTGCAAAATTACAAAAATCAACCGTACCGTCAAAAAAAAAAAAAAAAAAAAAAAGAAAAAACAACAACAACAACGTGATCCCTCGAGTCACGTGTTGTCCCATCTTTTTCTAAAGATCTGGATCCGCGAGTATCTATTATGTGGTGTTTTGTGGGTTGTATCGTGCTACAATTTTTAACATCTATTAAATAGACTACTTGGAAAGGCAACGCGAATATTAAAGCCGTGCAACCGACGATGATACTCAGGTAGCCTTCTGGCAAATACTATAAACGAAGACAAAATAATAGCGCACATACCTTGACTTCTTCTTTGATTTAGTGGAGAATCTATTGCCCGCGTTCACGTGAAGACTGATAACTGTTCATCGGTGGCATGCAGTTTTAAGGACTTGAAAAAACGAAAGTGACTGGCTATTATAATAGCGTACTTATAAGCATAAGCCCCGATCAAGACCACGTTTATAAAGAAGCCCACTCTACAATAGGATCATTGTTTTGCGGTCCAAATTTCAATAAATAAACCAATGGGAAATCTATATAGCGGTCGCCTGTGTATGTAGACCACTTGGGGACAGTCTCACGTGCGAATAGTGATGCTCTACTGTACACCTGGTCACATAAAAAATCCAAAACATCATGATAACAAGTGTGCTACGACTTGATTACTGCTTAGGATGTGGACTGGATCTTCAAGGTATTTTCCAGGGCGGTTAGGGCACCACCAAAATATTCAATAGTGTTCATTCTTTTTGTTAATTGACCACTTAATATGGCCATTATAGACCTTTGTATTAAAGGATTAACCTGTAATAAGATTACCATATGTATTTCACATAATGTCTCTTTACTTGTACTAGAGTGTACATTATTTTTCCTTATTAGCGGAGCATGTGTTGTACAAACATGAAATATAGTATTTCTTTGGTACACTGTATTTAATAGCATGTTAAGTGGGCCCTTCCTGTTGAAAAGACCTGCCATCGTAAGTCGACAGAAAACGATTCCAAACAATTGTTTAGTGGGTAAAATTAAAAATTGCCTCATTTAAGCTGGAATATTTAGCCAATTGATGGACTTTCAAATACAAATAAAAACTGACGATAAGTATCAGAGTATTGTCAGTAAGGCGTAATTTATTAGAATTATCCCATTTAATCGCACAATGTAGATCAAGTGATGCTTATATGTTGTAATATTTCATTACATTTGTCACTTCAATGAACACACACCAATTCTGTATTTCGATTTGAGTTTAACTGTAGTTAGCAAAACAATCATGATTCAAACTTAAGGGGTACACATTTAGAACTGCTGTGCATGTGCACGTAAATAGCATAAACAAGAAACCAATAAAATCAAGACAAACATTTAATAGTCAACACCGTTACTGCCAGGAGTACATCAGTGCGGTAGGAGGAGTCTAGTTAAGCTCGATGTCGACCACGTTGTCTTGTCCCTTGACCACGGCGAAATCCATCTGTTGCCTCACTTCCCCGTTCACCCGCACCGTGGCGCGGTATAACCCGTGGAAAGCGGGCAGTGAGTACTGTTCGCTGGAGCCGGTCGGTCTGAACAGTACACCACAGTACTACATGATCTAACAGTACATTAAAATACACATGATTGAACAGTATATCACAATTACAATACTACATTATTGAATACTATAATCACAATGCTACACGATTTAACAGTACACCACAATACTACGTGATCTAATAGTAATACAGTGCAAACTCATTCAATTAGACCAATTCTCTATATTGTGACCACCTCTATAATAAGACCACTTTTCACTGTCCTAAGTCTTCACAAAGCTACCAGAATGAACCTCTGTATAGAGATGCCTTCTCTATTGAGACCACCTAATACTGGGCACACATTTAGGTGGTCCTAATAGAGAGGTTCTACTGTATTACAATTGCGACATTATTGAATAGCATGTATCACAATACTGCATAATTGAACAGTACAGCACAATAATACTACATGATTTAACAGTACATTACGATACACATGATTGAACAGTACATCATAATACTACATAATTTAACAGTAAATCACAATGTTTAAATAGTAAAAACTTGCAATGAGCCAATAGGAAACATATAGTGCCTCATTTTCCTTACCTGAAAATGGCTCTGGTGTTCCATGTGGTGTGTAGTAACTCCAGGAGTCGTTCGCCAGCTTTCGTTGGGCTACAGTAAAGAGGGTGAGTGTGTTCTAAATCACATAGATTCATTGGATTTCTTCTTTTATAGATATATTAATTGATTGTGTGATAAATCCATTAAAACTTACTATCTGATTATTTATGGATATTTTCAATGTCCATCTTCTGAGACAGAGATTGTCTGTCACCAGATGGACTTATCACAAAAGCAAGAAATATATCTATGTTCTAAATCACTGTTATATAGTTTTTTATACTACCATATATGTTCAATATCAGAATATAAAAGGTGTCCAAAATTACATGTATGTTTCATTAAACCTTTTGCAAATGTGTGTATTGCTTCTTTTGATTGGTGGTGCCCTCCACAGGCGACATGACGTATGCATGAAGCAAGTGGACAGCAGAGTCATGTACATTGGACGAACACGTGATAAAGATCCTGGTGCGTGTATCAATGTGTGTGTGTGTGTGTGTGTGTGTGTGTGTGTGTGTGTGTGTGTGTGTGTGTGTGTGTGTGTGTGTGTGTGTGTGTGTGTGCGTGTGTTTGTGTGTGTGTGTGTGTGTGTGTGTGTGTGTGTGTGTGTGTGTGTGTGTGTGTGTGTGTGTGTGTTTGTGTGTGTGTGTGTGTGTGTGTGTGTGTGTGTGTGTGTGTGTGTGTGTGTGTGTGTGTGTGTGTGCATAGTGTGTGTGTGTGTGTGTGTGTGTGTGTGTGTGTGTGGAAGAGTTGGGGATGAAGTTGTGTGTGTCCCAGAATCCCCCACAGCACCGTGCCCTGCGTGTCAGTGCCTGACATACTGTTAGGTCATCGCCGTCCACGATGGAAGAGTTGGGGATGAAGTTCTCCTGGTCCCAGAATCCCCACAGCACCGTGCCCTCCACACTTGGGTGACTGCAGCAGACGACACGGGGTTATATTTATGCTTGTGTGACCGTAGTAATCGGTGGGTGTCAGGGTGTGGTATGAGTAAGTGGCATATGGGAGATAGGCAAAAGGCATAAAGATGGATGATGAGGAATCAATGGCAGATCCAGGTTTTTTGGGCAAAGGGGGATGCACTAAAAGATTTCATGGGTTTCAATAAGCGCGATCGATGGCGGGCATGCCAAAAACCCTACGAAAGTGAAGCGTTTTGTTGGGAAAAGAGTGCACGCCCCCCTGGATCTGCCTATGGAAATGGTAAAAAAGGAGGATGTGGTATGTGGGGAAAAGAATGATATTGTGCGGGTGTGAAAAAAAGGGCTAAAAAGACAGACGTGGGAAATAAGACCAGAAACCCAGGGACGTGGGATTTGCTGACCCTGTATAACCCTACCTCCCCGACTAATGACGATTTCACCCAAACTACAGGATTTATCAGGTGTGACATCACTTTCACTTTACCATCTTTGCGCAAATCAGTCAATCCCAGGGCAAAATACTAGAGATGAAGCAACCCAATGGCATTACTAAATTCCTTCACTTAAACGAAAAAATTATTCTTTATGTTTTTCTTTCTATGCTATATTTCCATGAGATTAGTAATATAGACAAAATCTTATGTCTCAATCTCTGCTGAGTGTAGGAAAGCAATCGAATGAACCTATTTATTGTCAAGCTATGATAGATACCCGTGAGTACCAATGGGTATGCCTTTAGGTTTTTAAGCAGTATTGAAATGTAAATATACTTAAGTTAAACAAGGAAGGGCAAACCAAAACATTGAAAAAATATGTTTGCAATACTGTGAAAGATTATTGAAATGTTAATGTATTTTGAAGAAAGTATTGTACTGCTTCCAAACATTGACCACACGTATGCTAGTATGCAGTAAAAGACGTATACATCATAACGAATAAAATGCCAATCTTGGATTTTTGAAGTGGCGTCACGGATAGAAATCTTAGTTTGCCCTTGAGAGTCAAAATGCCAATGTTGGTGCTTGTATCACCATATGAACGATTTTATGAAAATATTGTCCTAAACCGCTCCGCTAAGGATCATATAGCAGATGGCTGTGTGTAGGGCACCTCATTTACCGATGGGTTGTTTGTTAGGTAAATTGTCTGACCGGATGCGAGTGGCACCTGAAGTAGAGCATGTAGAAGTTGACGAGCCCCTGTTAATTGAACAGTACATCACAATACTACATAATTTAGCAGTATATCACAATGCTACATGAATAAACAGTACACCACAATAGGGCCTGCTACATGATTTAACAGCAGGCCTACAACACAATACTCCATGATGTAACAAGACATTACAATATTACTTGATTTAACAGTACATTAAAGACCCCATTAGATAGTACACCATTGACCAGTAATTGCGAGCGGCACCTGAAGTAGAGTGTGTAGAGGTCGGCGAGGCCCTGGGCTCGCGTGGTCACGTCGGGCTGACTGTACGAGATCTCTGTCATCCACAGTGGCAGCCCCGCCTCCGCCACCGCGTCCAGCTCGCGCTGCAGAGGGGCACGTGTGAGGCTGGCTGGCTGGCTGGCTGGCAGGCTGGCTGGCTGGCTGGCTGGTCGTGCTGTCTTGTCGGAGTGGCTGGCTGGCTGGTTGTTTTAAACAGACAGCCACCCAACCAGACAGCCAGAGACAATCATATGTCAATGTCAGCCAGTCAACCAGACATGCAACAGTCATATAACCATGCAGATGGACAGCCAGTCAGCCAACTAGACAGGCAACCAGCCAGACAGCCAGCCATTCAATAAAACATTCAATTCAGTACGCCACATCATATCATGCCAGCCAACCAACCAACCAGCCAGCCAGCCAGCCAGCCATTCAACATACCAGTCAATATAGTAAGACACACTCATAGTCGGCCGTATACCTGTATCTGGGCCATGTCGAGGTCGCCGCTGACGTGCGTCTGGAGCCCGATGCCGTCCACAGGCACGCCACGTGACTGCAGGTTCCGCGCATGCGTCGTCATGGCCTGAAGCAGCAGACGACATGCTCATTGACTTACTCATCATCGATTCACCATAATCTCTTTCACAACTTACCCGTTGTAAAAGAAATGAATGTATTTCAACTAAAAGGGGTTATTTCCATAGCTTGAATAATAAACGCAAGGTAGATGATGATGATGTTTAACATTATATAAATCACTCGCATCAAAGATTATTGTCGGGGAATATTTCACAGTGACCATTGTTTTAAAACCCATGGTGTGTTGAATCACACGTTTCTTGGGGAACCACCTTTTAACTTGGCCTATTATATATAACTTGGCAACATTTGTTGAATACAAAATCTGTTAAAAAGAGAAAAAGAACGCACGCACAGGTTTTCTTTATGACTGCGAAGATTCTTTCTAGAAATCTTGATTGTCTGATGTTTTTAATTAAGTTCCAGTAAAAATAAAATGGGATACATAGTATACACTAGTATGAGTTGCTTTTCAATAGTTTATAAATTGAATAAGTACAAAGTAGTTGACACTTTTTAACATTATATCCATCACTCACAGCAAAGTTCTTTGTAGTGAATATTACTTTGATTACAATGTTCATGTTTCACAGATTCATGAGTACGAGGGATTTACGATAATTTTTTTTCCAGTACTAAAAAGCAGAAGCTGGTAGAGAGTGCTACCTCGTCTTTCTAAAGGCCTTATATCCAATAGTTTTTATTTCTATTATTACAAAAACCGCTCATGTCAACCATACAATAAATGCAAAGATGAAGAGCAAGTGCAATTGTGAAAGCCTCTAGCTCTCATAGGTCTTTTATGAAACCCTAGGAATCTCACTATTATGATCCTGCCCTGTTATAGCCCTTAAAACCAGAGTATTCACTAGCAACAGCTGCAGATCATCGAGAAGCTTTTAGAATTAGGCCTTCATGTCAGATCATTTAACGGCTTTGTGATAGGCTAAGTGCTACCCACCACAGTTGACTGCCCGAAGCCCACACAGCCGTAGTCGTTGAGGAAGACCAGCGTCTGAGGCTGCCGGTCCTTGACCCGCGCCAGCATGTGGTCCGTGACGAGGGGGTCGCCCGTCGCCTGCTCGTAGAACGCGCCGTGCAGCAGCTCGTTGTGCACGTCCCAGTGCGACAGTCTGCGGGGAGGAGGATGGAACCATGGGCCCCAGCATCATGAGAAGGGGGATGGGGTATATATGGTCTACTACTATGGTTTACAAACACTATACCAAACAGATTACTCTATATAAATCTGTATGGTATAGTGTTTGTAAACCATAGTACCCGGAGACCCGCAAGCGCAATAGGCCTGTTATAGAGTATGCAGATGCTCTTTTAGCGTGAATTGGGAAAAAGAGATTAAGTGTGAAGGGGGCAAAATCTAAGATGTAATGTCTTTATAATATTTTTTTTCAACTTTATGGCCACTTATTGAACTTGAGTAAGTTAGTTTGAGTGGTCTAATGCGTCGGCATTAAGTGCTTGATCAATAGTTGCCACAGTGGTATTGCTCCAGAGTCCCCGCAGAGCATGCGACTTGGAGTAATAATCCTCTAATGTCAATTGAGTAAAATCAGTCAGCTTCAATGGAACAACGTGAAATACCAACTTAACATTCGTATTAACACAGAATTCTTATCAAAGAGCAAGATCATTGGCAGGTCAGGGGGCACGCCTCTCCCTCTCTTCCCCCGAAATACTTCATTTTCATAGTTTCTTTTTAAACGTCCGCCATCGATTGTGCGTACGAAACCCATGAAAATTCAAATGCCGTAAGTGCCCCCCCCTTTCTAAAAACCTTGACCTGCCATTGAGCATCATCATGAGAAAAACGGCAGCCGACCTGCCGTCGTAGTAGAGCACGTCCCGGTCGATGCGCGTGTCCACCTCCCGGGCGACCTCGGCCGGGGCCAGCCCGCTCAGCCAGGCCGGGTCGTTACCGGGCACGGCCCAGAACAGCGTGTGGCCGCGCACGGGGATACTGCAGAGACAGACACAGTACAGTAAAACTTCTAATTAAGACCACTTTCTCTATTGAGACCATCTCTATAATAAGACCACTTGTCGCAGTCTAAACCTTAGTAAGGCTACCTATATGAACGTATATAGACCACCTTTCTATTGACACGGTCTACACTTGGTCCCAAAGGTGGTCCTAATAGAGAGGTTCTACTTATTTGGACGTGTTATATAGATTTTTTTTAATTATGTCCTATTTGGGCTTCCGTACAATATACCCACTCTCGGCTATTGGCCAATGACAATCGCAATGAATGATTTCATTTTCAAAGTCATACACATAGATGTGGTCGCCAGCACCTCGACATATGTCAGCAGATCGTCACGTCACTAAATTGTACGTGTGACGATGGATCACTAAGCTTTAGAATATTATTATATGATTAATTACATAATTCAAACTAACGTAGCGTGAACAGTATACCTAACAATGGATATGGCATTTTTGTCGACAGTGACTGTCCTGATGGAATGGAAAATGAATATTTTCCCACTGTGATGACCGAATGGACGTGGCATTTTTACCACAAAAAAGAATAGTGAGGAAGGTTCTGTTTTTAATATTTTTTAATCTTACGGGACAGTGTGGAATCCATCAAGAATTATAACTAATCAACTACATACTAACTCTATCTCGTGTGTATATTTAATGCTCACTTTCTTGCCCTGAGTTTGTCCACTGCGCCTGAGGGACGATAGTCTACCTCGCCCTGAAGTAGAAACGGGGAAAACCTCTAAAGTACAACCTCTAATGTCGACTACGACACCTGCACTATGATGCAGTGATGACGTCTCACCCTGTGCTCTTCCAAGGACTATCCCCATTTAGTCAAAATGGTATGAACTGGGTCCCCTTAAAAATCCCTTGCCTACAGACATGCTTGCAACGCTTAATAAACGAAATATGTTTAGTAAAAAGCACTTTAGTTTGAAGTGAAGAGCGGACGATCTTCAGATACCTTATCAGAATAAATTACAGGATTCGAGTGATGATGGAAGAGTTTTGCTTGATCCCCTGCACCCTTCCGAAACCCGCACGACCCTGATATGCCACTCAAGTGACCAATGATTTTAGCCCAGCTCACCCTGTCTGGCTCCATGTATCCCCATTTGAGCCCCACTTCCGGCGTGCCCCAGTTGAAGTTGTCGTAAAAGAACTGCTGGTACTTCCGGTCTCGTTCCGAGTTGCCGTCAATGAGCCACCATTTGAAGACAGCCCCGAAAGGGAAGGCGTGTCGCGTCATGGCCACCTGTAAGGGTGTGTGATAGCAATAGTTTGGTAGGTACTCAACCAATCAGGTTATTACTACTACAGTTAAAAGACTGCCTCTATGTTGAGACCGCCTCAATAATAAGACCACTTTTCTTTCACGGTCCCAAACCTTCATAAGCTATTAAAATGAACCTCTGTATAGAGACCACGTGACATTGGTTCCAAAGGTGGTCCTAATAGAGAGGTTCTACTGTAAATCTCTTTTTTGAATTAACTAGTTGTTTGGTTTTCAAGCCTGTCTAGAAAAGCTTTCTATCCTTCCAAAGATCCACGATCCACGAAGATTGAAATCTTTCTTGGGATGCAAAGCATACTAGGTAGACCAAACGTTGGTTTAAGCAGGATGATTTAAATACACATCATACACTGTCTGTACTGATGTCACTATCTGTTTTTGTCTATAACATATCGTACGGTTATTTTATGTCTGCAAGTTCTTTGAATTTGGATATTACGTATAGTCTTATGAAAAATAAATATAATTTGCTGTTCATTTTTAAAAATGAAATTAAGATCCATTCACACACATGTACATACCTCCAGTTCTATATCAGATGGGTTCCAATTTTCGGAGATTTGAAGTCTACAAAAATGTAAAAGACAAAAATTATAAAAATGTTACAGACAAAAAAATAACTTGATTAAATGACAAATGGTGTGGCAAATCTATGGTGGTGCAAGAACCTGAAGGTCTTCTCTCAATATCCATTGCGTTAACAATGACATTCTGTAGCCCGGTCTCAATGTTGAGTGGATGGCAGATCCAAGTTTTAGCAAGGGGGGGGGGTCGCACATCAGGGATCTCATCGGCTTCTTACGTGCGATTGATGGCGGAAGTGTAACACACACTATGAATATGAAGTATTTTGGTGAAAAAAGGGGGGCGCAGGCGGTGTGCCCCCCCCCCCCTGGATCTGCCTTTGAGGTGGGTGCCGCCGTCCAGACAAGACATTATTTATGTTACCAGTTCTTTACGTTTGTAACACGCACTCGTGTGTTTCGCAGTCGTTTGGACATACAATTCGCTGGTCCACGTTTTGAAAATATAATATACCTGACACTGGTCCATAAGAAATAGGGCCAACAGGTCATTATTTCGAATGTACAAAGCACATTAGAGAAATGTGACTGTCAAAGTGGAACCTGCAGATGGCTAAATAAGGCAGGAATCATTTTAGATCCATATAATCATGATAATGGTTCGACATATAAAGTAGATCTACTGTGACTCATATGAAATAGACGGAGAGAAGTCACTACTTTCCACTTTAAACCAAAGCATATTTGCATACTCCATATCACCTATAAAGTGGTACCAAGAAGCCAGACGAGAGAACAAAACCAGGGAAGGACCGCGAAAATTAATGAGCCACAAGCCAGAGTGCCAACACTCGGGAATGATAACTTTCATGAGTTGTGTCAGATTAACAAACTGAGATATAATGTGGGTTCCAGCTGTGACAGTAAACGACAAACACCTCCGGTGACGAGATTATGATGATATTTACATATGAATACTTAGACAAAACTCAAATACCAAATGTTTGTAAAAGGAAATATGTCACAATATGACCAGACGAGACGTCTATAGCAAACCGTACAAAATGGAAAATAGAGATACACGTATGGACGTAAAAAGGCAATTATGAAAGTTCAATGCATGACAATCTTGTCACCAGAAGTAAGAACATTCTGTCATTTTTCAATTTGGTTCACCGGGAAGCGATCCCGAACATCCATTGGATACAAAAAAAAACAAAAAACAAACAAAGAAAAACCCCCTTGCCCCCACCCCCACACCCCACCCCACACCACCAAAAAAACACAAAAAAAAAAAAAAACAAAAAAAAACAACAACTTCATTTTCATTTATGTATAGGGCTATTTGGCATGTTCGCCATCCATTGCGCATACGAAACCCATGAAATCCGTCAAGTGCGCCCCCCCACCTTCCAAGAACCTGGATCTGCCAGTGCATTACAAGGTCATTTGACTGACCATCTCCTCCCTACCTGACCGTGAGGTCGCTGCGGCGGATCTGCCGGATGCGCGCGTCCGCCTGCTCCCGCCAGTCGGCGTCCAGAGGCGCGATCCGCGTCAGCGAGGACGTGTCCAAGAGAAACGCCCCGCCCGGCGGCGCCTGCACGTACAGACGCGCAGTCTCGATTGCTGGGGGGTTACAAAAAACAACTCGCTGGAGGGAAACCAACTCCACATACTTAAGGATTATCATAAGAGAGTCGTCACGGTATTGCTTGCACTTTCTGCAAAATGTCAGGATTCTGGATCGCTGTGGGCGATAAACAAAAAATCAACTCCAAATGTTTAGGTTGTATCATATGGGTTCGGGTACGATATGAGTTATATCAAGTTGTGATATATAGACATAACCGGGTAAATTTGTAATATGAATTATGTTATCAGATGAATTCTTGGGGCGTATCACGGCGAGCCCGAATGGCGAGTCTGATGCGCCCCAAGAACGAATCCCGATAAAATAATTCATGTTACACAACGAACCAGGTTTTGTATTTATCATTCTTTTCTAAACAATTGCAACACTGTTTTAAAAAATGTGAAAAAGTAGTCCGGCTGAGTACAAGCATGATAACCATAGTACCACCCCTGTTCGAACAATTGGATACTTCTGGATCATGATAACCAATGAAATTACATGAAAAAGAATGATAAAACTGATATCTTTTACACGAGTGACTTTTAAAAGTGGTTGGCTTGCGTGTGGAGTTTTTGGACCATTGGTATAAAATATGTGTGGAACTTTGTTGACAGTAAAAAGTAGCAATGGCATTACATTTGTATAATTGAAAATCGAGAACAAGAAAGCTATTATGCCTATATAATTTATGCGTTCAAAGGGCTGATGGCTTCACATGCTCATCAATTGGAAGGAAACGTGTGTGATTTGGGGTCATTATGTGGCGTTGTGAGGAGTACGTTGTGACAAGCACGTTCAATCTCCATACAGAGCTTTGTTTCTGTTGTCACTCATTTTGATGAGAGCCGGTGCGCTGGGTACGAGATTGAAGCACGTTGTGAGAAGTGCGTTGTGAGAAGTACGTTATGTGGAGCACGTTGTGATTAGGAGCACGTTGTGAGGAGGACATTGTGAGCAGGAGCACGTACGTTTGTCGTCTGGCACGCGGAAGTCTCCGCCCACCTGCTGCCAGCCGGCGTCAGCGCGCACGCGCGGGTCGCTAGAGAAACCCAACCACTCCGTGCTGCCTGCAAATACAGCGTACAGGGCTCAGACCGCCATTGGTTGAAATTAGTTGAATGTTTTGTGTAAATGGTCGGTTGTTAGCCAGTCGTGTATAAATTTAGAGTTGGGTGATACTGGAGAGGATTTCAGGGGTAATACTTTACTGAAGTGAAATAAGATTTTCTGCCTTGTATTCTGGTGTTGGGTACGGGTTGTAGGAGTTGTTGTGTTGGCGTGTGGTTGGTGGAGATATTAGAAAATCGTGTCTGCTGTAATAACAATCTTTGTTTAAAGAGTCGGTGACCCAGAGTCGGTAATGAAAGTTCTGAAAAATTATGATACTAGCAGACAACATAACACCTTCAGCATACATGAGTGCTAATGAGCTATAGCTGATCTAAAGTTGTGAACAAATCACCATCGTAAAATAAGAGTAAACAATGAACCAATATCGTTGGTGACCACTGCCAGTTGCAGTTTTTTTTTAGAAAATTTGGGGGATGTCACGGGTGTCGTATGCGGACATGCCAAAAATCCCCTTCCCCCTATTTCCCCCCGCCATGGTCCACCACCTCAGATCTGTCCATCGAGTGAAGTCTGATGGCATTTGTCTTTTGACCTTGCCAATGACCGCTACTGCCCGACATTGAAGAGTGCTCCCAAAATGACAATGAAAGTGTTAATAAAGTGCTCTACTCGGAATACGAATAACCATAACCCTCTCACCGTCTGTGAAGTCCACCTGCACCTGGCACCTGACATTGTCAAACAGCGGCCCCGTCTGACCCTGCAGCTTGACCCAGGCGGAGAAGAAGTAGCGCTGACCGGGGGTCACCACGTCAGTCAACCAGTAGCTCGGCACGCGCCAGTCGTCAGGCCTGCCAGGAGCAAGACACAAATGTAAATGTGAATGTGGTGGTTTATAGTCATGTTCCCAAGTTTTGCTCTCACAACTTTGCATTTTACACCATGTGATTGGCACACTTAAATCATATATTCATCAATCTTACATACTTGCAACCGCAGCACATTCAGCGCAAAGTGCTAATCGCCCACACAATCACTCACTCACTGTTTCAACCCAATGACATGTACCTAACTGACGTGTAGGGACCACCTACCAACAGACCCCAATCTTGAATCAAATCCACAAACTTCTGGTCACGAGTCCAACTCCCTAACCACATGGCACGGACGTATACATGCCATAAGCTGGGGTCTATGCATGTTCTGTGGCCATAATTTGTTACTTAAATCTTGGTTGATAGGCAGATTCAAGAGCCCCTTCCTCTCCCTCTTATCCCACCATAAGATTTCATTTTCAATGGTATTTCGGGCGTATTCGCTATCGATCGTGTTTACGAACGAAATACACAAGATTCCTTTAATGAGCACCCCCCCCCCCCCCACCCCCACCCCCCCCCCCCCACCCCCACCCACCCCACCCTACCACCACCACCACTACCCACACACTTTTCTGAAAACCTGGATCTGCCCATGCAAGTTGCAAATAACGTGCAACCCCCACCCCGCCCCCAAATAAGCACTACCACGTGAGGACAAGGTTTAAATGTAGAAATATAGACTTATAGACTTTATAGAAGTTGCATGATGGGTACAGCCCTTTCTGATGGATTGTCGTTCATTCAATTCACCATTGATAATTTTTGTAACATATTGGGGATCATTCACAACTGATGTCACCCGGCAGGGGGAGGGGGTCCCGGGGGTGTAGCGAAAGATGACGAAAGTTGACTGGGCACTAGCTCTTGAGTAGTTTTAACTAAATAATAAGTATTTGAACTTACTTTCCTTACATGTTAGGAGAGTTGTGATATATTTACTGGTTGAAATCACATTGGCATGTTTGCTTCCTGTCCTATGTAGTTCCAAAATTATGTCTAAATTATGGACATCGCCAAACCATGTCCCGAAGGGGGTAAAGGCAAAGATGACGTCAACTTAACAAGAGGGGGCGGGGCTTCTGCAACGTTCACAAAATGTGACATGGGGTGGGTGGGGTGGTGGGGTGGGGGAGTAAAAAAGGCCTAAAATCAGGTGAAGTCATTTGTGAACGATTCCTTGTATGTAATCTTGTATTGTTATATAAAATATGTTATGTGATATAATAGGTATAGTATATATAGAATATAGTTTATTGTATATGACTACTAAGTCTTTCAAGCGGCCACTTGACCACTTGCACTGACCTGTTGGTGACTAACCCGCTGAACTGCCCTTCATGGGCGTCAGTACTGTGGTCCAAATCGCAGTTGAAGCCAAACCAGTTGTCCTGCCCAAACTCTTCTTCAAAGTTGGCATTCTTCAAAAGTTCCTCTTGTGCTAATATCATTTGCCATAACACCGACAGCAGGAGAAAGATGTGTGAGAGAAACATGTTGAAACTTCAAACAGGAGAACGGTTGGTTTTGGTTTATATAGTATCATACTACTGTATAGTAGTCCAGTTTTGTGTTATCTCTACCGGAGATAGCAGACTCAATTGAATATCATAGATACATTTGAGTCAACGATTCAGTTTTACATTGATTATATTTCGTGCTTTACACGTATACTCAGCAAATACATGTATGACAAATTTGTAAATGAAAAAATGAGTAGTAGGCCTACTAAATACTGTACAAGTGCATGAATGATTCAAAAGCAACACAACTGTGTGTTGTTGTTTTTTTAGTTTTTTTTTAGTCAGCATAACATTTGAGAGAGATTAGATAAAATCATGTACATAAACGATGGTAAAATCAAGATTAAAACTTGATCATGGTTTATATAATTACCACTTGAAAATAAAACAATCAAGCATCTGCTCCTGTATTCATGCTCAGTCTTTATCAATTGAATATTGATTGCAAGTTATCTGTGCTCTATACATTACACTTTACACAGCGTTTATGATAAGATACATGGTAACACATTTCTGAGCTCGAGGATCATTAACAAAAAAGTCTTGACAGCAACGATAGCGTCAACACAACTCCAGCAAATATAACGCAGTAACATTGTAATTTGGGTAGTCATCATCCCCCGCGGCCACGAAGATCTTGCCGCCCTCCACAGTCCCCACGCCATGTAGACATCCCTCCTTCACCCCCATCTCCACTTCCCCGAGCTGCCGTCCGTCCCACGCATGCACAGACAATGTGGGGCGGTTCAACTGAGTGACCACAATGACCTGGTCAGTGGCCGCCACAGAGTTCCACAGTGACGGCCTCTGCTGCAGCCGCTGCCTCTGCGTGTGGGTGGCAGGCGAGGAGTAGACGTCAAGTGTTTGTCCATTAAGGTCACTGACTGCAAAATGGCTGCTACTGGGAAGAGCACATACGGACGGGAATGGACCACCCACACACAGAGGGAGGGCGGTGACGGGAGAGTGATCACTGATGCTATACAGCGACAGCTCATACTTATCATTGACCTGTTCAACGTATAAGAGAGCATCATGTACGACACCTCGGAGACGACCGTACTCCCCGCTGTGTTCCCTCAGCACCTGCGTCAAGTCAGCCGACAGTATGTACGTGGGAGTATTAGTGTTATATTGAAAAACCCACCTGCCGTCGGGTAGTTCATACTTATCACACGTCTCTCTCACTGCCTCCGGGAGCTCTACACGGTCCCCCTCCTTCACCACCCCACCCTGTACCTCCCACCGACAGAGCTCATCCCCAACCTCCAGTACAAACCCTCGCTTACTTACACCTATAAATCGATTAGCTTTATATGACAGTTGTACACGCTGGAGCTTCCTCACAGAGGGCACTGTGCTGATGATCATGGGTGATGCTTGGCTGGGGGATGGATGCCTTACCGAAGCAGCTGATGCTCCCTTTTTCTGGGTGCCCCAGGTTGGGTAACTGGTTTTCGTTGTAACATTAAGTGTGACACCAGATTCAGATGTTATTGCATCCTGGTGTTGAGACTCACTATCCAAGCTCATGTCTCTCTTTTGATTCTGTAAACCTTCTTCACTGTGTAGTTCTTGCTGATGGGTGTTCAGGTCCCGCGTTCTCATTTCTGCAACTTCTCTTCTCAACCGTTCAATTTCATTCTCTTGTCCATCCATCTCATTGGCATAGCCCTTGATAACCCTAGAGACAGTAAAAATGCTAGGCCTGGACTTGGGCACAAAACCCATCATCTCCAAGGCCAGTGACTTCAGTAATCCGTCATTGGAAGCATCAGCAGGAAACGGGTAGAATCCCTCGCCTTCCCTCTCCCACTTCATGCCTAGACACCGGTCGCCAACCTTGAGGGCCTTAAGCCCACACTTGGGCTCCCTGTGGACCATGGCCCATATGACCATGCCTACTGCGAACACGTCGACAGCCATGGTGTTGGAGACATAGTCCTGGAAGAGTTCCGGGGCCTTGTAGTCTTGGGAGTTGCAGAACGTGTTGAGGCGGTGCAGGGTGGCGTCAGGAATGGTGGTAGACAGACCAAAATCACAAACCTGCAAGATGGGATTTCATGATGACCTGTTTATTATCCATATTACATACAGGGTGAAATGCATAGTACAATGTATAAATTATGCACTACAGTTTTCGACATGCGACAGTTTTCTACAGGCCACGATATTTTTTATCTTTTAAATTTGTAATTCTCATTATCGTAATATCTGGATGAACTATAAATTGGTGAAGTGACCAACTGTGTGACTACTTTTTAATGAGACTACACATGTATATTTACACTTCCGATATCCTCTAGTCTTAGAAAAAAATGAAAATTAATACATTTTAGCAGTACTAAAATGAAAATAAGCATACCCGGTATACTTGTGCCTACCTTTATTAGTATCTTGCCATCGACATATGTAATCAGGTAGTTCTGAGGCTTTACGTTGCCATGAACCACCTGAATCGCATGAAGGTGGCTGATTCCGGCCACACACTGCATCATGACCTGCCTCGCCACGCGCTCACTGAGAATGTTCTTGAGGAGAAAAGTGTTCAAGTCACCCCCTTCACAATATTCCACAACTAGCCACATAAAACCGTTCTTCATTGTGTGGTAAAACAGCTTAAGGATGTGCTCATTGCCAGCTGCGACCTTCATCATTTCCACCTCTTTTTCCATGCGCTCTCTACTTATCCTCTTTTCATCTACCTGTATGCGTTTCATCGCAACAATCACTTTAGTCTTCTTGTGTTGGCCTTTCGTAACATACCCAAATGTGCCTGAATCGAGGCTGGAGCCTGAGCCAGTGAGAACCTCATAGTCACCAATTTGTTCAGCCTGCATTTTTGTGAGTGTTAAATGCTTTAATGTGAAGACTTATCATAAATGAAATGATACATTTACGATTCTAAGGCTCTGCTGCATCATTGTTACCTTCTGATATGAGTCCTCGTTTTTGTTTTAAATCAGTCACTTTAGAATACAAGTTCCATATTAAAGCCATAGTGATTTTTCAATACTGTTTATTCCCACCGCCTCTGTTTACTATAGCTGGTGTTGGGGGATTAACAGTATCAAATAATCCTGTGATTAAAGCACAATGTTATCATTCCTAATCCACCTAGATGTTATGTACATGTATTAACAGAGTAAACAGGCGGGAACCAAGCATATAATCGAGTCGTCAAGTGTAGGCCTGTCTTCCTCGGCTCATTACATTAAGCTCCAGTTTGACTGTCACAAATATTAATCCGCAACCATTTATAAGTTATGAGAAATACATGCGATGCAAGGTGATTTTGCTATAGAAAAATACGATACTTTCTCCCCAGTCTGCTGTTCATTCTCGATTCTGATTGGTTAAGAGCCGTCGGAGATCAGGTTATCTCCCTACTTTGTGAACGATATACACCATCAAGTTAAATAATTTGGTCAAACTGGGGAGATAAAAAGGCAATGGTCTGTTATAGTGTGGAGATAACACCAAAGATATTTTAGAACTCTATAATATCTTTGATAACACTAGCTATGCACTTGTGGTGTCTTAGCCGCTCTCGTTCGCTAACGCTCACTCGAGCAGGCTTAGACACCACTCGTGCAAGATAGTGTTATTTCCACACTAAAACAGACCATTGCCCTTATAATCTTCGATGAGCCGATTTAGCAAATGGCAATGATTACAATATCACGGCTTATGCAGCTTGATTTATCACCCATATCTGACCCTAGCATGGCCTATCACCTGACCGAGTTTCCACTTTAAAGGCAGACTGTCTACAGTAAAAAAAGGTAGATCAAGCTCAGACATTGATTTGTACCTCCCTGGCAGAAGCTTGAAAAGAACCGCTCGTGCATGTATTTCTATGAATAATGTATTAGCTCTATAATCTTGGCACCTGACGTTGTGCGTTATACAATGAGGACTGGGTGTGCACATGTTTTTGGGTTTTTTTTTTTTTTTTTTTTTTTAACTTTTTTTTAATAACTTGGTTTAGACTTGAACACCAGCCAAAACATAATAATCAATCTATGATCTACGTGCATGCCATATCTTATTTGACAGAACTAGGCTTTGGCTATAGAGCTGAAGACTTTTTTGTGACTGTTTCATTAGCAAATGTTTCAATATATAATGGATTTAAAAGAAGGGTAAATTTGAAATAAGTGTTACTGAAAAGCCTAGGGCACAACGTGCAGTACTGCTTATCTAGAAAGTACACTATGCGATTATCAAGTATGGCAACTTAGTTGGCCCCATAAAAATAATAAATGTTTCTCGTCCCCTCCCTCCTGTATATAGGGTAGCCTCCTGAACATTTTTATTGCCTTCCCAGTGATAAAAAATAAAAAGGCCCTCCTGCCTGGTTGCAAACAAAACGACACCGTAGCAGAGGCCTGTCATTTGTTTGCTATGCACGCTAGATATCATACTTCATTGACTATACTAGTTGTTTTATAAGTGATGTTTTATGATTTTGATTAATAGAAAGACATTGCTCATATGTAATTGTAACACATGTAGTTCATTCATGGCCCAATATTCAACTTGAAAAATGAAAGATTTTGCGCGGAAGAAAAATAAAAATAAGTGAACCCCCCTCATTTTTTATAGGAAAATGTTTGAAACATTTTATTAATTTTTGTGCTTGTGTCTTCATAGTAAACATAAACATAACTATTACATCTTTACTTACAAATTTGCAAGTAAGATTTTATATGTTTGATTTCTTTGTATGTTGTTAGTTTGCGTTGTTTGTTCTTATTGTTATTTTTCTGGTACATTTCCTTCTAACTGATGCGTACCCATATATGTATGGACACCTAGATACATGTAGGCCATAATTTTAAGATGTTGACTCGTATGAATAATAAATCATCCAGTCAACTTCTATAAATCTTTGGTCGATGTCCAATGTAGGCTTCCGTATATATATGATATTCATACAGTTTTGATATAAAAAAACGTCTATGGTAAGAAACATTATAAAGTCATAAATATTGCCAATCACTTAATCAATCATCCGTAACGAACATTTATGCAATTGAAAATGCCGAAACCTTGCTAATGTAAAATTCGCATGACGCACAATGTACCCATCTCATTGATGATGATTATGATTTCGTTTCCCATCATCGTTTATTGCCTTTTGAAGTCGCATGCCAGAAACTTGTGCTTAGAGAATACAGTGCAAACTGTCTTATGTGGACACATTTGGGAGTGGTAAAAAGTATCCGCAAGACACAAGTGTCCTTAAGTGAGAGGTTTACTTGGAAAAGTAGACGTGAAAACTGTCCACATGAGACAGGTGTCCTTGAAATTGTGGTTCGCAATGATGTAATGGGAAAATGGCAAACAGGCTAAGTGAAAATGTCGATTTCAGACAGGTGTCCTTTGAACGAGAGGATCACTTTATGTATGAAATATTGGGAAAGGGAGAAGTGAAAAGTGTCCACATAAGACAGGTGTCCTGAAAAGAGAGGTGTCCGCATGGACAGACTACACTGTGATAGGGACGTGGAATAGTAAATACTAGCGTACGCTGTTCACGCACAAACTTGATAGACAGAACCTCTATAAACAGACCACCTCTCTAAGTCTCGTCTGAGGCAAGTTTCACATAGTCTTAATGTGGAGGTTTAAACTGTATACATACATAAGCCGCCTCTATAATAAGAGCATTTTTCACAGTATCAAGTCTTCTTCTTTCGAGAGTCAGAGACTCACTAGCAAATCCAGGATTTTTAATTCAATTTGGGCAGTAGTAAAAGAAATTGAAGGATCTGGATTTTTTGTTTTGTTTTTGTACTCATTACCCATAGCAGACTTGCCATACAACTACGAAGATGAAATAGTCTGATGGTAAAAGTGATTTGCCCACGCGACAGCTTGATGCCGCCAGTCACCTGGTCCAGATATAGAGGTTCTACTGTATGTGGTCAGCATTTGACAGAGGCGTAGGAACTTAAATGGCCTCTACAACTATCATGTAACACGTTGGAGATGGTGTGGTTGTGCTGTGATGGTTTTCATTTTTTTCTGCTTTCTCTGGATATTGTTGGAACCAGTTTTAGAGATTTTAGTGTGTTGTGTAGACTGATGTCAAACGTGTGGTAATGATCACAGTCAAAATTTCAAAGGTTTGCTTTTTTGGGCAATAATTTGAAAGCACATCTGACTAGATAGCTTTCAACTCGAAGACGTCTACAACTATATGCTCCTGACCATGGGCCCGAACCCATGAACACAAGGACTGTGGTACCTATTCACTAAACATCTGATTTAAGTCTTGTAATGTCAATATATTCGTACCCGTTCCATTGGAATTAATATGTTATGATATACCTATGGAGTGCGCATACCTGTATTGTGTATTTGGTATGAAGTAACACCAGACTGAGTCCACACCATGAAGGGGGCAGCGTGGTGGAAACTCCTCAATCACCAGGTGAGTCGAATGTCAAGAAACTCAATCTAGATCCAGGTTTGACTGTTTGCAGATCCAGGGTTCTAGAAAAGGGGATCATTTGGGCTAATCAGTGATTCTATAATATCCGTCCAGTGTATATGCGAAAGCGCGTGGTTCTGGAAAAAACATGATTATGATACTGAATTAACACACTGAGAGTTTCACATAGCCTTTCAAAAGACATTATATCTAATAGTTGATTCCTCTATTTAGTTACAACGCTCATGTAAACCATATTTAAAGGGCTTGTGGTAGGCTAGGTTTTACACGAAAGATGTAAATGCGTAGAAAGGGTGCTCATTTACAGTCTTAATTCGCTGACATCAGGAGAGCTCATCTTTGCTGCTGTGGCCGAGTGGATAGGAAATTGGACTCGGGACCAGAAGCTCGTGGCTTCGATTCCCGATAGGATGTGGTGAAATGGGCAGATACAGGGGGGGGGGGACCTTAGCCTTGTGACCCACTTTCCTCACTAAAACACATTATTTTCACAGAATGTTTGACATATTTGCTATCGATTGCACCTTCGACCCATAAAATCCCCTAAGTGCGCTCCCACCCATTTTTTTCTGAAAGCCTGGATGGATCTACCATTAGGTTGTGGCGTTTCGAGCGAACGCATCCCTAACTGGTCCCACACTGCTCCATGGTACCTCCACTTTAAATAGGAACAGGTCAGTAGAGTGAACGTTAATGTGAGTTAAAAGCGCAGTCACAATCATGCTATAGTGCGCTCTGACTAGCTTATATAAAGTTGGTAAAGACTATGTAGAGTGATAAGTATGCCGCCAATGACCTGGCGTCATTGATGTAAAGTCAACTGAGCGCATACACTTGTTTTCTAATTGCTGTCTCAATGAAATATTTATGCACATATCTATGAACTCTGGGCAATTTTTAGACAAACAAATCAAAGCACGTGTCTTTTCACGTGTTAACAGTGCATTCTGGGAATTATTTAGACAAACATTGATAAAGACTAAATCGTTTTCTCGTCTACTCAACCGCAGGGTCTAGTTTATCGAGACTGATTACCTAGCGGCCGAATGTGGCACTACGATCTCACACTAAATATTTCTATTAGCAAATAAGTGTATTGATAGTGGCCTAAAAACTTGTATATTTACATTCATGTTGAATATTGAGGTGCTCAAGTTTTAAAGGTTTTAATCGTAACTTTTGAACAAAGTTTTGAAAGTATTGAAAAGGGGTTGAAAATTTGAAAGCTTTTGAACGCGTACATTCAAGCCTTTGCTCAAAAGCTACCTTCTAACCCCTTGACGGTTCACATTTATATATTCAACTATTCGACTCATGTTTTTGGTTTTAGTTGATGTTTTTGTTGTTTTTCGTTTATTTTTGCTCATGTTTCATTTCAGGAAATCCATATACATGTATAATGAATTTGAAAAACGCCCGATGTTAATTGCGAGAAAGAAGTTGGGGGACAGCCTTCTGTTTGTAATTAATAGGATTTCCAGAAAGTGTTCTTTTTCATAGCAATTCCTTTTGCCTACACGATGTACAGACAGCACCAAATTTACGATCACTGTCCCCATTTCACATACACAGTAGAACCTTCATCAAGCATCTATTCCATAGGTTGACAGCAACTGATCGCAATAGAGAGGTGGCTTAATGGTTTCGTTAAATGGGGATTGGAGGGCGTGAGAAATGAATGATCGTATCATACAGGTGGGCTGATTATAGAGGTGGTCTTAATGGGAAGTCACACTGTGTTGCATATTGGTTTTACAGCCAATGTAACGATTTTATCCTAAAACTCCATCATTGTCATAAAGTAATTAGAACCTCAAGTACCATTTTAGAAGTTTGCGTGACAGTGAACGAGAAAATGACTGCTTCATCGTAGAGTATACAGATGTTCCTCTGTATCTAGATCTCTG
The DNA here is from genome assembly GCA_019095985.1 of Streblospio benedicti. Lineage (NCBI taxonomy): Eukaryota > Metazoa > Annelida > Polychaeta > Spionida > Spionidae > Streblospio > Streblospio benedicti. The sequence continues at coordinate 23,525,508 of CM032666.1, read as the reverse complement.
ATAGCCGTAATTTATGGATAGCTGTGTCAACTCATCGTTTGTATTTATTATTTATGGTAAATCAGAGTGTGGAGTTTCATAAAACGAGTTCTGTTCAAATTCCATCAATGTGAGAGCTATTCTTATCTTTTACACGCGCTTATTTATCATTTACATGTTTTAAATTTTATTGTGTTGATGATCAAATTTTCCGCCCCACCGCTGACTCAGAATCGAGCATTTTTTAGCTGGCATGAGAGAATTTGCTACCAGATTATATGATAACCATATATTCTTCTTGCAGGCTGTGGCAACGATCATACTATTGGCATTCGTCATCACCATTAACCAAGAGTCTAAAAATAGGTTAGTACCGTTCCGTTTGCCTGATACCTTATTTAAAAGTCCAATGACTTTGTAACCAGGTATTTGGTACATTATAGCAGATAGCAGATGGCATTATAATTATCACATTTCTTATTGCATTATTAGTTATATTCGATGAGTCAAAGTCCTTTTCTTGTGTGATACTTTTGTGTTTGTATTTTTATCAGTTCATCTGAGAGGGGCAGTGATTAAAACCATTTTAATTTAATGTTTCTTTTAAAATGAAGAAGTGTTTCAATGTTTTTTTCATCAGTTTTTTCTAGTAAGTTCAAATTAAACAAACTACAAAAACAATACAAATAGTGGGCTGTTCGTATGCAAAATATAGGCCTAACATATTTTCACTTGCATTGTCCATGTTCATTCTTTTATATAAAACAACTCAAATAATGAATTCTGACAACATATTGTGACTACATGTACTGTAAAACTAGAATATTTCGTTTTTGCACCTACCCATGAAATTCGCAATTAGAATTGGGTTTTAGATTACTCTTTGATAGTTGAATTTAAGTTGAAATATTGTGCTTTGAATGATTGATGGTAAGCTGTAGATAGGACATCGTCTTAGGAGTAAAAATAGCAGGCGACTGTTGGATTCAACATCATCCGATTATACTCACATCTTTCAGAAGAGACCATCCATTAGAAAACACAGACCCATTCGACAGTGGTCAAGACACAGATTACTTTCCGATAGACAACAGAGACAAACTACCAAATGACTTCAAACCAAACGAAAACAAGAGGCTAGACAAATATCAAGACAATCTTTACATAGACGGTGACAAAGTTGAAGATGACAGTCTGGAATTGAAAGGAAACCAACACGATGTTGCTACATCGGATGCACAACGACCTCCACTTCAGGACAGTCCATGGCGAGGCATAACGCACCCGCTGTTTTTCTACTGCTTCTCTGCTTATTACGACGATCGCATCCCGCGCAAAGCGTACGTTGTGGTGGTGGCCCTGGTGGAAAATAAAGGTACTAAACGGTGTAGAGCTACTTTGTGAAATAGTTTTCATTGCTATGAATAATTGTCCCTTTTCAATGTAAGTCATGCAGGGTCCTAGGTTTTCATCTAGATAAATGGTGGGCTATTAAATTATGATAAATACTGTATGTTTTAAATCTATCGATGCAAAACATTTACCCGCATATACTGAGAGCCCCCGTCATAACACACAGCCAGTATAAAAAATGTATTTACTTTTTTAAAGTCAAACTGCAGATACTTTCAAGAGCACGTTGTGATTGCAGCGCCCCAGAACACGCAATACGCATGCGTGACTCGGACCGGAAGTGACGTCAGGACGCGGGGCGCAGCCATGATCGCCGTGTCTTATGAGCCGAGTCACGGGCGAGGAAAAGGTGTGGGTGAAATCCTTAATTTGTATCAATTCTTACACCCAAGTCACTTAATTAAGTCCAGTATATCTACGTACACGTCACAGTTCTGTTCTGTTTTTGTTGTTGTTGTTTTTTTGTTTTTTTGTCCCTCCGTTGAGTCTCAACACAACTTCCATTGATCCTGTATTTATTTTACTGTTGCAAACACATGCATAGGCCTACTCAATCACACCAAACTTTAAAAAAAAAAAAAAACACGATAAAAGTCTCAGTGCTCTGCGTGAATACAGTATAGTCGAATATATATACTCATGTATTGCTTCACCGTCATGCATGACCTCTTCTTGAAGCTACCATTCAACTGTTACATACATGTTCATACGGATTTTTTTTCTCCCTCCCCTTCCACAGGCTGCTGGACCGTGCACTGCCGCGTGGTCCCCCCCGGGCATGTTCCAGACACTGTGACCATCGTCCACAAGCCAACCAACACCACCATATGCCAGGTACATGTATGCAGGTGCTGAACAGAGCAAAAGGGTCGTTCACAAATGACGTCACCCGGCTGGGGGGCGGGGGGGTCTAAAACTTCTAATGTCACCTTTTGAAGAAGAAAAAAACGTTTTAGTTATTTAACGGTATTCGAACTTACTTTAAGACACGTTAAGTGAGCGTTGATAATTACGCAAAGAGGGGAGTGGCCATGTTTTTTTTTTTTTTTTTTTTTTCTTTTTTTTTGAAATTCGCCTGCAATCACTTACCTGGAGCGCTTTCACGCATTTTGAGTGTACCACTTTATTGGATATCACTTTTTACAGGCTTATTTGTTCTTTGTGCGCTTGCTTTCGTCAGTATTGGCGAGAAAACTGCTTTACAATCACTGATTCATGTACATATAATTCTGATCGGTTTTTACGACGCACTTCCGCTTTAGCTTCCGCCATCACATTGTTGCTGCGTGCATTATGTTTCTCTGTTGCTGCGTGCGTTATGTCTGTCTCACGGGTTTAGAAATCCAGTGGTCAAAGAAGACGATGTTTTATGACCAGTAATATACAATTAAAGCTTTAAATAGTTGTTGCCGCGATAGTGTTGTTTTTAAAATGTTAGCGAATGGATTTTCAACAAGGCTATATATATTCCCCTCAAAATTGTCTCCATAGGAGACGGGGAAGCTAGTTTATATCGGCACAGTTAAATCAATGTTAAATATCATAGCGAAACCATGTTGGGGTGGAGGGGGTAAGGTAAAGATGACGTCACTTACCAGGAGAGGGTGGGATGCTGCACAGATGACGAAAGGTGACAAGGGGAAGAGGGTAGAAAAGGTAAAAAAAAATGATGTGACCTCATTTGTGAACGATCCCTAATCTCACGAAGTCATGAGGTCATGATCTTTCCAATAATTTAAAACAAACCAACGTACTACTAACAAACAAAACATTAAAGCACACGTAATTTCTATCATTTGACAGGTCGAATGAAGGTCATGAACTTACCAATAATTCAGAACAAATCAACTTAACACTAACAAACAAACAACACCTTAAAGCAGGTGATGGTGGCTCATTCCCGAAACCTATTTTTCATGTCACTATATGGGGCATCTTAATGTTATCAGAATTAAAGAATATGCAGAATCTTGCATCTATGTATCTTATTGTGAGGAATGATACACGTGTTAAATTGGCTTTGATTGAAATAAATAGGATAACAATTACCACGGCAACCAACTTGGAAAGAACAATTGCTATCGTAAGAAACGTAGATTAGTTTCAAATTAACTCATCACTCATCATGTTTTACGCTATGTGCCAATGGACAAACGGTGTGGGTTTGTACATGATGCTGTCTTATCTTGCACCACCGCCCCCTCCCACCCCAGATACCTGTCCGCCTACCCGAGCGGCCGGGGGTCCCCCCTGCCGAGCTGGGTGCCTGTGTGGCACCAGTCTACCTGGTGCCGTCTTGCCGTGAGTGCCACCCACAGAACATTGCTCAGGTAGGTGGCAACAGACAGAATATATTGTGACATTAACAATAAGAAAAATCCATAGGTTTTATGGCCAAAACGACGGCCATCTTTAAAGAATGGCAGCCATTATGAATTAAAAGTTTATGTTAAAAGCTGACATAATCAGAAACATGTAGATTGGATCAGCAATGTCTTGATTATTCTGTGACAATATCTCTAGTTTTATGACCAAAATGCGGGCGATGTTGAAAGAATTTCCATACACACAATTGAATGGCAATTCTTTCTTAGTCCGCCGTTATTCTAACCTTATTTTACTTTGCTAGACAATAATTAGAACGACCACGACAACATCGACGACGATGTCGATGACGACAATGATGATGATGATGACTACAATGACAACACAAAGACAGCGATAATGACGACTATGACAATGACAACAATAACAATAACACTTTACATGCCCCTGCGATCACCCACATAGCACTGGTAGATCCAGATTTTCAGAAAAGGGGGAGGCGCATGGGTTTCGTATGCGTTTTTTATACCCGACGTGCCAAAAACCCTACGAAAATGAAGTACTTTGGTGGGAAAGGGGGTGTGCGCCATCTGCGCCCCCTGGATCTGTCTATGCTTAGTCCTGCTGTATCCCGCTAGGTGCTGTCTCCATGGCTCCAGATTCAAACGCTGCTGGGAGTCGAACACGTGACCATCTATAACCACTCCATGACGCCCGCTATCAGCGCCCAGCTTGACCAGTACCAGCGGGCAGGGTCAGTCTGTAAAATACAACTAGGACAACAACCATCTACACTAGAAACTCTCTAATAGGACCACCTGTGGGACCAGTGTTAGGTGGTCTCAAATGGGAGGTGGTCCCTCTACATAGATTTGTTTTGGTAGCTTTATGAAGGTTCGGGTACATGAAAACTGCCCGTATTAAAGAGGTGGTCTCGTTTTACGGAATACCTTTGTACATAAGGTGTATACGTATTATGAATATATTACACACACATGTGTACGTAAATTTTACAGACAGGCCATAATTTCACACATTATTATAAACGTATGTTTTTAAGAATGTGAATAAGGGAATACATCATTCTAGTATTTCGGCCATTAGCAAAAATATAAGTCAACTAAAGTGTGCATTCAGAAAGTTGTTTTTGGCACCAATCCATCATTTATATTCACTTCTAATGAATTCCTTTTATGGTTGCGTGCTATAGATAATAGAGAAGGGAATTCATTAGAAATCTTTAATACATATAGTTCAGTCCATATCTTTACTATAAAAATGATGATAACTGAAATTCGTGATGACAGGTTTGTATATATTTACAATAAAGTTATTTGTTGTCCTTGTTTTTAGGACACTAGGCATAAATAGGTTTACCTTGAAGTTACAAGTTTTTTAAAAGGGAAGGACAGAAGTAAGCTTATTGTTACTGGTTGAGCTCAATTGATGTTATTTGAATTATTTACCATTCAAAAACTTGTGTGTGCAAATCTACATAAACACAATGCATAGACAGATCCAGGTTTTTAGAAAGGGGAGGGCGCACACTTAAGGAAAAGGGGGTTGTTGAGCCGCGTTTTGCAACCAGCCACGTTTTGTAACCGGTTGCATTTCGCGTTAACGCGTTTTGCAACTACTAACACGTTTGCAACCAAAAAGGGGTCTGGAGCCGCGTTTTGCAACCACAACGCGTTTTGCAACCGCCAATAAAAAATGTAACCTGAAGATATTTTTTATTTTTCCACATTACTACCACACACATACGCATTTGAGGGGATGTTGTGAATATTTTTTTAACATTATCACATTGTATGAACACTTGTTTAACATAATTAGAAAATGAATTGATTTTAG
>CM032666.1:23509743-23519837 GCA_019095985.1 Streblospio benedicti | reverse complement strand
TTTTTTTACATATGTGATGACAAATGTGTGGGTTTGTACATTGGGGAATCTTCAACCGCCCCCCCCAACTTGATACTTGGCTCCCTGACGCCGGGTCCCTCGCCGGCACCAGTCTATGGTGCTGTTGGTAAGTGAAAGAATTGTGGTAGGTGGCGGGTTGATTAAATGAAAATTTGGGTGGGGCTTTGGTGGGTTTGATTTTTTTGTTTGTTGCCTGTGTGTTGGTGTGTTTAATATTCTTGTTGTGGTTTTTGAGATGGGGTTGTTGGTTTATTGTGGTTTTTCTGTTTTTTTTAATTTGTTTTACTTTGTGTTTAGCGATTCAGGACAAATCGGTGTGCGGTGGTACATGATGTGTGATGTGAGATGATGATGATGTGATGGTGGTGGGTGGGGTGATGATGATGGGGGTATGGATGATGATGGGATGATGTGATGGGGATGATGATGATGTGTGATGATGTGATGGTGATGTGATGATGTGATGTGATGAGGGTGATGATGATGATGATGTGTGTGTGATGTGATGATGGGATGATGTTTGATGATGATGATGATGAGATGATGATGATGATGATGATGTGATGATGATGATGATGATGATGATGATGTGATGATGATGATGATGATGATGATGATGATGATGATGATGATGATGATGATGATGATGATGATGATGATGATGATGATGATGATGATGATGATGATGATGATGATGATGATGATGATGATGATGATGATGATGATGATGATGATGATGATGATGATGATGATGATGATGATGATGATGATGATGATGATGATGATGATGATGATGATGATCCGGATTTTCAGAAAAGGGGGAGGCGATGGGTTTCGGTGATGTGCTTTTTATACCCTACATGCCAAAACCCTTGAAAATGAAGTACTTTGGTGGGAAAAAGGGTGTGCGCCATCTGCGCCACTGATTTGTCTATGCTTTTAGTCCTGCTGTATCCCGCTAGGTGCTGTCTCCATGGCTCCAGATTCAAACGCTGCTGGGAGTCGAACACGTGACCATCTATAACCACTCCATGACGCCCGCTATCAGCGCCCAGCTTGACCAGTACCAGCGGGCAGGGTCAGTCTGTAAAATACAACTAGGACAACAACCATCTACACTAGAAACTCTCTAATAGGACCACCTGTGGGACCAGTGTTAGGTGGTCTCAAATGGGAGGTGGTCCCTCTACATAGATTTGTTTTGGTAGCTTTATGAAGGTTCGGGTACATGAAAACTGCCCGTATTAAAGAGGTGGTCTCAATTGAGAGGTGGTCTAAAATTGGGGGTTCTACGGAAGATACCTTTGTACATAAGTCCTGTGTATACGTATTATGAATCCAAGTTGAAGCATGTTCTATATTACACACACATGTGTACGTAAATTTTACAGACAGGCCATAATTTCACACATTAATATAAACGTATGTTTTTAAGAATGTGAATAAGGGAATACATCATTCTAATATTATGCCATTAGCAAAAATATCAGTCAGCTAAAGTACACATGCATTCAGAAAGTTGGTATTTGTCACCAATCCATCATTTATATACACTTCTAATGAATTCCCTCTTATGATTGCTTGCTATAGATAATACAGGAAGGGAATTCATTAGAAATCTTTAACACATATTGTTTAGTCCATATCTTTACTATAAAAATGATCATAACTGAAATTCGTGATGAATGGTTTGTATATATTTACAATAAAGTTATTTGTTGTCCTTGTTTTAGGACACTAGGCATAAATAGGTTTACCTTGAAGTTACAAGTTTTTTTAAAGGAAAGGCAGAAGTAAGCTTATTGTTACTGGTTGAGCTCAATTGATGTTATTTGGAATTATTTACCATCCAAAACCTTGTGTGTGCAAATCTACGTATACACAATGTCCATAATGTAGTTTAACATTGTTCATAGAACGTCAACGTTTAAGTTACAAGTCAAACCCCAGTTACCGGCAGCATCCACAGAAACTTAAATCGTTATTGATGCTTCTCATACTATAATAGTAAAATGATACAGAATACCAAGGGGGTTAAAAATAGAGAAAAATGTTTTATCATCACAATTTTTAGCAATTGAGGAAGCATCGGTAATCTGAAATGTGTTGTTCCATAACTGGATGTAATGGACAAAACAATATGAGATGGTACATAAAACTTTATTTTGTGAATGTTCATCGATGTTTTTCATGTTGTCAATAACTTGAGCACTGCCAGTAAATTTGGGATAATGCCAAACCAAATTTCAAAGATTAGAAATTGCTTTGTCTCTTTTTGTTATTGGTAAGACCAACATCTCATGGCATATATATGTTTGGCCTTTGATACCGTATGGCTATGAAAGACTCTCTGGAACCCTCCTAAAGCCCCAGCATCATTAGCATAGTCTAACTATGACCAGCGTCTGTCCATCCAGGCGGTCATGGATTGACCACTATAGGCTCCTATAAGGATTTATGCCATAGGTGGCATATATAGATGATACTATAGTTCCATGAACCTCCATAAAGATTTATGCCACAGGTAATAGATTACACTATGACTGTTTTATTCGGCATAGGTAAGTAACAGCACAGAACTTTCCCGACAGGGGTACAGCCAGCAGCTGACACCATCATGCATGTTTATGAAGCCCTAGGTAGCATCAATAATGATTAATCCTGTAACTGAATACACCAACCATACGCAAGTAACCCTTCCATGCCTGGTTACAGCCAATGCCTGCCCAAACCTTACGGCCAATGAACGATCACCACAAATCTCCATAAAGGAACCACCGAGGCGACTTATTAATATAGCCACTACTGTAACTGCAACTCCATCCTAGGTACGTGACGGTGGTCTCGCACCCTCCCATCCCGGCTACGACCAGCGCCTGCCCAACCAGGCCGCCATCAACGACTGTCTGTACCGCAACATGCACCGCTTCGCTCACCTCCTGGTTATCGACCTCGACGAGTACCTGGTGCCCGCAGCTGCTGCCCCCCTCAGCCCCGGTGGCGTCGAACGTTACCGCACCGCTGTGGTACCTGCCCCGCCGCGCATGTCGCTGGCTGCTTTGGTCAGAGAGCTGAGCGAGCAGCAGTGGTTGAAACAACACCAGCAGCAGCAGCAGCACCAGCACCAGCACCAGCAGCAGCAGCAGCAGAAAAAGCAGCAGCAGCACCACCACCACCAGCAGCAGCAGCAGAAAAACTACAATCTTAAACCACAATACAATCAAAAGCAAAATCCAGAAAAAGTCAAAAAAGGACAAGACATATCAGAAACTGAGGGACGTGCAGATGACCAGGTACCACCCCGCCCACCGCGGACGTCCAAGCCGGCCGGCGGCGGCTTCCACTTTATGTTCCGCAATGCCTTACACTACACGGATTCGCCTCAGTGCAACCGAACTCAGGCAGAAGCCAACAGCACCACAGGTGGGTTTGGTTTGGTTGCTTCAGCAGCGGAAGCAAAAGCCTTGGGTTCACGTGGTTTCGAACTATGTATGCATCGATGTGTGCCTCCTGACAAGCTAAAGCATTTACCAATGAACCATTTTCGTTCAACTTTACACCACTATGAGGTATGATGTGACACCGAAGTTATTCGATTTTGGGGACTCTTCAATTAAAGTGTGCCTTCCAATTTAAGAAAGATTTTCAATAAGCTTTTATGGTAAATGTACATGTAGATGGACATCACTGTGTTAAGTAATAACTGCATGTAAGCAAAATTGAGCATAGATGTAGTTATTGTTATTGACCTCCCACGCATCACTTGTATTGTGTAAGGTCAGCTATAATAGTGCCATGTGATAAGACTAACAGTGTGTGCTCTGCTGTTAGGCACGCTGCCCGTGTTCTCATGCCCGTACCGCGTGGCGGCGTCCGAGCCGTTCCCGCGTGGCTGCAAGTCGGTGCTGGCGCCGGGCTGGTGTCTGCACGCCAACATGGACGTGTGCGCCTACCTTTGGCGCGGCGCCATCAGCGTTCAGGTAACGGGATGGGCGTGCCTCTGAGAGTGGTTATTTTTCAAATGAGCCTCTCTATTCCTCCTCTGATTACAATAGAACCTCTCTATTAGGACCATCTTTGGTCCCAGCCTTTAGGTGGTCTCAACAAAGAGGAGGACTTTATTGGAGCTTTACTGTGCTTACAAATTATCGCAATAATAAAATCAAACTCCCCTCTCCTCACCAACCACATCAATCCATGTGTATCATATTATTGTTTTTTATTTCTATTCAAATGTTTGCTTAATATGATATTATGAAAAGGACAGATATCGAAAAAGTTTAAAACAAATATTTTAAATATTCTTTATTTATTTTAGTAAATATTTTGAAAGTTAAGCATATATTTGAATAGAAATAAAAACCAATAAAATGATAGGAATACAATATGCAATGAATCTTACATACCAGATATTAAGCAACATCAATGCATGCTCATTGCTCCACCAAATTTCGCCTAGCCAAGCCTAGCCTAGGCTTGTAAAGCCCGTCTACAGTTCTTTCTATCATGAAATGATTTCACATACAGTAGACTCTCCAATGAAGACCACCTCTCTAATTGAGACCACCCCCATGACAAGACCCTTTTTTCTCGGTCCAAAACCTTCATAAAGCTACCACAACCAACCTCTGAAAAGAGACCACCTCTCTCTCTTGAGATCACCTACCGCTGGCCCCAAAAGTGGTCCTAATAGAGAGCATCTACTGTATATAACTGAGCAATGATGATACACACTCCCTGCCACAGGTTGAGGCTGAAGTGGCCCTCGTCCACCACTTCAAGCCGTGCGCCACCAATTGGTGGCGCGACCCCGACACGCCCTGCCCCGCAGTGTTTCAGAGCATGGTCAGAGACGACACGATGATGTACTACAAAGAGCTTGTTGAGACATGACCGGGAATGTGCAGTCACCCAAGTCTCCTGTTCTATTTGCCAATGTCACAGTCAAACTGCATACAGGTTTCTGGTAGTATGGTGTATTATAGAGAACTCATCGAGACATGACCAGGATTTATCGAAGAACCTGCTTGTGTTGAACTCGTATGGCTTAAAGTCTTGGATAACTTGATGAATGAGTTATTGAACAGCATTAAAACGTGTATTTTGAAACAAAAATTCAAACGTAAAGTTAAACTTTATTTAATGAAAGGGATAAGTGCTATGGGGAAAGATGATTTTGTTAGGTAACATAATTTGAGTTGAGTTAGTAGTTTGTTTATCTGTTAGTCTATGTTTTCATTCTTTTCACTATATGTCTCTCCGTGGTCCACCACGGAAGTAAGCAATAACATATTTGTATATATTTACTTTTGATGTTAACTGGATTTATCAAATCAAACGTGGTGGGTTCTGCTAACCTGGCCAGGATGACTAGCTATAATGTAGCGCAACTTTCACAGATGGTAATCCCAAAGCTACAACTGCAGTCACTACTGCCAGAATATTAACAGTTGGACTAATTCGTATATTTGCACAATGATTATAAAACAAGACTGATGTAAATGATTTATTGCAAAGGCCTTTATGCTAATACATTAATACATTATACATTATTAGTATACATGTACATTACGTGTGTGTCAATACAGCAAAAACTTTGAATTGAAACGCACAGTATCTCTATGAACTAGAGGTCTTTTGTGTATTTAATAATTGCTGTTTTGTCAACAATACATATTTCATATTAAACTTGTGCTCTCATTTTCATACTGTTTGAATTTGGACGCAAATATCTAAATAAATTTCCAGCATTGATTTAGAATATGGTTTAACTTTAAATGTTTTAGTAAAACTCCGTTTCGTAACAGGCCAACACATAAGAATATAAGAGAACATACTATTCATACTTGTATTCTTTGCTCCTTATTATAATCCAATTATTAACAAGAAAAAAACGTGTGGCTTGAATTAAGTATGAACATCAATCCGTTAAAAACAGAATAAATCAGTTTATAGAATAAGCTTTTCTACACTAGTGTACTAAGTTTAATCTAAGCATACAATATACATATTATACAAACTCAACGTGAAGCATACAATTGTATTGCATTTGTATAAAAACACAGTGAGACTCTCACAAAAATAAACTATAAAAATTAGAATAAACCACAATACTAAAATGTATTGTAATACATAATATGATAAAGTTTATTTCACATGATAAAACATGCACATAAAGTATCAAATGATTTTTAATTTACATAAAATATCGAAAATCAAATAAATTTCAATTTCATAGCCTTGTAAAACGCGAGTGTTAATAAAATAAAATAAACTTCATTAACAAGTGTACAAATCAAGGAATTGTCCAAATTAATCAGTCGAGACCGAAATTGATGGTATGTTTTCCTCACAATACCATTGAAACTATCAGCATTGTTTTGCATAAAGATTTCACTAAATCCTTTGACCACATTTTATGTTAAACAATTTCCTATATACATTATTGAAAGCGACCTTTATCTTTTGCAAAGCAGATTTCGTATAATCAATTTGCAAAACGTATCACAAATGTATAAAATAATATGCTCGCAAGCCTGTAGCTTAATCTGAACTATGGGATTATATCCCAAAATATTTTCAAATCTTCAGAATGTCTATCAAGAATAGGAATTCTAGATTATCATCATGGCATTTTTACAACTGATAGCTAATAATCTATATATCTAGAATAAATATAATAAACACTCTCTATCACACTAGATTTTATTATAACAATATTTGCATCCATAATTTAGGGAATGTTTATAATGCAAATGAAGAGTCCCTTACCTGTCAGAATTCAATGTGTTATGGAACAAAATGAGCGAGATGATGACTATTTTCTCTAAAGCAGTTCAAGGTTTGCACTGATCAAAAATGGAAAATACTAACAGCATTTCTGTCTAGATTTTTAAATATCTATCTATAGAAAGAGGCTGCACATTTTCAACATGTGACGTCACTGTGAATAAGTGAATTTACTTAGAATTACAAAAATATCACATTATGAAATCAAAATAAATGTTGCCTATGGATATTGACAGTTGTAACTAGTATTTTTACTATCCAAAAGAGGGCAGCACTGTATTGTTACAGATACATATTGATTTATGACAGGTGGTGCCACGTGGATGTATATAAATTCATAAATGCAGATTATCAGTATACTTGTTAGTACCTTCACCAAGAACAATTGTGAAAGTTCCATAAAATTCAGAGGAGAATTTCTGACAATATTTCGTTTAGTAGTATGCTTATGAAGCAAAACTCCTACGTTCCGTCTTCTTAACACATTATTTCATTCAAATGTTGAGACATTTACTTATGAAAACATCAATGACATAATAGATGCGCTCGCCAGCACTCCGTCAGACGTTAGCAGATCGTTACGTTTCTAAAATGTACGTGTGACTGACTGATAACGTGTGATGGAGTGCTGGCCAGTGCATCTACATCTATATGTATTGCATGTACGCAAACGCATCAACACTGAAACAATCATGCACAGATTATGTGTTGAGATGTCCAGCTAGTGGTGTTATAAGTCCAGCGGCATCAAGGACATGTTTTCTATAATTTATAATTTGTGTATCTAAACGAAGTGCTTTTTTATGTGAATTTTGATTACAAAAACCAAACAAATTAATATTTGTGAGGTACGAAAGTAGAATATGTTCAATAATTCAAAAGTTGTTGTCTATATGTTTGTCTCTGCTACACAAATATGGTAATGAATACAGAAAATTGAAATCCACTGTTATTACCCACTGTACCAACTGTTGGAGCCGTAGTAGTTGTTGGAGTTGGAGTAGTAGCTTGATCTGAAACATTTCCAATTAAACATATTGTTATTTGAAATGATATTAAGTTTTGGACTAGGGAATGTATCATTAAATATAATTAAGTCATCAGACTTATGACTCCAAGTCACTTGTTACTTTCTGTCTAAAAATCTTAGATATCATCAATAATCTAGGAGGAATAATTGAAATCCTTGCTACTCATGCAGATATAACAATAAGATTAGATTAGATTTATTCAGAAAGAATGTACAATCAAAATATAAATAGAAATGTAAATATAATGTAAATATAAATATATAACACATATAATAACAAACTATTGCTACTTGAGGACATTATCACTTCTGGGGAAAAATAAATTGAAATAATGCACTTTTATTAATTGGAAATGTAAAATAAAATAAGTGTAGGTTTCAAAATTGTACTATGACATACAAATGCATATACATGTTTTGTAATTCAAACCATGAAAATCTCAATTAAGAGTCAGTAAACAGGATAAATTAAGATGGCAAACTTATTTGGAATATAAAAGGTTAAAAACATATTTTGAAAAGTATTGTAATGATTTTAATACTTTGCAAGTATAAACCAGGTCTGTCTCTCCGAGCGTGTTGATATAGCAGTCAAAATGATAGTGTAAAGCATGTGCATCATATCATAAGCGTAACTAGTCTCGGTCAACCCAGACCCTTCCCTTACTCACTTACTTTCCGTCTCTCGAACGCAGTAGTGTCAGTCTGGTTGATCAAGACTAACAAATATAATGGGAACAAAAAAAATCAAGCATAACAAATATAATGGGAACAAAAAAAATCACATGCTTTTCAAAGCTACCGTATTGGCTGCATGTATAGATCTCGGGAGACTGCTGAACTACAAGATTCAAAAGGGTGGCAGTTCCTGTGTTTCTCTTTTTCAACAAATAAATGAAAGAATTTGGACAATTTTATGGTTACACAGTGTTTTGATAATGTTATGTAGCATACAATGACAGTTTGTGTAGGTACATTGTAGGTGTTTCATGTCGTCATTTGCACAAATAGGTGAGAAAAATGAAAGAAAATTCATAGACCTTCACAGATTGCCTCAGAATTTTGACCTCAGTCTCTCTGGTGTATAGAAGAATGTGCTAGTATATAGTGATTGTTAGTCATAACAGCTCCCTAAGTGATCGCTATAACCATACCGCAATTAAGAAATCCAGTAGTAATACTGGTAACAAGTTTTGTGACCATTTTAAGATATGGCGCCTGTCTTCGATTTGCGTGGCAATCTAAGAGGGCTACCAATTGTTTCCCGGGCCGCTATGAAAAAGTGAAACCGTTTCAGTTTATGTAACACAGAACACCAGTTATAATCATAATTTATCAAAGTGTATAATTGGTAAATACATTAAGCTTGGCACTCTGTTCTTATATGATTTTCACCCACCCACCCAGCTAATATTTTGCCTTTTATTTTACCCCGCTGCCAATATAAACATGATATTTAATAGATAACATAACAGTTCATAAACACTTCTACTTATCGACTTACTAATACAATAAGTCACCTAGTATTCTAATTTGAACTGTATAGCTTCGTGATCTCTCTGTAAAACACAGAAGTTGGGTCTATTTAGATATTTTTGTCAACACGTTTACACCTAAACCACTTTGCTCGTGTAAACGGGACATTCACAGACGTGGCAAGATTGTGAGATGAATGACACCCAGGGCAAATTTTAATATATATAATAATAAAAATTGCATTTTCTGAATATCACTAGATAAAACGGTTGCAAATTAAAAGGGTTTTACAGTAGGTTTTACTGATGGATGCTAAATACTTTTAAATGACTGTAATATATGTATAAATTGGTCACTGGAGCTGTTAACCCCAAGTTATCGATTTTCAATTTACTGTTTACTGCTACCTGACAGGAGTTTGCCATGCCCTGGTCCACTTTCTTTACAGGAAGCTAAACAAACTAATGAACGAGTATGCGAGTATTTTTCATTACAGCTAACTCTATGCAAATCTATGATAATTGAATGAAGCTGTGAGACACAAGGTGATTTAGATTAATTCCAGAACCAGGTATACATACGCGGTTGTGAACCAGATGGACCAGTAGACGCCAATAAGGATCGCAACCACAACGATGGCAATGAGGGAGGCAACGAGGAAGCCCAGGGCAACGAAGCTCAGAGTCCGGCCTTGGTCCTTGTTCGTTGGGTAGCTGCTCACGCCAATAGAGCTGAGAATCAACGCAATGAGACCTGTGAAATGGAGTCATAGGTATGA
>CM032666.1:23497912-23509643 GCA_019095985.1 Streblospio benedicti | reverse complement strand
AATAATCCCTTCTTTCCTCCCCAGCCATTTATATTACTACTTATATATGTGATTTTAAATGTTTTTGTTTTCATGATTATTGTAAATTACCTGAATGTTATATTATTAATATCTTTTGTACATATGGCAAAATAAATAAATAAACACAATATTTACTGTTGACAGTTTCGGCAAATCCTGTCACCATTTTCAAAACGTCTCTGCGCATGTCAAGGTCACCCAGCACGACTTCCGATGCCGAAAATCGGGTCGTACACGTGAGAGGTTTAGTCATCTTACCTTACGTGAAAGGGGTAACAGAGGGTATTCCACGTATCCTCAATAAGCACCAAGTGTCTACAGCGGTGAAGCCCCTACAGATAATCAGGAATATTCTCGTTCACCCTAAGGACAAATAGGATAAGCTAGAGAAATGTGAAGTGGTGTACAAAATTTCCTGTAATTCTTGCAAGAGTGTATATGTTGGGGAAACTGGCAGAAAACTGGGCACCCTTGTAAAAGAACACATGAAGGATGTGGAGCAGGACAGTGGGGGATCTTTTACCAGAGCAGCGAGGAAAGAATCTCTCACCAAGATCAACAAGAGTGCGATCACAGACCATGTGGAACAAAACAATCATGAGATAGACTTGGAGGAAGTGAGTGTACTGGATAGGGAGGGGGATTGGAGAACAAGAACCATCAGGGAGGCGATAAAGATACGAGGACAGAAGCAGGTCATGAACCGAGACGAGGGCGCCTTTCCACTCTCGCACGTATACGACCCGATTTTCGGCATCGGAAGTCGTGCTGAGTGACCTTGACATGCGCAGAGACGTTTTGAAAATGGTGACAGGAGTTGCCGCAACTGTCAACAGTAAATATTGTGTTTGTGTTGTGTAAAAATGAACTAATAAATAACCCCCTGACATTAGTCTTAAATGTGGATCTGTACAACAACAGAGTGATATGCAAAAACTTGAGAAAATCTTGCCAGATGTTGTTCACATTCTAAATGATATGCGACGAGCAGATGATTTTGGAACTTTTGCAAAAGGCAAGATGCAGAATAATATCGCCTTACACCTCTTGCTAGATGTGGGGCAATTTAAAGGGCAAGACACGCCCCACATCATGTGATACCATAAAAAAGGTTTAGATTTCTGTACCCTGCTGATGAAGGTTGTATATGGAAAGGGTATGCGACTTCTTGGAGGAGAAAACGGTGTGTACTCTAGTGTTGTACAATTCATTAATTTGCATTTGATCCAATACCATTATTCCTTTGGTATGCAATATGTATTCGAATATCATTCTGGTATCCTTTGAGTAGCATTCAGTCAAAGTTCAGTTATGGAGATAAGAACTTTTATTTCAAAGGATGTCACTAACTTTCGCCGTTAAGCATTTAAAAAAACAATGTTTTGCCCATGACTTTGATATTGAAATACAATATGCATTGTGTATTGTGGGGTCTTCTTACATGGGTGACAACTACAGGCTCGCAATTCAGATTCCCTTCAGGAAATCTACCGGTCATTTCATTAATGAG
This sequence comes from Streblospio benedicti, assembly GCA_019095985.1. Lineage (NCBI taxonomy): Eukaryota > Metazoa > Annelida > Polychaeta > Spionida > Spionidae > Streblospio > Streblospio benedicti. Next base: position 23,508,112 of record CM032666.1, on the reverse strand, counting down.
ATGTCCTCGTGAATATACGTGAACATCCGTGATTTGACATATGAACGAATGCATACGCAAGTATTACACGTTTATTCGCCAATTAGTAAAGCCATTCACGTATACATGTCTATACTAGCATACTATGGGGTACACTAATTTGCAATCTGTACATCAACTCGACCCAGGGTATGTCATTTTATTGAGAATATTCTGCTATTTGAGACATCACTGATAGTTATGATGGATTATTTTCTTTTTGTCTGTGTGTAGAACAATCATGTGCATAGCAACTCAATTCCCAATGTTGATGGAAACCAGAAGCAGTAACCGTACTCTAAAAACCAACGTATTGTTAGGCATTCATATTTAAGTGCAAGTTATCGTCCTTTAATTTTTCAGTAACCATTCTCATTTGGCTTTGTCAATTATATTATTGTCAGAGTCTGTCTAGAATGTTTTATATTTGAGCTAAAAATATCACTTACCTGAGCTGCTCCTGTCAACATCCGCCATTGTGAGAACGGTTAGTGTAGGAACCGTACTCAGTTATCCAGGTGTGATATAGAGTTCTTAAAATGCAAATGTTTCCAAAAAAATACACACACTTTGTATTGCGTACTATTTAGAACGTTTTAGAGCAATCATTAACAATCTACGCTACTCTAAGAAGCACACACTGTATTAAATTCATAATCGTTTCAAAGTCCACAATACTCCACATTAATTATAGGTTTATCTCAATAAAGTATTAAAGTAGACCTCAATTATCTCGAACTTTCATGACTTGATTTTATGGATAACGTGAGCAAATATACCTTTTCAATCTTGTCACACTAACTACACACAACGCCATCTCAAAATTTCGGGTACGTTTTGCAACTCAAATTTTGTGTACTATTCGATCCGATTCCACTTGATATAAATTAGTGTCAGCGTGCATGTCCTGTTCTCCAACAACACATGTGGACGTTTCAAAACAAACAAACAAATACGTTCTAAAGTTTTCCATGTTCAACACATGTGGAACTTTCATTATGAACTACGAACTGCTTTTAATATCATTGCATGTGTTCATCCTGTTGGAATGCATGTGTACATATATAGATATGATTAGTTTCTTTTCACAACACTAGATCTATAAAAATGAGTTCGGCAACAGCTGCTGTCATTTTCAAAACCGAGTTTCGATCGATCGGCAAACCTCGGATGTTGACGCATCTCTCAGTCTGTTGAGCTCCGAAACATTCCGAGTAGTTCCCAGTGATTTTCGATACCGGAAGTCGTGCCGAGTGACCTCGGGCATGCGCAGTGAGGTTCCTTTTCAAAATTTAACATTTTTTTTTATTTTGACAAGGAACCTGTTGTGTTCACTCTGTGTGATATAGGCTCGTGGAACACATGAGCTCAAAGCAAGTTTTGACCAATTTAATGAGCTCTTGATATCCAGGGCGGTTGTGTTAGAAATCGATCATAAATTATATTTGAAATTAGAAGTTTAGAATTATTTCTTTTGCGAGAAAGCAGGTCATATCTTTGAGTAATAGTTTTTTCAAAAAAAATAGTTTACCGCATGTAGCTACAAGGAAGTTTTACGTACGGTTCTATGCTCCTCTTGCCCGTACAAGATATATGCAAATGTACATGTAATGTATAGAATGTGGACATTCAAGTATTACTAAGGATCTCAACTACACATCGTCCGTCTGCGGGAATTTCTTTTATACTGCACATACATTCATTACATATACTGCGTGTGTGGCCGTGAGATATGACGATGGTACGATAGGGAGATATGAGCAAATATCTAGTAAATACGATTTTTTGTGAAATATTCACTGTTGTTACCGGAGGGTTTGTAGATCACAGTAACATTGTTTTATAAATATTCATTGAATACGTTCGGAAGCAATTCTAGGCATTGCATCATTCTGGACACATTGTAGAAAAAAATACGTGCACCATATACATATACACGTGGTGACCCGCCTTCTAAAACTGACTATTCTCATTTTCTTTGCTTTGAACTATTAAATATGTGAATAAGAAGCACGTAGTATCGTTCTGAAATACCATGCGTTTGCTACCGCTGATTCTCAAAAGGGGCTGTTTGACACCAGCTTAACTATTGTAATAAAATACATAGATCTAGGCCTAAGTTACTTCCTTATTGACTAACAAACCGGTACTACGAACAATTGGAATTTTGGTCGGCACAGCTACCAATTCATGCACCAGTTAATATCTAACGGCTACCATATACTGTGTGTTTTAATGAAGATGGATTGTTACCCCCCCCCCCTCACATAGCCGATGATCGCTCTAAATGCTCCATAAGACGCCTGAAGTGAGACAACATATAATCAGCCTTTTTATGGTGTCTATAGTGCATATCTTATGTCTTATGGGATCATCTGAACTTATGGTATCATCTGAAATAGCTGTCTGTGACTTCCCAGATGGACTGGGTGAAAAGCTAGGCTCATTGGAGCGTTGGGAAATAGCACCCCATAATAACATAGGAACATCGTTAAAGACATCGCCAGCAAGGCCTCCTTTTAGTGGTGAGACCTTGCGACGATCAAGTTAACGATGATCCAAATAAAAAAAAACCTCAGTCATCCAAAAAGGGAGCCCTCTCGTCGAGCAAATTCAAAATCACTTCTCCAGAGAACTTGAGTGATAACACTATTTGGAAAAGAAACAGGCAGAAGTAAAACATTTCTCTCAGGAAGACAGCATTAATCATGGAGCATCGTGAACAACCGAACTGTTGGGACAGGTGCTTCTGCTTAAAGCCTCATTGCTTCAAATAGTAATGGCAGTGGCGGCACTTACGGTTTCATATGTCAACCATGCATTCTTTCAAATGAACAGATGAGCCCCCAGTCAACCAGAAAGACCCAGAACCAACCAGAAGTGGGCTATTCCAAAGCGACCAACCATATCACTACAAAATTGAAGCCAGAACACTACGATCCACCTCAAAATGACACTAAGCTTTTGACGTCTTCTGGAGCATTTGGAGATAGCATCGGCTATATGAAATTGGGGGGTGGTGGTGTTAAAGGCAGCGTCAATGGAAAAGCCGTTGATTCATTATGTGATTGGCGCTATAGTCTTTTGTACACGTATATATGCCGATAGTCACAGCAACTTGGAAAATACAGAGACTATAACTATACGGAGAGCATTATCTTTTGGTATTCTGTTTGTATTGTATTACACACTAGCGTTTTTCTCAAATTTCTTTCACAATTGTTCCATGTTGTCAACAAACTAGCACCGGTGATATTTAGCTGTGATAGCTCCGATCACATTTCTTTTGTTGTTTATATATTTTTAGAGACCTTGTCATTGTCTGTGGGAAAACGACCACTAGCTATAGTCAACAATGATAGATATACGTAGATACATTGTAGCTTGGAATTACATCTAGTTGACTAGGGTGTGTGTATTGACATTAGATTATTCATTCTCCAAGTCTATCGTCTTGTTGAATAGGAGCCACAGAGGTACTGATCCAGGGTTCGAGTCCCCGCAGAGGCTATTAGATAGATAGCCCTATTGACTTGGAGAAAGAATCCTCGACGTCAATACTTAGATGTCCATAGTGGCCCAAGGTTCGAGTACCGACAGAGGCTGTACTTATACGTGTGGTATAGCCCTAGAGATTTGAAAGAAGAATCCTCTGATATCAAGGATAGACATAAGCAGATCCAGACGGAATGGCACAGGGCATGAGTGAAATCATTCTTATGTGGATTCTGGCTTCTCAGAGAGTCTTTGCGCGTCAAAACACATGAAGCCCTGTTACATATGTAGGTGAACATATAAACCTCTACCAGTGAGTATATCTGCCAGGCAGTGGGTTTTATATCTGTATCTGTATGAGTTACGCTGCTTGAGGTCCTGAACAGGCGCCAAGGCAGCGGGAGGCCACGTGGTGTTGGTACATGCACCTCCAGAGGCAGTGTAGCAGGCTGAGACTCAGGGTGAGGGGATCACATTAGCAACAGTTTTCAAACTAGGTGAGTTCTTTTACGTGCAGAGGTGTGGCTCTCCTCCGAACCTCCGCTTGTAGTGTCGCCACCGTCTAGTAGTAACACCGTACGGTGGCGACGTGCTGTGTGGAAATCAACAACTCAGTGGCAGAGGTACGACGTATCGGTTTTGGCGACACTGTGTCTGCCATGAGCGGGCCGCGAACTTGCGACGCAGACAAATCCTGTTTTCAAGTCGTACACGCTAACGATTGAGCTATTGAGGAAAAATCACGTTTGGGACCGTAAAAAGTGGTGTTATTTTAGAGAGATGGTTGTAATTAGAGGTACTACTGTACATTAGAAAAACCTACGAAGACGAAGAAGCTGACATCGTGTGCTTTTAACAGGGAGGTGGCCTCAAGGTTCAATGAGATTTATAACAGCGGAAAATAGTCTCAATACAGATGTGGTCATAATTGGAGATTCTATTAAGAAACACATATACAGACGGGGCTAACGGACTAACAAAAATTGGATGTAGAATCAAAAGTGAGTTGTATAGTATTAAGAATTTTTAGCATTTATCATTATGACAATGAGAAAATTCACAGAAAATTGCAAAATACAGTGAGCATTATGGTTAAGTATTCTGTTTATATAAGTTTGCACACTTGTATTTTTGTTAATTTTATTGCACATTTGTTCCATTTGGTCATCAAACTGCAACCGATAACATTTTTATTTGTTTGAATTGCTTTTAGCGTTTTTGTAAAGACCTTGTGATTACACATGGTTATATTCTACTATTAGCCCCCAAACGAGCAGAACTCAAATTTGGTTACCCCAGAGGCTCATGGTGTTTTTATGACATATGGAATAGATCTTAGAAAGCCCACATAACATGAATTAACATAAAATGAGTATAGCAAGGCTCACACAGTCCTGAATATTGAAACCATCAAAGTTTCGAACATCAGCACAACCAGTAGATGTAATGCACATTGCAGTTTCACGCCTTGGTATCATCTGATTTGATTTCTGGAAGCCTAACGTAATAACCACTGGTTGGACCCATGACTAGGAAGTGATGGTGTACAATTTGTCTTGCTCCAAAGCTGTAACATTGTGGGTGTTTTTCTTGACACCCCCCCTCAACCCCCACGCACCACACACACACACACACACACACACACACACACACACACACACACACACACACACACACACACACACACACACACACACACACACACACACACACACACACACACACACACACACACACACACACACACACACACACACACACACACACACACACACACACACACACACACACACACACACACACACACACACACACACACACACACACACACACACACACACACACACACACACACACACACACACACACACACACACACACACACACACACACACACACACACACACACACACACACACACACACTAATAATGAACTTTATGGGGGTCACTGTACTTACGTCCAAGGCGAGGGTGACTGCACGCAAGTAACTACATAGTTAGCTGCGCGATCTGAGCTTTTAACTTTTCCAACTGCCCTGGACTAGGGCAATCCAACATCACGCAGCTTGGACCGAGGCGCCCCCTGATCCACGAGCACCACTGTCACGGTTAGCTCGCATCTCATCCTCACTCCACAGAATGTGGTGACCAGAACACCCAATAATCCATCTTCAGTGAAAAGTACAATGAGCCGTTTTTGCTGCGGGTCTGTGGACGCCATGGCCGTGACACACACTTGGAAAGCAGCGTACCTGATTGATCGATTGAATGAAAGATTGGTTGATTGATGATTGATTGACTGATTGATTGATTGATTGGTGGATAATTGATTAATAGTATAATAATTCTTTTTAGAATTATTAACGCAAGCGTCAATCATTTTTACTGGTTGCATAGAGTTGTGTTCTTGTTGATCAAGAACCTCCTTTTTTCTTGACATTTCAGTCGAAGTTGAGGAACTAGAAGTATTGTCTTCCCTACTCTCTTGTTCAGATTTTGGGTAATACTCCTTAGAATGTCATTTGGGTTCATACAGTCCTACACGGTGATTGGACGAGACTAGAAGATGAGTCTTGGTGCTTCCGTTAGGGAACGATCATAAATGACGATACCGGGGCGGAGGGGGGGTCGTCCATTTTGGGGGGGTTCGAAGAAAAAGTTAACCGACCCCCCATCAACATTTTAAAATGTTGAGTGACCCCTCCCCCCCCCCCACCCCACCCCCACCTCCTAGTCATTTCATTGTTGGACAATTGCTAAAAGAAAATATTTGAAAAAATATATCGCAGCGTTATAAAAAAGTTCAGCGACCCCCCCACCCCCCCACCCCCCCAACCCACCAACCCCCCCAAAACCCACCCACCCACCCCCCACCGACCCACCCACCGACAAACCCACCGACCCACCCACCGACCCACCGACCCACCGACCCACCAAAGGCAGTGTGAATGATCAACCCGTGAAGACCGATGATGGCAGGAAGAAGCAAGTCCAATGTTGTTGTTTTTTCAATTTCAAATTCAATAGAGGAGAGGTCGTAGGAGGTCAAGTCAAGGTCAAGGAGCCCGAGGGAAGGTCACAGCAACAGGAGGCGTTAAACTCACCATTTCGGCCCACAATGATTTTAGCAGTGGTGGGCTGACTCACTTGGTGGTGAATTGAAGGACATGTTCGTCACAGATTGTTATTTGTTCTCTAAATTATTTTTAATGGAAAAAATGTGTTTATAGTGAAGTAAAATTGGCAATATAGAAATTGTGACCACTTATAGTCTCGATCAACCACTTCAGAGTCTGGTTGACTCGTGGAAGGACCACTCTGGGCAACAGGGCCTGGGGTGATTTTGTCAGCCTACTACTGAGCCTAGATCATCCAGAACCGAAGTAGTTCTAAGTAGCAGTTATATTTATATAATAGACATATTGAAAGGGCGTGGAGATAAAACTTGGTAGAGACTGGTAGATGCTTTTGCTGCTAGAACTAGACGTACACTCCAACTGTTGGTGTTGGGACTGCACAGATGGTCGTATTATAGAGGTGGTCTCTTTATAGAAGTGGTCCTAATGGTATGGTTCTACTGCACATGTCAACGCGTATTACAAGTTATGCAGCATTTACTTTGGTGACCCTTACATTTTATTGAATAATTGTGAATCAAAAGGGTTGATGCTCAATTGATCATTTATACTATTTTTAAAATTTTCCAATCATTAGAAACATTTGCCCTTGAATTGCATTAAATGTATCAATTGAAATTTAAATGGTATAATTTGTCATCTGTTTGTAGCTCTGTAAAATGATCTTAACCCCCAATCTGTCCTGCCATATCTATGTGAGAACAACTTGATAACAGTTTTAATAATCTAAATAATATCCTATATATCAAAACGCTAATTTTTTTTACTTTGTTCGGCTATCTCCTCTTTAACCAGACTAGCTTGACGCCATCTAACTACAGGAGGTCGTTCATGGTACTTTGTAGTTTTGCACGAATTTGTTTTTCATGATCAAAATGTCCCTGGTGGTTGTTAAGGTTCTTGAGAACAGCCATGTGGTGCCCTCTAGTGGCAAGCACTGACAAGCAATAAAACCTACTGCCACACAGTGCTGGCACCTGTTAGCTTATTGATCATAACAGTGACATAATGCTGCCAACTTCTGGCTAAACATTGCATAAGTAGTAAAATTGACACAAATATTTTTTATAATACAATCTAGCCTGAAGATGTGTGTTAATATTTTTTTTTTCATTATTATAAATTATTATCTATCAGTGAGCAGTTTACTAGAAACGCATCTATGTATAACACTTGGATTGACGCTCTTTGTTAGTAATTTTATTCTATAGCACTTTATTTATGTATTTGATACCTAATTATAGTTTTATTATCTTACTAAAGTCACTGATTTAATGTTCAAATAACCATAACCAATATTCATTCTGGCATTATAACAATATATTGTGTGTAAATCTAAGTGCATATGCATGTACTTATTTACTGTAATATCACACGTTAAGGATATTAGATACCTTTCTTTAAATAATTAAATCTCAAAAACTTGCCTGAATGGGTATCATTATTTTGCTATTTTTTGATAGTATATAGTTTCAGCTTTAAGGGAAAATTAGTTTTACAGCAATTCACACGAAAGTTTTTTAGGAATTGCAGATTGAAGTGCGACAGGTCAGCCATTCCTTTTATTCGCATTGTAATATATCACAAAAATATTGACACAAATATTTTTATAATAAAATCTAGCCTAAAGATGTGTGTTAATATTTTTTTTTCCATTATTATAAATTATTATCTATCAGTGAGCAAAGTTTTGTGATGATTCACAAAACTTTTTTTTACTAGATATTCTCATCAACCTTAATTAACGGTTTAATAACAAAAACAGCATTCAGCGGCAGCCATGACAGTGTTATGTCATAAAGACGCTAAAGGCGTCACACCGACTCAAATACTAGGGATTAAAACCACTTTGCCAATTGGGCTATGTGTACATTAGAACCTTCAATCAAGACCACCTCTATAAATACACCACCTCTATTATGAGATAATTTATAACAGTCCCAAGTCTTCATAAAACATACCATTGCAAACGTCTCTAAAGAGACCACTCCAATATTAAACCACTTGACGCCAATCCTAGGGCAGTCTTTTTTAATGGGGATGTTCTACTGACGTGTGTGAGAATATCTGTGCCATTGAGAGCATTATGTTCCCATTAGCATAGCCACTAGTTTTTCATCCCATAACTTCTGCATACTAGATGCCAAGTGCATTGTCAGTGATCAATGAATCCTTGAGATTGAGATATCCTCATACGAGATTCAATCCAGGTAGTTCTCAGTCTGCTCCGAGTATACTACATCCTTTCTCCACATCATACCTTTAATACTTGGAAGGTGCTAAATTGTCAGTGCATTGAAGTGTGCCAATATTATTTATTATTCATTTGTATGTATTAAATAACAAAAGTGGTCAGAGCCAATTAGCGGAGCGGCTTAGGTCAGTATTTTCATAGAATCGTGCATATGGTGATACAAGCACCAAATTTGGTATGATGACTCTCAAGGGCATACTAAAAATTTCTATCCGTAGAGCCACCTGAAAATCCAAGATGGCGGCCATTTTTCAAGATGGCCGCCATCTCGGCCTTGAAATATCAATTGATATCATGAAATGGGATTTATACAGTGCCTATGAGATCTTTTCTGATAAAGTTTTATGTTTTGAAACGTGATAAATTCATTTTTCATAATTTCCAAGATGGCCGCCATATTTCAAGATGTCTGACATTGGACCGAACAGAGCAATTCAAAATGTTAAAATCATAAAGTTTTCCTCTTTCAATCTGATTTCTTACAGTTTCAACAGATTTTTTTTATAATATGAAAGTACATTTATTTTTCTTAATCTATATTAATTGTAATATTACAGTCTTCTTTCCATGGCACTAGTATATCTCTGTTTCAACGTTCAAGCTTTGAACTGCCATGTGTAGAACGTGAACCACTAAAACTTGCTACAGATATCAAAGTGAAGAAGGTTCCAGAACTCCCTGAGTCTTTTACTAATGTACGATGATCTTATATTAACAAGAATCCCAATCCTCCAGCAGTAGCAATCTATTCGTATCCATTTCCCATTCTACTTCAAAACCACATGAAGGAGGAGTATAAATGGTTGGACGAAGTATGCATCAATCAAACCATTAATGACAAAGTTGATATCACCTGAGCTGCCCATCATGCATCAAAAAAGAGAAACCAGTCATTTCAAGTGAGCATCACTTCGCTTATGCCCTTAATTCGTGATCAGGCTCACTCAGTAGCGACCATTAAGCAATGCATGCAGACAATTAGAGACACAGTGGCATTCCTTAACCCTGGTCAGATCCTAGTCATAGCTGCCGACCAACCACTCTTTTCATTGGCGAAACAGATTCAATGGCAGTGGCCAGAGTACGAAGAAGACAAATATGTCGTCAGATTTGGAGGGTTGCACATCGAAATGATTGCATTGAAATCCATTGGAACATTCTTAGAAGATAATGGTTGGACCACTGCCATTTCAGAGGCTGGAGTTGCATCATCAGGTACAGCAGTCTTTCCTTGTTGCGGCAAGGTTACCAAGACACGGTTTGCTCACCAGATTACAGCATCCAGCCTTTGTATA
>CM032666.1:23454087-23497474 GCA_019095985.1 Streblospio benedicti | reverse complement strand
CCGCCATCAATCATGGCACTCAGGTCAGCTGATCCGTTTGCCCCCAACTCGGGTTTCGTATAGTGTGACCTTCATCACATCATACAACAATCATTCAACACACCAGCAGATGATGTTCCAGAAGTTCTACATCCCCACTGGACAATAATGCATCCCATCAGCGGACGTTATGACTACAGGACAGTGCTCCAAATCCAACATATATTCTTTATATATTCATATTATCTTAATGTTTAACTTTCTAGATACATATCTATGTTACTTACGTGACTCGATGTTACAAATTAGATGTAATATTGTATTCATATTACGTAATATCATATTACTTTATTGTATACTCATTCATTTATGACTCTGTACCCATATATGCATACTGTCAGCCCTCACGCCTCTGGACTCTCATGACCCACTGTTTGAAAAAGGCCAATTCTTGTCCTTTTTCACCTGATGGGGGGGAAGGTGAGGTACCGCATGGGGCCAGTCTAATCAAGACTGACCACATGACGCCACCTCCCGGTGAGAGGACGGAACCGAGCAATAGACTGGCAAGCCAGCCAGCTCGGGTGGGGGGCAGTCGGCAGTCTGGAGCTGTGTATAGAATTTGAAAATACTTAAATATTGAGAGATTTTTAGGTAAGTGATGTTTGTAACAGGGAAAAGGGAAAGATTTTCTGGTTGGGTGGTATTCTTCTTCCAGCTAGGATAAAACAATAGACTAATGCAAGTTAATAAGAGTTCCAACCAAAAAAAAAGATAAATTAATTGCCATGGCCCAATGAATACATAAAAACTATAGCCCCAAAATGTTTGTTGCAAATGTCAATAACAGAAGATTGATTACACTCTTTTCTCACAACAAACTCTCTCTCGTACGAGGTACAACGCATTCTGTGCCACACGTAACAAGAGTTGTGTTCTTGTTGATCACGAACCTCTTTTTTTCTTGACATTTCAGTCGAAGTTGAGGAACTAGAAGTATTGTCTTCCCTACTCTCTTGTTCAGATTTTTTGGGTAATACTCCTTAGAACGTCATTTGGGTTTGTACAGTCCAACCCGGTGATTGGACAAGACGAGAAGATGAGTCTTGGTGCTTCCAAGTTAGGGAACGATCATAAATGACGATACCGGTGGGGGGGTTCGTCCATTTTGGCGTGGGGTTCGAAGAAAAGTTAACCGACCCCCATCAACATTTTAAAATGTTGAGTGACCCCGCCCCACCCCACCTCCGCTAAAGCAAAAGTCCTTTACCTAGTCATTTCATTGTTGGACAATTGCTAAAAGAAAAATATTTGAAAAAATATATCGTACCCCCCCACCCACTCCACCCCACCCACCCACCCACCCAGCGTTATAAAAAGTTCAGCGACCCCCCAACCACCCCACCCACCCACCCACCTTTTTGACGACCTCCCCCGGTATCATTATTTATGATCGTTTCCTTATCTCTGGACCAATCATAATCTTGAACTTGTTGTACAGTAGTCACGTTGCTAACATCTCACGGCTATATACACAGCAGTATATAGATCAAGGACTTGTAAAGGCAGTGTGAATGATCAACCGTGAAGACCGATGATGGCAGGAAGAGGCAAGTCCATGTTGTTGTTTTTTTTTCAATTTCAATTTCAATAGAGGAGAGGTCGTAGGAGGTCAAGTCAAGGTCAAGGAGCCCGAGGGAAGGTCACAGCAACAGGAGGCGTTAAACTCACCATTTCGGCCCACAATGATTTTAGCAGTGGTTTGACTCACTTGGTGGTGAATTGAAGGACATGTTCGTCACAGATTGTTATTTGTTCTCTAAATTATTTAGCAATATAGAAATTGTGACCACTTATAGTCTCGATCAACCACTTCAGAGTCTGGTTGACGCGTGGAAGGACCACTCTGGGCAACAGGGCCTGGGGTGATTTTGTCAGCCTACTACTGAGCCTAGATCATCCAGAACCGAAGTAGTTCTAAGTAGCAGTTATATTTATATAATAGACATATTGAAAGGGCGTGGAGATAAAACTTTCTAGAGACTGGTAGATGTTTTTGCTGCTAGAACTAGACGTACACTCCAACTGTTGGTGTTGGGACTGCACAGATGGTCGTATTATAGAGGTGGTCTATTTATAGAAGTGGTCCTAATGGTATGGTTCTACTGCACATGTCAACGCGTATTACAAGTTATGCAGCATTTACTTTGGTGACCTTTACATTTTATTGAATAATTGTGAATCAAAAGGGTTGATGCTCAATTGATCATTTATACTATTTTAAAATTTTTCCAATCATTAGAAACAATTGCCCTTGAATTGCATTAAATGTATCAATTGAAATTTAAATGGTATAATTTTTTCATCTGTTTGTAGCTCTGTAAAATGATCTTAACCCCCAATCTGTCCTGTCCTATCTATGTGAGAACAACATGATACCAGTTTTAATAATCTAAATAATATCCTATATATTAATACGCTAATTTTTTTAATTTGTTCGGCTATCTCTCTTTAACCTGACTAGCTTGACGCCATCTAACTACAGGAGATCATTCATGGTACTTTGTAGTTTTGCACGAATTTTTTTTTTTCATGATCAAAATGTCCCTGGTGGTTGTTAAGGTTCTTGAGAACATCCATGGTGCCCTCTAGTGGCAAGCACTGGCAAGCAATAAAACCACTGCCACACACAGTGCTGCCACCTGTTATATTAGCTTATTGATCATAACAGTGACATAATGCTGCCAACTTCTGGCTAAACATTGCAAAGTAGTAAAATTGACACAAATATTTTTTATAATAAAATCTAGCTTTGAAGATGTGTGTTAATTTTTTTTCATTATTATAAATTATTATCTATCAGTGAGCAAAGTTTTGTGATGATTCACAAAACTTTTTTTTTTTTTACTAGAAACGCATCTATGTATAACACTTGATTGACGCTCTTTGTTAGTAATTTTATTCTATAGCACTTTATTTATGTATTTGATACCTAATTATAGTTTTATTATCTTACTAAAGTCACTGATTTAATGTTCAAATAACCATAACCAATATTTATTCTGGCATTATAACAATATATTGTAAATCTAAGTGCATATACATGTACTTATTTACTGTAATATCAAACGTTGATGATATTAGATACCTTTCTTTATATAATTAAATCTCAAAAAACTTGCCTGAATGGGTATCATTATTTTGCTATTTTTGATAGTATATAGTTTAAGCTTTTAAGGGAAAATTAGTTTACAGCAATTCACACGAAAGTTTTTTTTAGAAATTGCAGATTGAAGTGCGACAGGTCAGCCATTCCTTTCATTCGCATTGTAATATATCACAAAAATATTGACACAAATATTTTTTATAATAAAATCTAGCCTGAAGATGTGTGTTAATATTATTTTTTCTATTATTATAAATTATTATCTATCAGTGAGCAAAGTTTTTGATGATTCACAAAACTTTTTTTTTACTAGATATTCTCATCAACCTTAATTAACGGTTTAATAACAAAATAGCATTCAGCGGCAGCCATGTGGAGTCAGTGTTATGTCATAAAGACGCCAAAGGCGTCACACCGACTCAAATACTAGGGATTAAAACCACTTTGCCAATTGGGCTATGTGTACATTAGAACCTTCAATCAAGACCACCTCTATAAATACACCACCTCTATTATAAGATAATTTATAACAGTCCCAAGTCTTCATAAAAATACCATTGCAAACGTCTCTAAAGAGACCACTCCAATATTAAACCACTTGACGCCAATCCTAGGGCAGTCTTTTTTATGGGGATGTTCTACTGACGTGTGTGAGAATATCTGTGCCATTGAGAGCATTATGTTCCCATTAGCATAGCCACTAGTTTTTCATCCCATAGCTTCTGCATACTAGATGCCAAGTGCATTGTCAGTGATCAATGAATTCCTTGAGATTGAGATATCCTCATACGAGATTCAATCCAGGTAGTTCTCAGTCTGCTCCGAGTATACTACATGTACATCCTTTCTCCACATCATACCTTTAATACTTGGAAGGTGCTAAATTGTTAGTGCAATGAAGTGTGCCAATATTATTTATTATTCATTTGTATGTACTAACTAACAAAAGTGGTCAGAGCCAACATTACAAAGTATCACCCATGCCCACAATTTGCACAAGGGTGGGTGCTGGAGAAAAAGAGTGGGGTACTCATTTTATACACTTTACTCAATATATTTCTTTCCTAATTCCATGGAAGGCATGATATATAAACACTAACTTTTCCTACCTTAGCTGTGACTAATCGTACACACATGTACATGGAGTGACTGTTCTTGTAGTCACGTTATAGTAATCGGGAGTATGGATGCTTGCAAGATTAATATAATTTATTACTATTATGGTTGAACGTAATGGACAGAACCTAAGTATTAAAAGCACATCACTATATATGTGTATTGTGTAAGTATCAAAATGTGTCGGTATTTGGGCTATGCCAATGTGCGTGTATGTGACTTCAACCAGGATGAGAGGTTAGTAATGTCAGTACTATCAGGTCATGGGTGCAGTCAGGATGCATGCAGGACTTGACGATCAGTGTCAGTTTTGGGGGCTGAGCTTTTTTAGGACAAAGGTGGGTGCTATCAGGACGATGGGTGGGAGTGGGTGGTGTTGACCAGTGGTGAAGACCTGAACTATGTAATATGTATTTGTTGTTAATTAGTGGTCTGTGGATGGGGGGATGCTGGCAGGTACTATCAGGATATGTTTGGGTTGGGTTGTGGTTATGCGGGCATTGCGGAATGGCCTTTATTTTTGGATGGTTGGTGTCTTGGCTTTCTTTTCATCATCACCTGTTGTTAAATGGTTCTGAAAACCTCCGCCAATGAATCATACTTGATGTTTATGTTTACTGTGTAGTTAGTGTATTAACATTAATTAGGTGTTTGTAGTTTGTACTCTCTAAATAAGAATACTTATAGCCAATGTTAGGGGAAAATCACAATGACTTTGATTTTCATTGGCTATTACAGAGTATGGTCACCCTGCCATGTTTACATAGTAAAAAACTGCCTTTCAATGAACGACGCCTTGGTCTTATCTTGGATGTTGTGGGTATGGGGGGGATGCTGTCAGGGTATTTTCAGGATGGGTGATGGTGCTGTCAGGACGTGGGCAAGTGTTGTCAGGACAAGGGTGTTTGAAAATAAAATGCTGTAAAACCATATTTATACATTCACCAATTATGTATTTTTTTCTATGCCTACGGAGGGCATTGTGTTTCCATTTACATGGACACTAACATTTCCTCCCGTAGATTTTCATTTTACATGCCAAGTCAATGGATATCACCAATGATTAAGTTGGGATCTACTTATACAATTGCGCACTGGAGTGATTCAATGTGGTTCTCAGCATGCCTCTTTGACCACATGGGTATAAGCTAGTGTGTGCAGTAATCGTTATAAATGTGACTAAACTGAAAACAGGAAAAGACTGCAGTGTAATATATTTACTAATGAATGATAAATCATTGTATATATAAACAACATCACATAATTTGATACATATAGATTTTTTTTCTCAACAATGGCTTACTTATTTTTCTTTAAATATATGTAGATTGAATATCATGATCTCATATATTAAATATATAAAATCTACAACATTGACCATTTTACAAGTTAAACAGTTCATTCTTATTTACAGTTTGTACATTAATACAACGTAACTTACAGTTTAAAATACTACAGAAAAAATAAGTTGCAATATGTTAGTGCCCCAGATAACGTTTTAACAATTCTAGTCTATAGAACCAGCATTCCAAAAAGGTTTTTAGTCCTCCAAAAATTCTACTAGTCCTACATGTTCTTCATCTGACGGGCTTTGAAAAAAGTCGGTATTGTGGAGGATGAGTAACCTACAACTCTTATTTATCTGGGGCACTGCATATATTTTTGTATTTTCACATGGAAGAGAACATGTACAAAATACAAACATTGGAAGCCTACTTCTTACAACATGCTTCACTGATTGTAGTAACAATATGATACATTTAGTGTTGAAGCAAACATAAAAAAAATACATTAAAAAATGTATCAATGTATAGCATATTGTTTTTAAAACTCTAATGAAATAGCAGTCGAAAAACTAATGTGTGTTTATCTATATACTAATGTTTTAAAACTAAAGTCTTCGATATCAATACTGACCAGTCCACTTCACTTGTATATAAAACACATTTATCTTTAAAATAATTCTCATGAAATATATGCATTTTATTAAAATGCATCTGAATTGGGTACAAAGATTCAATTGCACAATTCAGTCACACAATTTCTTAAGAAAAACTAATCTTACAGTATCGCCCAAATCATTTACCATCTCCTTTACCATTTCTATATAAACATCTGGCTAGTGCATGAGAATTGTTCTCACTGATTCGTCCCATCCGACGATGCTCTCCGCACCACAGAAGGTCTTGAGTCTCCATGGGAGGACCTCGTGTTCTCCACCCCTGCCATCAGATCCTGTGAGTCAGGTAATGCATCAGACAGAGACGAGAGGCGAGAGCCAAAACCCCGCCCACTTAAGCGAGACCCTGTCATTGAGTTTGCCACATAAGAAGGATCATCGAGAGAATGGCTTTTGCCCTCCATTGATGGACTTCTATAAGGTGCCTTGTGAGTCCTGGCGTCCAGCGACATGCTCTTGCCAAGTGCTGCAGCTGCAGGCGCCTTTGTGTACTCACACCGATTATTGTCGAGTACGGACACAGAGTCCTCCATGGAGCGGTTTCTCTCTAAAGAGCGGTTCCTCTCTAAAGAGCGGTTTCTCTCTAAAGAGCGGTTCCTCTCTGAGGAGTGCCTGCTTCCCAGTGGAGACTGTCTGCCAGACCCCCATTTCTGGCTGTCACTTGAGGACACACGAACGGTAGTGTGACAGGAATAGTAAATTGAATTCATACTCTCTTGATGTTGTTTCATGTTTTCTCCAGGTTTCTTGCTCTCATCAGTTGTTTTTTCAAACATACCTTCTGTCTCTTCTATAGAGCAGAGTGAGGACCGCCTGCTTCCCAGCGGAGACTGTTTGCTAGACCGTCGTCTCCGGCTGTTACTTGGTGACACACGGAAGGTATCGTGACAGGAATAGTAAATTGAGGCATCTGACAGCTGCTTCTGCCTTTCAAGAGATGTTTCGCTCTCTTTCTCACTTTCAGTAGATTTGGATCTGTACGAGTAGACCTTCTCACACATTTCTATACACACTTTACACTGAAAAGAAAATGGACGTGTAGATCTAATCAATTGGTGAAAATGTGTATCTTTGTTTCTGCATATATGCTTTTGCGATGTATACTGTATAGCCTATTAAATTAGCTATAAGAAAATACATAGTAAATAATTAGAAACCAGTATACATAGTAAATAATTAGAAACAAGTTACAGGCTATGACTACTAAGTGAAGACTATTTAACATGTTATTGCAGTTACAGATAGCTTTTGATATTTTCAGAAAAAACAAGCGATTGAAATTTGTGGTTGTCTCACCCATTTATATAAGATTCCAGCCAAAGCATTCCACCACGACCACTTGCTATAACTGTATGGCTTCAGAATCTGCTTGGCACGCTCTGCTGTTTCTAAATTCAAGTCCTCCAGTTTAAAAATCATTGCCCTTGCCCTCAAACTGCCATCACCTGATCTTTCTAGGCAGCTCTTCACATAGTCCCAATCCTGCAAATGAGTGTAGTGCAATTTTTAAACATGAAATTGCAGCAAACACTGCTGGACTGATTTGGAAATAAATAAACACCTTATTTTAAACAGAACTCGATGTTTTCAAAAGAGAATGAGACCGTACAGAGACTGTGCACTGAGCATACAACACTAAATAGGATAGACTGGGTAGTAAGATCAGTATATAGAAAGGAACCAGGTGTGATTGAGGGAGTTCTGTAATCATTGAATGACACAGAATTACGTGTTATACTTTACAATCAACATAAAGACTGGTGAAAACCCTAATCATATGCTTCTTTGTCCATATGGAAGCGAATTTTTCAAGACATTCTTCCTGCATCAGGCTTAGATGGCACTAGACTAGTGGAGCTTTTCGAGAGGAATAACTCTGAGTCAGTGGTGAAGATTCATGCCAACAAGACTGGACATGTGGTCCCCAGGAAGAATTTAAGATAATTGGACAGGAAGAAAACTGGACTCTTGAATCCTTGAAGATCACTGTACGCAAGCCTTGAGTCAACCCGAATCAAGGCAAGGTGATCCCCCAGTGTTGACTCAATGCAAAAGCAAGGTGCAAAACAACAACCCACTCACTTTGCCATCAAAGCAATGATGCAGGAAGAATATCTTCCATAACGTCACTTCAAAAAAAAACATAGAAGCATCAGAGTAGGCTTTTTCACATTTCTCTATGATGAATCAAGATACTAAGAAATGAGTGAATCAACTATAATGATAAATAATGTCAAGTAGCATGAAGCAAAAGCATCATTTACTCTAACTATCTGAGAATCGTCACTGTGTTGTTCCACATTGTCCTTAAAAGTGGTTACTCCCACATATTGTACTATAACTTTTAAACAACCCAACATGACTTATTATCTAAAGCTAGCCCCATGTAAAAGACATATTTGGCAAGTGAATCACCAACAATCATCTCCTTTACATTGCTCTAACAATTTTGACACCTGTGTCAAACATGTTATTTTCGTATTTTGGGGATATCTAGGTGTTATGTTGCTCCCACACTTGGTCCTACATATATAACTAATGATATAATTTCATATTTCATATAATAATTCATATGTTCTGGTTGATAACATATCCTAATATTTTTTTTCCTCCAATAATTATTGCGTGATTTGACCTGAATGTGACCTGTGGGAGTAACATTCGGTTACCCCCACCACGTCCCATCACCACCACAATTTACACAAACAGAAGTAAACCTTTTGAGGTGTAAGTTGTATAGCAGTGCAACTGCTGAAAATACTTATAAATCAATCCCCCTTTATTTTTTATGGATATCATTTTGTTACTCCCACTTCCACACATTCTGAAATACCCATACTTTTTAACACTTAAGGTGTTTTGAAAAGCATTGAACCTGGAATAGGAAATGTAATCATTTGTAAAGTTAATTTTGACAAGCAGAGATATTTCAAATGTCCTGTTACCCCCAACCATATCCCATTACCACCAAACAGAAATTAAGCTTTTAAGGGTGCTTGTGAGGTGTTTGAAGTTGTAGAGCAGTTGTGTAGCCCCTTCTAGAAAATTATGAAGATACAAATTAAAATTAGAAAAATGAACATTTTGCAGATAGGTGGGAGCAATACCGTGACCACTCTCATCTATAAATTCAAGTTGTTAAAATAAAACGATCATATATGTAACTAAAGACACACACACACACACACACACACACACACACACACACACACACACACACACACACACACACACACACACACACACACACACACACACACACACACACACACACACACACACACACACAAACTATCCCACCCTGGCTTAGTACCTGTAGCTGCTCATCGTCCTCTCCGAGAATGAGCAAGGTAGCCCACATGACCAAGTGCATCCCCTGTAAGGGCTCTCCTTCCGACCGCACTGCTTCTTTTCGAGTGTAATCATCCATCACGTCGATCTCAGACTTTAGCTCTTCCATTAGCGTAAGCTAAAATTTAAATGTAAATGTGGTGGTTTATTATAATAGTCATCATCCAAGACCTGCTCACATGACTTTACATTTTACACCAGGTCATTGGTACACTTATTGATCAATTGATGCACTTGCATCTGCAGCACATTCAGCGCACAATGCTAATCCACCCACACAATCACTCACACACTCTTTCAAACCAATGACCTATACCTAATTTACTTGTAGGTGCCATGGAGCTGTGTGCAACTATTTAGGTATGAATTTGCTCTACAACCAGACCCGACCAGTAATCAAACCCGCAACCTGTGTCACAAGGCCAACTGCCTATATACTGTATACGTTCGGCCAAGAAGCACAAAATATGTAAAGTAAATATTTTTCAATGCATTGGTGTTTTTTTTTAACCTTTTCTTTTTGCTTCAAAGCAAAACCAAGTCTTGGATATACAGTAGAAAATGTTTTTTTCAACTTACATTTTTTCTAAATTTGTTCACACATGAAATCACACACAATGCTTACTTCAGTTCCCTTCGACCAAATAACAGGTATATCAATTAGTTATCTCAAATAGTAGCTATCCCTTGGATTTTACAGTTCTTCCTACATATATAGATTACAAAGTTTCTACTGCTATGGAAGTTCTTGACAAATGGTTTTATATACACATACATGTACAATGAAACAGGTTATTTACCAGACAATAGTCCACTAACATGTGGCGCATTACAATTTCACACATCCAAAAAACAGCATTTGTTAGAAAATCAGGCCATTAAACATAAAATCAGGCCAGTAAACATTAAACCTAACATTTCTGAATCGGAATAGTAAATATTGCGTTGGATGCCTTGTTTAAGAGTTAGACTAGACACCATCAGGTGGCTAGCTAGCCGCTAGCTAATGGTAGCAATGAGTCTAGAGAGCAGAATTTAATGAGCTGCACATGTCAAATTAGCCAGTTTTGTACCACCCAGCTAGCAAAAGACAATAAAAAACTTAACCATAGTTTAGTGGAGATGTCAAGTATTGAACCCAAGATCTTTCACATAAACGTATAGACAAGTATACAAATAATAATAACAGATGCTTTATCTCTTGCTAAGTTTTATGAATGTTAAGCAAAGAACAAAATACAAAAATATACTATTTTACCTTGTCTCTGACAGCAACAGAATCTGTGTAAATGGTCCCCAGTTCATCCACAACTCCTGTCTTCTCGGCTATGTAAATGCAACTGTCAAGTTCTATATGGTCCAAGGATCTGATGGCAGTTTCCAAGGCTGCAAATAGGAAAGAAGAAAAGCTTTTGATATTTCTAATCACTCTGATGACACAAAGATTTTTATCATTCCTTTTAAATTCAAGAACCACAGTTTCAAATGTAATGAACGGCAAAATGAACTAAAATTTATACCAGGACTTATTTCGAGAAGCAATTGAGCAAGGTCTGCATCCCTTGTGAGGTTCTGTCCAAGTGCGGCCCATCTGTCTGAGGGTTGCCTTGAATATTGCAGCAGAAAATCATCCAATACATTCACAGTATGCTCTAGATCTACCGATTGCAAACTGCTTTCTTGCGATGACCTCCCACTTGAGATTGATGCTTTATGGTCACATGTGCTAGTTATAATTCCATATGAATAAAGCATCTCGCATGTTTCTATGGTGGCTCTACTCTAAAAAAAAGCAGTACATAGGTTAGCTACTATGTCATGAATCTTCACTTCTGACAAAAAAGCATGCAGCTTAAAATCATCCTTTTGAAAAGTTACTGTGGTTAGTCTAAATCTGGATTAGGGTCATGTTTCTCCAGTTGTAGAGTATTAAAACCAATCTCAAAGTAAAAAAGACTGACTATGGATTAATATCAGAAGGTAAAACTTTGAATCAGGAATTAATTTAATACCGCACGAAAAACAGGGGCTACATGTATGTATGAATCTCAATATATGTTGAATGCTGCATTTTGATTGTTTCCGAATTTTACAGTTACCTGAATGTATATGATAGGTGACTGGAAGTTTATGGTACCGTTATCTGCTACCGGAGTGTTTACATGAGATGTTGCGTCGATCATCCGGGTAACCTGTGACGTCAGTCCTTTAGAGATGTAGTGTTGATGTTGCGAGTAATCCGGAACGTAAAAACCCCAGTTATTATACCCTCTAGGGTGGACGAGGGTGGGCATGTAAACACTCCGGTAGCAGATAACGGTACCATAAACTTCCAGTCACCTATCATATACATTCAGGTAACTGTAAAAGTTTATGGTACGTTATCTGCTACCTACGTTTTACGTTTACATGAGACTTTAGAGATCGCAACATTATCACTACTAACATTTAATAATTAGATGCCCAATTATCTATTAAATGTAGCAGTATGCGTGAGGCTTGCTGCGCATTCTGTGTAATTCTTTGGTCCGGTTTAAATGAATAGCCTCTTATTGTAATTTTGGATACTTGTTAAATAATCAACAAAGTATTGTCAAATAAACCAATTTATTTTTATTTGTCACTAGTTATTTTGTTTGTACATATTCAAAAAAAAAAAATGTGACAATTTCTTGTTCTTTCAAACAAAACATACTTAATTAGTCAACTAACAAAAACATTTTGTCAGGTACATTTCATAACCATTGTCAGAATCCTTGACATTCCAAGTCGTCATCATTTGTTCAAATTCAGTTCCAATCCATAGTCAAACTCATAATCCTTTAACATTCATTTTTTGGCATCAACAGCACACTGATCCATCTGATTGTCTTAACGAACAATTAACTCAACAAATAATCATGTTATATACACTCAGTGCTTTCTGTTCAATGTCTGAACACAATGTTACACAAAATCTCTTTTAGATAAACAGTTGAATATTACTTTTTCTGATATCTTTTCATCAATGCATTCTGAAAAGCACAAGATTTTGTGACCTCTTTCTTGTAATGTTTCTGGAAAGTGGACTCCTGAGTCCAACATCCAGTCCTCAAAATAGTACTCAGAGGTAATCTTGTCTGTGTAGCTGCGCTAGTAGCAGCTGCGCCGAGTGCTATGTGGGGTGAAAATATTCATGTCTATACCCGCTAGCTGTAAAATCTGTTTAATCCATCTTCTGATGGAACTACTGGTAGCACTCTTTCCCACTCTACCATAACATACAAAAAATGCTTTTGCTGTCCACCTAATGGTCAAAGTGCGTTTTAAATACACTTTAGCATAGTGCACTACGTCCAGTCTTTTATCCGCTGGAAATGATTCAAATCTAATTTCCGGCACATGTTTGCCAGCTTTACTAGTTTTCGTCAATGCACCTATTCTAAAACTGATAGAATTATTAGTAATTGTCATATTAAATACATCCATCAAATACAAATGTTGGCCTCTAACACCTGACAAAATAGCCATCAACACCACTAACTTTTTTGTCAACATAGACAAGGGTATTTTGTGAGCTGGGCCTATTGTCGTCAAGAAATCTAGAACTAGATTAATGTCCCAGACTACCAGGGTTTTCGGTATGTAAGGTCTTTTATTTTGTACTGATTTCATAAATCTAGTGACCATCCTGTGTTGCCCTATTGGGACACCATCAATTACAAGGAAGGTCGATAACGCACTTCGAACAGTATTCAAGGTGCTATAGGCTAGACCACGTTCATAACATAGTAACAGATATTCTAACACTTCACCAATATGTGGATCAAATATATTTACATTATGTTCCCCACAAAAATCAACCCACTTATTTATATAACTGTCATATTGTTTGCGGGTACCACTACGCCAAGAATCCATCAGAAAGTCTACCACTTGTGGATTCAAATTTTGGTTTCGGAACCTATCCCGGATAGTTTGCAACCGAGGAGACGTAGTCTCTTTCCTAGTGGATGTGCTTTCCCTGGACTCTGGGGCAACATGATGGCGCTCCCTGGTATCTTTACTTGAGGAGCTGTCATTCGCCGCATCAACCTGGCGTACCATGCGCTGTTCGGCCAATCTGGCACCACCAGTATTGTGCTGCCCCCCTCCTGGTCTAGCTTCTGCATCACCTTGGTCAACATACTGAAAGGTGGAAACATATATGTAAACATTCCTGTCCATGGCATACTGAAAGCGTCCACCCATTGAGCATGTGGATCTGGTCGCCATGAGACATATTTAGACAACTGTGTATTGATTCGTGTGGCAAATAAATCTATTTCTGGGGTTCCAAATTTTTCACATAAATATTTGAACCACTTGGGCTTAAGTTGCCACTCTATGTCTGTATTGTGAGTTCGGGACTCACGATCCGCCAACACATTGTCTACCCCTGGAACATAAGCTGCAGACAAAAACAGATTTCTATTTTGAGCCCACGCAAATATTTCCAGACATAAACAGCCAATAATTTTGGTTTTGTTGACCCAAATTTATTAATGCAGGCTATCGCTGTGGTGTTATCCAACATCATCTTAATATGACAATCTTCATATTCATCCGCAAAGGTTTGCAAGGTTAGGAAAGCCCCCTTTAATTCAAGGACATTTATGTGGTCTTCAGCTTCTTCAGCTGACCAATCTCCACCTGTGGAAGGTCCATTCTCAATATGGCCTCCCCAACCTTTGCAACTTGCATCTGAATATAATACTAATCTCGGTGCTGGATACACAGCAAATCTAACACTTTGTTGAATATTATTGATCCACCACTGCAGTTCTGATTTTATTATGCCAGTCATTTCGACAGAATAATTGTATTCACCCTTAGACCTTTCCAAAAATCTATTTCTTTCTTTCTCTAAGGTTTTATAGTGTAATGGTGCTGACCAGACACCCTGTTCATGACCACCACATTACCGATAAATTCTGCCAATTCTTGTATTCTAAATTTATCTTTTTTCACTAATTTTCTTGCTAATCTTTCTATCTTATTTTTTCTTATCTTGCGTCAGTTTTACAGTCATCGTTTTTTTAGAGTTTAATACAAACCCTAAATATTCTATTTCCTGTACAGGTTCCAGCACTGACTTTTTTACACTTATAGTGACACCTAAATTATCAAATAAATTTGTGGCTGCATTCATTGCTCGCCTCAAATCATCTGCACTTTCTTCAATAAAAATTGTATCATCAATATACATCAGAATCGTAAATCCTGCTTTACGTAGGACTGCTAATGGTGGTTTAAATAATTTTGTCCAATCTCTAGGGGCCGTGCATAGCCCTTGTGCCATCACTGTGTACTGATAGGACTTTCCTTTCCACTCAAATCTTAAATACTTTCGAAATTTTGGGTCTATTGACACTGAATAATACGCTGATTTGTAATCGATTGAACCAAAGTAACAGTCTCTAGTCATCAGGTCTACTGCTGATTTTACTGTGTCCATCTTAAAATGGTTTGTGTCAATATACTCATTCAAGTCACTTAAATTGAATATTATCCTGGCCGTGCCATCTTTCTTTGGCACTGGAAAAGGGTCGAGTAAAACCCCTCTTCCTCTTCGTCACACGATTCGATTACTTCTGTTTGAAGGAAATCTATCAGAGCCGAATCTAACGCACCTTGACTACTACTATGTAATTTCAAGGGGCGTGGTCTACGTGTTTGCCGTGGTTTACTTAAAAATTCTATTTCATAACCTTTGACCATATTTAAAATCCATTTATCATTTGTCAATTTTTTCCATTGTTTAAATGCTCTAGCTATCGCCCCTGCTCTAAAATTTTCCGTTTTATGTTTAAATTTTGAGGGGTCAATTGCATTTGTATTATTGCAGTCTAATATACTTACATGTGCAACATTGTATTCAGACTCTGAGCAAGCCTCTACTTCTTGCTCTTCTTGCGCCACTGGTCTTTCTTGCCTTTCTGCTTTCTGAACCGTCTGAAGCTTTTCTTCCCATTCTTCCGGAACTTCCTGGAAGAGATGTTCCAATTCACTGTATAACAGGAATGGAGAAACAAGAAATATCATTAATTTCAAGCATGTATTCAACTTACTTGTATTTATTGAAGCGCTTAAGCTTTGTTCGGGTCGTGTCGTTCTCGCTCAACTTCCGATTCAAATCCGGAAAGGGTGTTTCTGTACCCACTGGAGTTCGCCAGTCACATAACCTTGCCAATGGCCAACCCATGCTGTTGCGGATAATGTCGCGTCGAATCTGATGACCACTAGTGAAACTTCCACTAATGAGCCTGGTGGCATCCGTCAACAGCCTGGTGTGCTCGTGTGTCATCCCTGCGTTCCCATGGCCTATCGCGTTCAACACTCTTAGTATAGCACTCAGAGCATGGGCCTGCAATCTCTGGGAATGTTGAACAGCTTGATCTGCAATCTGGGCCCCCTTGTCCATATTCTCATACACTTCTCGATCAGTTTGCGGCACCATGAGATTTGGGACATTTTCTATCAAGGGATATTTCTCGCGTATCACTTTATGCTGTTCTTCGTCAGGTTTGCGTCTGTAAATACACAATTTTACCCCAGATAAGTGTTTTTTCACACATGCACATCCGAACGAAGTTAGTCGCTTCAATAAAGATTACCATTTTAATTTTATTATTATTCAATCGGCATACAGTGTTATTATCATAAGAAATTCACCTACCTCAAAACACCATCCACAATTTTAGCATAACCGGGATGAATAGGTTCCCCACGTTGTTCGGTGTTTTCATAGGCCTCTCTAGCCATTTTCAGACATCTTGCGAATGTTTCAGTCTCCTCGTCCTGGCCTTCAGTGGACTTGTTGCCTGCTTTCTTTGTTTTCTTTTCATAAAGAGCATCCAGGGATGACTTTGATTTTGCAGCAGCTAAATCTTCCCAATCCGCTGTATCATCATAGGAGCTATCGTCTGATGTCTCGGTCTTGTGTTTCTTCCCAGGCTTCATAGGCCTGCCTTTCATCAGACTCTTTCCTTTTTTACCAGTGCCTTTGCCTTTCCCCACAGTTGGGCGTGGTCTAGAGCGCTCTTCTTCTGAAGAAGAATAATCGTCCGACTCGCTGTCAGATGAATTTGAGTCATCGGAATCACTGGACGAAGGACTAAGCCTCCTTTTACTGCGCTTTGTACGCTTCTTTGCACTTATACTCGATTTTTCGAAGTTTTTTTTTTTTTACAGTCTTTTTTTTTTTTTCTCCCTCTATCCGGGCTCGGACTAGTGCTTGTGGAGCCGGAAGATGAATCACTACTGCTGGATGAAGTTTCACCATCCTCTTTGGAGGAATGCCTAGCTCTCAGCGGAGACGGTGGCGTGATTCTGCGGGTTCGCTCTAGAACTTTCTCGAGCTCGGCCAGTTTTCTCTGCCTAGACCTTGGGGTGTTCTCCCCCGTCTGATTTGGACGTTCAGGTGTTCGTCTCACCATAGTACGTCTTGGGGTGTTCTCCCCCTGTGTCAGTCTTTGCGGAGGGCTCCTCCCCGGCGTACTGATCAAGCCTGTCATGGCGTCAGCAGCGTCCCGCCAACTGTCTCGCCGGCAGAACGACTAGACGAGCTATTACTGCTCGAAGACGCTTTAGGTAAATCTTTATCCTTTGATTTAGGCATCTTGAAGTAAAAGTTCAACTCTAGGTACAGTTTATAAGAGAAGAGAACTGTCCAGCAACGCACAAAACCACGAAACAGATTACCAAACAAAAAACGTGATGTTTTAAGAATGATCGCCATTTAACAACTGACGTCACAGGTTACCCGGATGATCGACGCAACATCTCATGTAAACGTGTAAAGATTCTTCTTTCTCTCCGAGAATAAGAAATATTGCTATCATGACTTGATGCATCTCCTGGGGCGCCTCGCCTTCTGATTCCATCGCAGCCTCCGCAATTTCGTCATCCACTGCACGGATCTCGGACTTTAGTTCTTCAATTTCAATGAGCTGAAATACAGCAAGAAATATAATTTGCAATCCAGGGACATTCATCGGGAACCTTGCACTTAGAAAATGATATTCTTAAACCTAACAAAATACTCTTCATAATATAGCCATACCTTATCTCTTATAGTGACAGCATGATGATAAACTGAGCCAAGATCCTGTGCACAACCAGTTTTCTCAGCTATGTCAATGTAGTTATCCAGTTCAGAACTGTCCAGCTCTTTGGTGGCAAATTCCAGGGCTGTACATTGGAGGAAGGAAGAAAAAATTTGTGCATGCATAAATTTGTGGTGAAGGTACTTTGAAATTTTCAGGGAGCCTTCTATTATAGTTTGGATGATCGTGGTCTTGAACTTACATGGCGGACAAAACAGATTACACTATTCATCCCACTCTCTTGAAGACGTTTTGTTTACAGACCTGCAGAGGCTGGGTGGTGCCACCGAAGCATGCGTATTTTTCCCTGATAATCCCAACCTTGTCAAAGGAGCACTGGTTAATAATTGGCACCCTAACAGTCCCAGGCAACCACTTTTGTTACAGCAAATTTGTCTACTCTTTGCATCTAATCCTGATTTATTAATGCAGACATAAAGTATTCCTCATTTTTACCTTGTAACCATCCTGTCCACTCTATCTGTTTTAATCATTTCAAATTATCGTTGTTTGTATCTGTTTAACATATATACCTAGCAGTTTATCAAATTTGCAAAGAATAACCCAAAGTTTTACCTTACCAGGTAGTGTATCACAATAGGCCTTAAAATACAGGAGCGATTTGCCTGTTACAGTATTCTGTCTCATAATCTCTGCCATATTTTATTATAGAAGCTGTCCATATTAGAAGTAGAAGCTCACAATTCTTGCCAATTGGTTTAAAACAAAAGCTATCAGATTGGACTTCTCTTAAAATTCTACTTACCAGGACTTATTTCCTGAATCATGGTTGCACTGTCATCCGTGTCTTGGGCCAGCAACTCCGACTTGTCCTCCAATGAGGGTTGTTGCCTTCTGTAGTGGTAAAGCTTCTCACATGTTTCTACAATCCCTTTACACTACAAAAAGAGAAATTGCATTATTAGAAAATTTGTTAGAAATTATGTACTAGGTCATCACTGTGTAACTGAAAAACAAAGATTATTTGCTACATGAAGCATAATCAATTTTGCCATCATTTCCAATCTATATTTTTTAGATTGCTTGCAGAGTTTATAAACAATGGTTTCACTAGCGGTTGGGTCAAGTGGGCCCGTGCCTATCTACATGTATGTCAAAATTTATCTATGTTTGGCCGTATTTTTAGCTTGCAAAGCCTAGAAATCATTGTCACATAGTCATTTTACCCTACCACTCCTGATATGCTAGTGATGCCACTGTAAACAATCAACAAAGTTTTTAACGCATCATTTCACTCACCCATTTGTATAAAACTGCAGCCAAAGCACGCCACCAAGACCACTTGGTGAATGACCTTCGAGAGTTGTACGATCCAAGTACATCCTTGACTTTGTCCACAACTTTCATATTCAAAGAAGCCACCTTGAAGTTCATGACCCTGGCTCGGATGCTCTCACCACCTGATTTAGCCATCAGGTTTTTCACATACCCCCAGTCCTGTCCATTCAAACTAACATTTTATCACATTACATAGTAATTTCAAATCCAGAAAATCACTACAATGCATTTTTGCCTCTTAAACAATATGGCCAGTTAATAAAAAGAAAGAAGTATTAGGCCATCAGAAAGAAAGTAATCTGTATGGATATCACAAATATTTCCATCTACAGTCTACAAAATAAAATACAGTAGAACGCCTTTATTTGGATACTTATCTCAGCCTTTTTTGTTATCTAGTGGTTACTTTCCTTTTTCTTTCAATTTCATTATCGCCATTACTCCTCCAATATTGCCTGTCTCTGGCATTTTAGAGTTCTCCCTAAAGCTTTCAGAGATAAAGAGTTTCAACTGATCCTACCTTCAAAGATTCCTCTTGGTGTCCGAGGATAAGAAAAGTGGCCATCATCAGTCGATGCATCTCCTCTGGGGGTCCGTCTTCAGACTCCATCTCAGGACTTTCATCACCCATAGCACACATCTCTGATTTCAGCCTTTCGATTAAGATGAGCTGAAATGCAACCAATATAGATGGTAATGGACAGTAAAGGGCTGCATTATGTTTACACCTACTCTAATGGCTATAATCAGCTGTGATCAGTTGTTGTGAACAGTGTTTGTAACCCGTTTTAGTAGATAATATTTACTTCCTGCTTTATTTTGTTTAGTGAAAACATATGATATTATACTTGAAATCATGTTCGTTTTTTACTCTGGTTCACAAATTTTTAGGACTTAAAATATTCATTATCTTAATTAAATGGAAGGCAACCTACATCAAATTTACACATTTTTAAAAGCTTTTGATAAGATCTTTCCTTATGATACAAAAATATTACTTTAAAAACATTTTGGAGCACTATTTTCATGGTAATAGTAAAATCTTGTATCTAGCTCCATGTAAATCGTCTGTTCACACATGCCACACATGCCTCGCTGTTCACAAATCTCAAACGAGCAAGGCGACATGAGTACTGGTAAAAAAAATTTATTGACATCTACACACTTTAAACTTTACAATAGTAATCATCAAACATTAAAAAAAAAGTACAGTCCCACCTCAACAATAGATTGTCTGATACTTATCCACCAAATTGAACTCAATTTAGACAGTTATATAGTAAACAAACATACTTATATGTAACTGCATAACAGAGTTGTGAACAAAGATAAATGTACAATTAAGCAACCATAAATATTTCTTTAAAAAAGAAGATTTTTCAAAGCTCTCAAAAGGCTACAGAGTATCATTTACCTGGTCTCTAATACTGACAGCCTGTTCAAATTTTGGGCCAAGGTCATATCCACTTTTCTCAGCTATCTCGATGCAGCTGTCCAGCTCAGTGGTGTCACAGCGCAGGAGCGCCTCCTCGATGTTCTCAGCTACGACCGCCCGTGCCAGTTCTTGCATGGCTGCATTAGCAAATAATGTACATGTTAGAAGCAGCTATCAAATAGAAATACAGACACAGCGCTCCCCATCATTGAACGTCTTACCTCCGATAAAATGGCTAACTCAACAACATTAAGTTAGAACTGTGAAATTTCTGTGCGTGTGCATTTTTCCAAATTATGTTGAAACACAAAAATTCTCATGTATGTACAGCATTTTAATCTGAATCATTTCCAATAATTTTTAGAACAATTGTCAGAGGAAAAAAATATGTACAATGTTGGTGAGATGGCCTGAGCATTGAACACTGACAGGAAAAGTGAGGAAACATCTGAACAATGCTAAGAGTAACTAAGAGGTTGAACACTTGTAAACACTGGACGTCAATGTAAACATCCTAGATAAGGAGCTGAAGGTTCTGGGGAACAAGATACATGAGTTAATTCACATCTACCAACCGCGAGAAAGGACAGACCTCAACCACAATGCAGGCAAGGAGATTTTGCAAAACCTTCTCCAAGTTGTACTGCATGACCCTCATGTTACTTGACTCATACACAGATAATTTGCCTACAAGCAAATTTCTCCTGTAACTTTTATAATGCAAGAAAACAGTACATTTCACCTTCAGTTTCACCACGTGTCCATTTTATTTTTTCCTTTATTTTCTTTCCAATATGAACCTTTTCAAGATGCTCTTTTGCTGATTCTATAAAGCAAGTATAAATGGATAAAAAAATACATACAATGGAATTGAGTGCAATTTTCATTTTTGTCGTAGTTTGTTAAATTGTTTTTTTCTTCAAAAAGCTACATTTTTCAAAAAGATAATGTCTATAACCAAATAAATTTATTTACTCCATTCAAGTTATTCAATCAAATTTCTCATACACGATTTTAATCATGCAAGGAAACAGTACAATATGATAGAATCACCTTGGTCATTTTCACTTCGTGTCGCTTTTATTGTTTCCTTTATTTTCTTTCCAATATGAACCTTTTCAAGATGCTCCTTTGCTGATGCTATAAAGCAAGTATAAATAGATTGAAAAAATACATACAATAGATTTGAGTGCAATTTTCTTTTGGAGCAGTTTTAAATATTTTAAAATATTTATAAATATCAGATCATATATTTTAAAAAAGAAACAATTTCATTAACCGGAACTGGATTTCAAAACATATATTGCGCCAAATTAATTAAGCACATTCCCACCTTTCTGTTCATTTTCATATTTCTTGATTGCCTGCTCCATGTATTCATTTTCATTTCGTGTCGCTTTTATTGTTTCCTTTATTTTCTTTCCAATATGAACCTTTTCAAGATGCTCTTTTGCTGATGCTATAAAGCAAGTATAAATGGATTGAAAAAATACATACAATAGATTTGAGTGCAATTTTCTTTTGGAGCAGTTTTAAATATTTTAAAATATTTATAAATATCAGATTATATATTTTAATAAAGGAACAATTTCATTAACCGGAACTGGATTTCAAAACATATATTGTGCCAAATTAATTAAGCACATTCCCACCTTTCTGTTCATCTTCATATTTCTTGATTGCCTGCTCCATGTATTCCTTGACAAGAGACGCAGCCATATCTTGCATTGCTCCATCTATGAAAGAACTTAGCTTGCATAGAAAATCTACATACATGTATAGCAGACAAAGTTAACTGGAATAGAAACATAATAGTTACCTGTTGGTAACGATGTACGGCACAATAGCAGTATTGCAAATACTGCTGGACTGTTTGATCTAAAACTCATGACTCATACTGATGACATGAAATTTCCCATAACTCACAAATTCTATTAACTGCGATTCAGTTTACTTTAAGACGGTACTACTATAAATGTAAATACTAGAGGCACGATATACACAAGAAAGTCAAATAAAATGAACTAATGTCAAGATGACTAGAGTACATGGCGTTTTTGTTTCTTTTACTTAATTGTAATATATTTTATGAATTTCATCTCTTTATCTACTGTATGCTACATAAAATAATATCAATCAATCAATCAATCGACTCAGGGTCAGAATTAGGTAGAAAAGTACCACTTGTCAGCTGCAGGACAAGTAGCACTCAAATATCTACTCGTCTGGGAGAAAATGTACTTGTCCTCCTTGAACAAACTCTATACATGTACCTGTATGCAAAATGGATCAGAATTCGCTACTCATCAAAAAGATGAGTAGCTACAACATTTAACTTGTCCTCCGCGAGGTTTTACATGTCAATACCATCCGACAAGAGGCTAATTATGACCCTGTTGATGATCATTCAATTGATCAATGTTATCATAACCATCTGGCTCACTTGCTGTTGTCTCCCTTTTTGATATTTCTTCGTCTCTAACTTTAACAGCTTGATCATAAACAGAGCCAACATCATTATTGCAGCCTGCATGTGTCGCCATATCAATAAAACAGTTCATAGCATCAATATTTCTGTCTTTTGTAGCAGCTTCCAGAGCTAAAGTTGAGCAATGGGAATAAAACATTATTGTTTGATTCAACAAAAGTAGAACAAAACCGTGATGAAATCATCTTTTCCAACAAAAATTATGTTGCGAATAATATGCATTTAAAATACCAAGTGTTATTATCTGCTTTTCTTGTTCTTTCTCTATTTCTTCATCTCTAACTTTAACAGCTTCGTCATAAAGAGAGCGGACATCATCAGCACAATGTATACATTCTGATTCAGCCATATCAATAAAACAGTTCAGAGCATCGATATTCCTGTCCTTTGTAGCACCTTGTAGAGCTGAAAACGGCAACAAAATGTAACTTTTGATTTAAATCTGCAAGCCAGCTATAGGACATTAGTTGGTAAATTATGTTTTTGAAATATGATAGGTATTTATGAAACTGGATAAAATAAATCAGGGTGATACCAAGACTGATTGTCTGGCGTGAGTTGTTCTCATCTCTGATTGCTTCCTCGATGTTTTTGCCAATAATAGACTTGGCGAAATTTTGCATTGCTTCATCTTTAGAAAAAATATAAGAATCAATTCAATCCATCAAATCCTATTTTCTATATGATTTTTGTATTCCTCTTACTGAAGGGGTCAGACGAACAATAAAACAATCATATGAAATAGTCTGATTCAATCACTACTATTCAGGGCCCGAAGCAGTTTTATTGTGAAGAAAACTAACAGACATTTAGAATAAATATAAAACACTTTGAGTATTTTTGTCATAATGGAATATGATCCTTCTGAAGAAAGGCTACGAACAAGTATTAAAACAACATAGAATCAAAGTAAAATTAAAGCGGACACAAAAGTACCAGGAGACTGGACTTCCTGATGATGTTTTCGTGTTTAATACATGCTGATTTTTTATATCAATTGTAATTAACCAAACCAGATATGACAACAAAAGAAAACATGTGGAATAGAAACTCAAAAAACAACAATACCAGCTGCTATCTCCTGAAGTGATGACAATTTTTTCCTTGCTTGTGCCAGCTTGTCTTCAGGAACTTCTTTTTCTTCACAAGCGTTAAGGGCTTGCTCGATGCTCTGCATATTTCCTTTGGCCACTGCACTTTCCAGCTCACTCAAAGCTTCTCCTTTTAGCCAAGAAAACAAACGTTTATTATAAATGCAACTATGGTTTGATAAAAAACCAATATAAGAATAAAAAAGGCCTTTGCAAATGATATCACAAAATGTCATGGTGTAAAAGTTTAACTCCTACATGACAAACATACCAGGAAAAATTCAAATAAAGATTTTTCATAAGTATACATATGTTTTGTAAATGCTAAAACCTTGTTCCTTTTCACATTGTTCTCTTTTCAATCTCTCATCCTCTTCTCTAACCTCTGCAGCATTCGAGTATATTGAGCCAAGATTCTCCACACAGCCCGTCTTGTCAGCAATTTCCAGGTACTTTTCCAGCTCAGTGTTGTCACGAGTTTTAATACCCACCACAAGAGCTGCAAAAATGGTAATCACGATGATATCATGTCCTGTGTGTCAAGAACTCAAGAACAAGAGGAGCCAAAATTATGGGCAACTCTGCAAATGTTTCCCGCCATGGTATTTCACATTAAATATCACTGTAATGATTTTAAATTAATTCTGGATAACTTTATTTACTTTCTTCAAGTTCCAGTTGAATTTGTCTATTACTGTACATAATGATGATCATTGTCCATCATTCAAATCCATGCAAAACAAAATCATAAATGATATAGGATAAACAAGAAACATCTAAAGGTACCTGGAATCACCTCCTGAAGTAGAGCCAATTTCTTCCTTGCCTCTTTCAATTTGCTTTCTGGAATGTTTTTCGCTTCACATGATTGAATGGCTTTTTCAAGACTCTCTATATCGCCATGGGCCACAATCATTGCCAGTTCCTCCAAGGCTAATTCTGGAAAATAATGAAAGGAAGAAAAATTCAATCTTAGAGGACATTTATAATGGTAATAGTTCTCCAAATCTATTCTGAACCATATTGGAGAAGCGCCATACTGTTAGCATCTATTTCATATTTAGATATAAGGCAAAAAATGTTAGAAGTGAGAAAAGTGTTACAGTACAAAAGATGTTAATATTGAATTCCAACAGCAATGTATAAAGATAGCTAATCGGCTGTAATTCATGCATTGTTATATTCCCCACCTTGCTCTTGCTTTTCTTTCTCAGCTCTCAATCTCGATTTTTCTTTATCTCTAACTGCGACTGCAAATGTGTATGTTGTACCAAGGTTGTCGAAACATTCTGCTTCTTCAGCCATTTGAATGTATTTGTCTAATGCAGACATGTCCTTGCTCTTAGACGCTTTTACAAGAGCTGCAATGATTTAACATGTAAAAACATCGCCACAACAGACCAAGCCAAGTTTGGGAGAAATTCTGCAATTTCAGCGCTAATAAAAAGTCAGTGTTGAAACCACTTCTCTAAAAGCCCATACCCATAGAATGTCACAGTACAATGTAAAAGCATGGGCTTTGACATAAATATTTGGGGTATATTTCATCATTATGTCAAGTTGAACAATTTAAATCTGTTCATGACAATTAAAAAGAAGGGATTTAATGTTTATGCATCATGATTCAGCTAATTTTTCACATGCATGTATGTGTGTCTCTTTGACTCCAAGGTCTAAGGTCAACTTACAATTGTCTTCCCATCATCTAAATTGAATTCGCATTTTACCACCTACAAGCCCATGGGCATTTGGACGGTTGTGTATGGTATATCAATGATATAAAAATATACATAAAACTAACATCATAATTGCATTACCCGGGTTAAGTAAATGCAGCAATGATAATTTCTCCTTTGCTTCTGTTAAATTGCTCTGTGAAATATTTCTCTCTTCACAGGCTGCCAATGCTTTCTCGATGCTGTTTGACCCACCAAGAGCTACGGCATTGGCCAGCACTTTCAACAATGCAGCATCTGTCATACAGCAATCAAAAGGCATTCATCTTCACACAAAACAATAAATTTCATGATCCAAAAAACTTCATAACCAACAAATTATTATAAAAACTGCTTAGAGACAGTTTACAATATTCGGTCTACGTATTAATTGAATAATTAGAGGCACGCTGTGCTTTGTTGTGTTTTAACACCTGCAATGAGAATTCAATACTTACAAAATAAGCACCAAAAATATGGATTTGTGGAATCCTGCAGTACCACCCCTTACCAAAAATCTTGATTCAACCCTGAATTACCTTGTTCATTGTTTTCTTCCTCCTCTCTGGCAACGACTGCAAGCCCATACGTTGAACCGAGATTCGAAACACAACCCTCTTGTTCAGCGATGTCAATGTACTTGTTAAGCTCAGCCTTATCACAACTTGTTGCAGAGTCCAGAACTTCAAATATGTTTATGAAATTTTAGGGCTTAGTGACCATTTATGTGTAGTGCTAGACAGTAGATTGCCATTGCTAAGACACATATATCCATACTGCTACAGCTACCTTAGGTTAGATGACAGTACAAAATTTAATGTACAAATGCAAAAAGTTCAATTAGATGAGAAAGGCAAACTACCTACCTGGGATAATCTTTTCAAGTAGCTCAATTTTGTCTCTTGCCTCCACCAGTTGACTTTCTGGAATATCAGAATCCTCACAAGCTGCGAGTGCCTCTTTGATTTTCTCCACATCTTCATTAGCCACGGCTTGTGCCAAATTTTTCAGCAGCATTTCTGTTTTAAAAGTAAAGAGGCATATCAACAATAGAAAATCCAGGTTTTCAAAAAAGGGGGCCTCCAACCAGTGGATATAAAGGATTTTGGTTTGATGGAGGCTCATTTATCCTGGATTTGATAAACAAACATATTAGCTTTCAACAGGAACTCCTGTCTTGATCGCAATGACATCATGAGTCGTCACTGAGCGCTAAGCTCCCTTTATACAAAGAAAGAGTGATTGGACCTGTGTAGTGACTGTGAAGCTTCGTATGAGGGGGAAACAGAGCGATCTGTAAATATGCGGTTTTTATATATAGACGCCCGAGTTCCACAGGTTCAGAGGTGTCGCGTCACATTCACATTGACCAACAATGTGAACAGGGATATATTATCTCACTTGAAAAGATAAAGATTCCGTGTGTTGAACCCAAAAACTTTGAACGAGGGGTCAAAGAAGCCATCCAGATTAAGAAATTAAAACCATCCTTGAATAGGGATGGGGCAGACATAGACTACCGGCCATATGGACCAATGTGCTAACCCATGGGGGGTGGGGGGTGGGCACGCAGCTGGAGACTTTCCCGCACGCACAGTGATGACTTGTGATGTCATTGTGATCAAGACAGGAGTTCCTGTTGAAAGCTTAATGTAAATAATTGGATTATTATCCTGTTTAAAAATGTATAACTATACATATGTATGTTTGCCTATCATGGACTTTGTACAGGCAAAAGCTTACAGACATATAAAAAACTCCATAAAAAGCGGATTTGAAGGAAAATACACCACAATCTGATACTGCAAAAGTAGTGCACATATGCTAAGTTTTAACATATTTTATTTTAAAAAAACAAAAAACAAAAATCATTTTGGTGTGACAAAATGCAGCTTGTGTGTGTTTTGGTTATAATTAGTATCACAACATTATCATAGTATTATACTGAGTTCAATTATAAAAATAGTGAAATGTGTTATATTCTTAAGCAGTTGTTAACTGCTGTGGATTTCCCAGTTGCTGGGGTGGGCAGCAGATGGCTGTGTCTCAGACCAGCTCTCCACGCATCTATCTAGTGGAGCTGTATCGAGGAGGTTACAGTCCTTCAAGTCTGATTTGACACATTACAGCTCGGTCTACCTCAGCCCTGTACCGGACGATTGGTGATCTCCTTATTCATGACAGAATTGATGCAAGAGGAGATCTTTACGCATGTCATACCATCAGAAACGTCGAGAGCGCAGTTCAGAGCAGGATACCTCCACAATCCCGAACATTTTGTGGAGCATAGCAAAAGAAGTTTCATTATCCGGTTTTACCCCACAACTCCAAAGAATCATAGATCTGTTAGTGCAGCATAGCCACTCAAGGTCTGCACCAGACGGTGCCCAGGTTTCATTACCATGCAGCAAGGCAGAACAGACGCAGGCTGACAATATTCTCCCAAGGGTTGTTAATGATAAATGATTTGATGTCAGAACAGGGAGCATCTTCTTGAACTTTCCCGGGCAGTACTGCATCTGGTGGTGATGGCGAGTTTGCATCCTTCTCCTAAGATGACACATCTCCGAGATAGCAGAAGCTGTGATCTACATCAAGCATAGAGCTACATGTACATATATCCACATCTACCTGAGTAACTGGTCTACCATCAATAGGACGAGCTTCACCCTGACATCTTGGACATGCGTAGTCTGTGTTAGCCACGAGCGTCCCATATTGCATGTATTTCTGTGTACTTTTTTTTTGCAATAATAGGGTTCTCACCATGTTCATTACTTGGAGTTTCCAGAAATTTCAGCCAATCATTCTCGTGCATTAACTTTTCTTCCAACTCTTCTTCTATTTCAACTCGTTCTTTTTGACTCCTGGCAAAACTAGAAACTAAAAATTGAAATACATGTATAATCAAACATGAATCTTGAACTGGTATAATTTATTTTCAGCTTGTGATAAATGAATACACACAAATGCTCACAAACATGTCAAAAACTACAATGAAAATCATACATGTATGGTAGGAGAGAAAAAAGAGTGAGCACCACTCTCCACTCACACCCACCCACATCCTATTGCTTGTATTGGATGGTTAAAACAGTGTTTGAAACTCACAGGAAAAAGTTCAGGGCCAACAGGGCCCTTAACTTTAAATAGTTGGGGGCCCTGAAGATAAATTGAGGGCCCTGCTGTGATATGTGTTTGAAATGTTAGCTTAAGAAAGTGGTTGCTTTTATAGACACGGATTTGAACCATATACCAGTGCATGATAAAGTATGGGATTCACTATTGACTCACCAATATTCACCCAAAATAGTTGAGGGACAGCAGGGCCCTCCACTCCTAAAAGGTAAGGGCCCCAGTCAAAAGTTGGGGGCTCAAGGCCCTCGGGCCCCCTACTATTTCAAACACTGGTTAAAAACATTTAATCATAGAACGATCTCATTTTACTCATAATGTAACTGTCCTTCCAGGTTCAACAATAAATTCCTCTGTTTTTGTGATAAGCAAGCATGATCCTAATACTGGATTAACCAGCTATAGACAGGTTTTACAACTTATAAGCTTGTATTTAACTACATTAAGTGGCCCTAATTGGACTCAAAGCCACATCCCAGAAAAAATAGCAGTTTCTTGCAAATGGGGCAATCATTTTCCAATGTCGTACATGAAACTACAGAACTGCATTATCTGTATTGACTGTATTCTAGTAATCTCAATGGTGAATGCATACCCATATTAGCGTGACTGTCTCCCAGATAGCCAAAAGAATCTCTAGATAGAACGGTATCTGCTTCATCCTCATCTGAAACCAATTTTCTCAATGTATCTTGATAATAATAAAAAAAAATCTGTAAAATAGAGAGGCTCAAGAAAAAAGGAAAAGAAAAATATATCAAAAAGGCAGCAACTTGACACCCTGTAAGATAGTTACATTTAAATTTT
The DNA here is from genome assembly GCA_019095985.1 of Streblospio benedicti. Taxonomy (NCBI): domain Eukaryota; kingdom Metazoa; phylum Annelida; class Polychaeta; order Spionida; family Spionidae; genus Streblospio; species Streblospio benedicti. The sequence continues at coordinate 23,467,806 of CM032666.1, read as the reverse complement.
AACCTTCTTCCAATTTTGACTATGTTTCATTTATTCTTTGTTCACAACTACCTTGTTCATTTTCCTTCTTCAACCTATCCTGCTCTTGTTCTAGCAATGCTTCCTCTAACCAATCCTGAGGACGTTCCTCTTCATCATCACCTTGCATTAAGCGGGCAGCTAACGCTTCTTCTTTCCTGTGTCTCTCTTGTTGACTTTGTGCAATTTCCGACACTAGGAAAATAATTACAATAGAACCCTCTTTATCTAATAACTCAAATTTATGAATAACTCGAACAAGAAATCTTGTTTCTTTCTTACTTTATTATTATCAATCACTGGTCACTCATATATATTGTAATAATTCCTTTCAAGTTTGCATTAAACCTATTTTGTAATGTAACGTTATTGTAACGATCAATCTTTCATCCATGAAAATCATCCACAACAAAAGACAATCGTCATCTACATGGTACAATAAACCTACAGACACTGGTCTTATCATGAATTATCATGCCCTAGCACCAAAAAATACAAACATTCAGTAGTATCAGGTTTTGTATACAGAATTTACCGTGCGTGCACTTCATGGGAGTTGTTACATTCAAGTTTAGAGAAAGCAAAACAAGTTTTTGAAAGAAGTCAATATCCACCAACCTTCTATGATCCAATAATTTAAGACACTCTAAATAAAATTATTGAAGAACAATAATCACAACGGCAAAAGAAAGATAATTCTAATGTAGAAGACAATAACCAAAAAGGAGAGGTCCCCTATTCACATAGTATAGAGAAAAATGCACTGAGAAATATGCTAATGCCCTGCATCCTACCAATGTGCCTTGTACCATAATAATGACTCTCAGGAAATCAAAAACAACCATGCCATCCCTCAAACCACCAGTTGAGAAAATGATGAGAAGCGGAGTGGTATACAAAATTACATGTCCTCGCTTCGAAGCAAGCTATTTTGGACAGACTAGCCGACATCTCCACAGCCACATCCAAGAACATTCAAGGAATACAGGTCTGATGAAGAGCCGTTTGGAGCAGTTCAACACTACACTCACAGAAGAACATATGGAGATCCTTAAAAGCACTTCACGGGGGGAAGCACATATACTGACTCTGGAGGCACTGTAATTGAGGAAATAAAACCCATGATCAACACCAAGGAGGAATACAAGAGCATGGCCCTGACCTTCAAGATTTATATGTTGTCAGCAACGTGTGTTGTTATGTTTTATTTATGTTCTGTATTATTTACAGGTGTATATGTATATTGAGAACAGTACTGTTTTGTAATTTAAGTTTGTCCATTTTGCATTATATTCTGAGGATGACCGCAAGGCCGAAAATATTTAATTAATATGTGAATAAAAAAGATGCTGGTTCTATCATTTATACCATCAATCTTTCATCTTTGACATTCATTCTCTCTCACATATCTCATCATTGAAGCACAACTTTATTTATTTTAAAGCACCAATTTGATCACTATTGATATTTTAGTACATTATGATGATTATCGGTAGATGTGCTTTGTGACTTTTAAAACATGTTTTTAAATTATATTTGAAACATGCATTGATTGCATTTTATCTTTAAAAATTATGTACAATTTTCTTCAAGTATAGGGCTATATAACACAGCAGCTGCCGAGACTGTAAATTCAAACCCTAGATCACTGATGAATCGGTACCACAGTGTTAGTGTTTAACCTGTTACAGGGTTTGATTGGCGCTTTGATAAAGTATGGTAGATCACATTAATAGATATATAAAATCCTATGGATAAACAAAAATTTCAAATAATATGTTCATAATCTACACACCAGTAGTGTAATCCATTTCTTCCAGCACATTTTCGTCATCATCTTCATCTTTCAATGGCTTATAGAGTCCTCCCATTACTGTGCGGAATCATAAAAGATGTTGAATATATGTTTTAAACAGTGTATGAAATGATTAATTATTATTCTGGTCGATTAATTAATTAAGGGTTGACATTGGATGTTGGTGTCAACAAATACGGAAAATTAATGTAGTGTAAAATTAGTATCAGGTACAAGAAAAAAATGTTTTGCACAGGAATATATTTTGGGTGTTTGTTAATAATGTTGTACATTGTAAATTTGGGGCCAGCTACTTTTCGTCAGACCCGGCTACTTTTCATAGTTATCAGCCCAATCGCTGAGAAACTTTTCATCAGTTTCATGCACTGTCTTCAAAATACAATATTCAAGAATAATTGTGTCATTCCAATTACTGTTAGCTGAAATTGGGGTGAATAATAGCAAATATTTTCTTGAAATATTAAAAACAAAGGTTATTTTGGTTATATGGAAAGTATACCACCTTGTTCAGCCTTTTCTTTTGCTTTATTCAGTTTCTCTTTCAGCGTCTGCTCTCTCTGTACTTCAGTGTCCATGCTTTCCCATGAATCTGGTTCAATTTCTCCTTCAAATTGCTCATATCCATCTTTTGATCTTTTATCCATTTTTGGCTTCAGTTTGGACATAGCTTGGTGTACCCAATCCCTATTTCCCTTCATTAACTTTGATGCTAATTCGTATTCCTTCTCCATTCTCTCTGTTTGACTCTTTCCAACATTGGACCCTATGAAAACAGTGAGAGTAATATATTCATGCATTCTTACTAATTCAGTAAATGACCCCTTCTAAATGCTTGTAGGCTTTTAGATTGAAGAATATTCAATCTATTTCTATTATGGATGGCTCTTTACATAAGATAGCCATAAAGTTAAAACAGTAGGATATCCGAGCCAAATGCAATTTTGATAAAATAGTCAAAAAGTCAAGGTTGAAGACATCTGACAAAGTATGTTGAGAACATTTTATATGAACCTATAGGCCTATGTTACATATTGATTCCCAGGTATTTTTTTTACAGGTACAATGTAGATACATGCATACATACACCCATTATTGTCATCCAAATTATGTTGCAAGATTTCATCTTGATCTTCTTCATCTTCCGGTAAAGTTCTGCTAAAAGCTTCAATAAACCCTATAAAAAAGGTTTTTAGAAAGAGATTAATCAAAAGGAACATTCATTGCTTATATCCATTTATGTTCTAAACGACTGGAGCCAAAGAGCAAAACCAAGTCAGCTTTTTGGTTCATCTTTTTTGTTTACAACACTAGATATTTTTGATACATTTACTGTTTCGCCAAACAAGTGTTGGCATCCTCAGAATGTTCTTCCCGCGCAATATCAAAGGTCAAATATTCTGATCCTGAACAAGGATGGAATCATAAACTCATGAGAGTTGGTGCCCCCCCTCGTCTCTGTTCATAACCTGCTTACAGGTTCGGATGTGTACAGACTCTTTGATGGTCCTGGTTTTCCATTCACTCTCTCTACTCTGTCTATTACTCTGGCTCCCTCCCAGTCTATCTGATGGTTGTGCTGGTTCGCATGGTCTGTGATAGCACTCTTGTTTATTTCCATTTTAGACTCTTTCTTTGTGGATCTGGTGTATGCTCCCTTCTGGTTTGCTTCCACATCCTTCTGATGTTCCTTCAGTCTGGTAACAAACTTTCTGCCCGTTTCCCCGACGTACACTTTATCACACGACTTGCATGGAATCTTATACACAATTTCACATTTGTCCATCTTATCTACTTTGTTTTATGCATGAAGAAGAAAGAGATGGATGCATTCCATTTCTAGACACACTGATTGTGCGTAAACCAGACAGGAGTGTGAAATTACTAGTTTACAGAAAGAAGATACACACTGACCAGTACCTACACTTCTCCTCCCACCACCCTTTGCAACACAAGCTAGGTGTTATACGCACCCTTTTAGATAGAGGCAATGACATAGTGACAGAAGAAGTTGACAGGCAGAAAGAGGAACAACACATAGCTGAAGCTTTGACAAGATGTGGCTATCCTGAATGGTCTTTCCAACGAGTGAAACACCAGATAGAAACCAAACTTGAAAGGAAGAGTGAAAAGAACAAGAAAAGAAAAGAAGCTGAAAGATCAAAAGGCCAGGTTATCCTACCATATGTGAAAGGTGTTACAGAAGGGATCTCCAGAATTCTGAACAAACACTTAGTAGCTACAACGGTGAAGCCAATGCAGACTATCAGGAACATCCTAGTACACCCGAAAGACAAAGTAGATAAGATGGACAAATGTGACCAGCACAACCATCAGATAGACTGGGAGGGAGCCAGAGTAATAGACAGAGAGTGAATGGAAAACCAGGACCATCAAAGAGTCTGTACACATCCGAACCTGAACAGAGACGAGGGGGGGCACCAACTCTCGCGAGTTTATGATTACATCCTCGTTCAGGATCAGAATATTTGACCTTTGACATTGTGCGGGAACAACATTCTGAGGATGCTAACAGTTGTTTGGCGAAACTGTAAATGTATCAAAAATATCTAGTGTTATGAACAAAGAAAGATGAACCAATATATTTCATACCAACACAATGAGCACATTCAAGAACATCACAGCTTTGCTACAAAGTGGATTTCAAAGTAATATTATTGTACGCCTACTTCGTTCTACTCAGACAATACAGGGTTATATTGCAATTCATCCATTCATGAAGGTTCCTACTTACATCTTGGATTTTTCCTGTGTTTCTTTACGGCTATGAATATACCCACGTTGAGAGCAACTCCACAAGCAACCACAGCCAGGATGGCTGTTGTAGGCATATTGAAAGACGGAGATTTGTGATTGCTCGAGGGTGCTTGCATTTGTCGAGCAGCACTGGGATGAGAATTTGGTTTATCCACAGATGCTTTTTTGGGAGGCTGATTATCTTTGTCTTCAGGTTTTGCTACATAGATTAACATATCACATAATCAAATTAATCATCAACCTCATGCCCACTGAAAGTATGGCTGAGAACATCATCACATGCAATGTAGATGGCAAAACCGACTGATGGATGGCCATTCTTTTTCCCCCCATTCATTGTCTACAATATACTGATATATTGTATACATTATACTAGTATAATGTCAGTGTTTGAAATAGTAGGGGGCCCGAGGGCTTAACTTTTAGGACTTGAGGGCCCTGCTGTCCCTCAGCTATTTTTGGTGAATATTGGTGTCATAGTGAATTCCATACTTTATCATGTTCAAATACGTGTCTATATAAAAGCAACCACTTTCTTTTTCTAACATTTCAAACACATATCACATCAGGGCCCTCAACTTATGATCAGGGTCCCAAACTATTTAAAGTTAATAAGGGCCCTGGTCGACCCGAACTTTTTCCTGCGAGTTTCAAACACTGATAATGTAAAAACCAATGAACAGAGAAAAGAAAGAATGCTATACAGCAGTCTAACTTGGCTTTTGCCTTCCACTTATAAAATGCATACATGTGCATATGGCTGAGAACAACTAACTATTCAGCACTTTTTAGCAGAAAAAATGATTTGGTAAATAAACTTGAACAAAAAACTTCCAAAATTACAGTTTGGGAAATTTACAAATAACATGCAGTGTCATGCACTGTACCATTGTGACTATAATAAGTAGAAAATGGGGCTCATTTGTTTCTTACGATTTTGAAAATTCTACTTGATAACAGTGTAATGTGCAAGAACTAGGTACCTTTACACTTGGGATTGAAATTCCATTTTCCTGTTTCTAGACATGTTGCTACGATTCCCTTTGTGAAATGGCTGTTGTTCTTACCTATGAAGTAGCCCCGCTCTTCTTTTTCTAAATAGTAACATAATGTCTAATAGTAAATAACAACATCTAAATGGCATGCAAATAATATACTGTTTTTAAACTTAAAAACAAACATTAAAAACAAGATATTAAAGTATATAGTAGTAACCTTTCGTGGTTGGTATTGAAGAATGATCGAGTTGAAAACCAGATTTACATAACACATTCACTTTCTCATCAATCTCGTAGTATCTATTGTTAGGAGAGAGCTCAACCCCCTCTCCAAATTCAGGAATGCACACAGCTGCAAGAAAATGTAAGATATTCATTGGATTTTACTTGCACAAATCACAGATATCAAACATTTTGGAGAAATAAATATCCAAGACTTCTCTTACCGTCACCCTCCCCCCTACCACAATAAACACTGACTGACTTCCTCATGTGCTGCCGCTTGGTGATGGGAAAGATTTATATGATGACGGAATGGCCCATCAAGGAAACTACATGTATGTTTTTATGGGACTTATGGACTTATCTTAAAATTAGTGATGTTATCAATGAAAAAGTAAGCTTTTCAATATTTCATGATGAAAAAAAAATAGAAAAACTTATATTCACCCTCACTCCTCCTAAACCTGTTACTTTTTGCCATGACACCTAAAAATAAAGAAATATAAATGTAAAATGTAAACTGTTTATGGCTCAATGAAAAGCAACTGAATAAGAGAATAGCATTATCAGTAGTCAGGTATATTTATTCATATGATACATAGGTTTTTCCAAGAAAGTGGGTATTTTGGTGATTTCATTTAATATATTTACATTTGACTGTTGGTTTACACATACAAAGAAGGACACGTTATAGACAAAATCAAACCAGTTTGAGCATTGTTCCCGAGGGGATTTCGTGAGCCCTCACCATATTAAAAAACATATTTAGAATAGACTAGTCGTTTGAGTCACCAGGTAGCTATTTAGTTGATAGGATTAAGCCGTATGTTGTGCTAGGTAGAAATGATACATGTAACTCTAAGGACACGAGAAAAAAGTTATATGAGCAATATCAGATATATATTCTGAATGGCCAAGGCCAGGCCCAGGTGCAGGAAAGACAATTTTTTTATTATTATTATTACACACATTACACTTCCGCAGACAAGTAAAATATGACATGTAAATGTCAAAGTTTATAGTCTACTATCCAGGGGCTGTACTGCTCAGTCGACTCATTTACACCAGGTGACTGGCGTCTCTCACCACCAGACCCCGACTGGGAATCGAACCATGGAAGCACTGCACTCATTGGCAGATTTTGAATGTTTTAGGCACATTTTAATACAAGAACTTTAATTTTGACATAGTTAGAGCAGTGCACACCCATCCTGTATATTTTTATGTTTAAACCTTCCTCACACCGCCAATAATATTGTTTGAGGTCAAAATAAAGCCAATTAAATTTTAACACGGTTTGCATCATGTTTGTTTATGTTAGATCTTACTATAAATTTTCTTTCACTCTTTGACACCGTGAAAACAATTGTTTGCATGTTAGTGATATTATTTGTTACTTTTTTGGATATATTCTTTAAATAAAAACATGGGATTGCTTGATATCTATTGAGGTGGACTCAGGTCTACCTGCTACTGCTAGTCATGTCCTTCCAGTGTACCTCCCTGGCGGCCCGATGCCACTGATTTTTTCCCGGACCAGTAGGCTTGAAAAGTTTACAGCCCAATAGGTAGGCTACTTTTTGATGTTTCTAAACAAAATCTCAGGGCACAGGGCAGGCTACTTTTTATAGTTACCGGCTTTTTGGCAAAGTCTTTGCGTGGCCCTTGGGCTTAGTCCATGAGCAAATTTTCATGACTCGATTCCATGAGATTCGGTTCATATCCTGCCCCTGGTAATTGATTGACATACTTGGATTCTCTCTGCACCAGTGCTCTGTACTAGCACTAGTACATTTACCTTCAAGCTTGGATTAAAAATGATTTTTAGTCCAAGCTTCAAAGCGACATACCAGTAGAAAAGGAAGTTTCCGTGTTAAAAAATAATGGCGTGTAGACGCATCCTTGCTTCACTTCCGTGGTCTGTACCTTATATCTCCTTTTGCCACCTTTTTTACATGCATGTAACCATTATACCAGTACATGGGAGCGTTGCATTAGTGGCCATTAGTGCCCATGACCAATGTTGGTGACACTGCACTGCCACTGGTCACTGCCACTGATCACTGCCACTGGCTCTTAATGTCTTCAACAAACGAAGAGTAAACAAGCGAAAAACTGAATAACGGAAACTTTTCTCATGCATTAGCTTATAATAATGTAAGTAAATGATGTAGTAAACAACGGAAACCCTCTGCAAAGGAAGGATTTGTGATGGCAAATTGGGTTCTGTTGTTGATGACATTCACTGTATAAGATGCTTATAGGCTGTGTGCGAGAGTGTGAAAAGAAGTAGGGAAAGGTTAGTTCGATAAAAAGACAAGTGCAGGATAAAAGAAGATGGGGGATATAGGAGTTGATATGGTACACTATGGCTCAAGGCTGCAACCTTGTTTTTGAAGGTTGCTACTGTTTGGGCCTGAAGTGTCTCTGTACGTGGAAAAATGAAAAATGGTAGTTGATGGTTCTGGCTATTATTGGATTGAGATGGACACCATTTCCTTGAAAGCTTCTACATAGTAACCAATTCGTATGTCAAAAACCCTTGCCCGGGCTTGGCCTTGCCCTTGGTGACTTTCAATAGCATTGTGAGCCGACTGACAACCCACAGGAGCAATTTATAGAGAGATATATTGCTGTTTTGCTTGTTCAAACAAACCTGAAGCGTATAGTTTCAGGAGCTATACACTTCAGGTTTGTTTGAACAAGCAAAACAGCAATATATCTCTCTATAAATTGCTCCTGTCTGACAACCCTGCGCTGGCCCAGGTTCTTCCATCCAAGATCACTGATCATGCTACTGACCAAGGATGTATTTAACCAGTAATAGTATATAAGTTGAAACCTCCCAGACACTGAGACAGTCACAATTTCGAATTTGCATTAAATCATAAATCATTTCAAAACAATTTGCATTGTTTGGGATAAACTGGGAACAAAGAGAGCTTGCGTAGCTCATTTAGCCAATAGATTCTAAAACCACCTACCGTGGCAAAGAGTTAAAAGTGTCAAAGAAATCAGAAATCGTCCCATTGTGTGTTCGTTTTCCCCAAAACATATCATTTTGTCTTTTGTTTACTTGTCTACCGATATGAAAATTCAAACACCTGCAAGAATTTTATGATTCTCAGAACTCACTGTCATTCTCGATAATCACTCGTACTTTACGGCTTTACGATACGTCCCACGTAACGTGTTTCATACGTATGACTTACTCCGCTTCATGGCTTCGTTTAGTTTTTGGGGCTTTTTTTTTACAAAATCCACGTGCGTTGGGTTTATCGTACTTGGTCGGGTTGCATGACTATATAGTTTACGCAACCATTACAGTCAATGTTACTGTGCATATCATGATGGTATAGCCGTGAGATATGATCGTGATGATCGTAATGCTCATGTTAAGCAGGAATGACTAGATCTAATGTTCACTAAACTGTTACATGCAGCTGCATTCAGAAAGCCTCGCACATATAAATCATATGCGCATGAAACCATTGAAATTCTCTTTTCTAATTGGGTTGGAATTTGAACACAAAGTACAGAGTATGCAAATAATCCCAAGATTCCACATATACAGGGGGTGGGGGGGGGGGGGGTAAAAGAGGACAAGAAAATCCCACACCCCTATTTTTTTAGCCTTTTTCCACACGCCACGAATATTCAGGCTTTTCTCCAGTATTCCACTACCTCGAAATCCCCCACACTATCGCGATCAGTACGGACGTGCCTCGAAACTGGGTGTCTTTTTTCACATTTTGGCATATTCTCAATCTGGGTGTCTTTTTCACATTTTTAGTATATTCTCAATCTGGGTTTCTTTTTCAAAGTTTTAGTATATTCATTGGGATAAAATAAATATTGATATTACAAGGTGATTTTGCAACATTATTTTATCTACCATAAGCAGCCCGTGTTTGCTCGACGTAAGAGTTTAGTCCTAAAAATAATAGGGGTCGTTGGTTTTTGCATGTAAACAATGTTGCTTTGTGCACCAGTATAATTAACCCATTCATATCGGCATACGCAAAACGTCAACACGTAATGTAAACACTAGCGAACAGTGCCATTTGGTTTTAGTGGGACAAAATAAAGAATAAAGGTTACGTAGAGAAGAGAGAAAGAGGGGGATAAAATGTTAGTAGAGTGCAAGATAAAAGCAGAGAAGAGAAGAAAGGGGTTAATAAGGTGGGGGATGAGACACATTGGAAATCCTATTCTTGAAGATCTCCAGTGATTTGGATGAAAGTGTGTCTCTAGGGAGCTGATTCCAATCTACTATTGTACGAGGGAAAAATGAATACTGGTGATATTGGGTACGGGATACTATGGGTTGGAGGTGGACACCATTTCTTTGCAGGAAAAAGTATTTGCCAATTGGTATGTTTACAAGGCCATGCACTATTTTATACATTAAACAGAGTCTACTATTTTCTCTACGATGGGCTAGTGGTCTCCAATGGAGTTCCTCCAGCATTTCACCAACTGATGATGTGTTGTGAAAGCGCCCGGTTACCCATCGCGCAGCTCGGCGCTGTACCATTTCAAGCATAGTTGTCTGTTGCTTGGTGTATGGGTCCCACACTGTTGAGCAATACTCAATGGTTGGCCTTACAATCGCCTTATAGGCTTTTCTCTTTCATTTCTTTGGACTTCACTTTGATATTTCTCTTCAAAAAGCCTAATTTGCTATTGGCCTTTGAGGTCACCTGCTGAATGTGCCTGTTCCATGACAAGTCATCTGTGATTGTCACACCAAGGTACTTTGCAGAGTTCACATCCTCCAAAACTTGGCCATGCAGCTTATAGGGGAAAGATACTCTGTTCTTCTTCCTTGTGATACGGATCACATTGCACTTTGCAGGGTGGAACTCCATCAGCCACTCTTTTTCCCACATCTCAAGACTCTTCAAGTCATCTTGCAGCTGTTGACAATCATCTGTCGATGACACAGTGATATACACAATTGTGTCATCTGCAAATAGACGCACTTGTGAGTGTCTTGTGTACTGGGGAAGGTCATTGATGTAGGCCAGGAAGAGTATGGGGCCTAAGACAGACCCCTGGGGGACGCCACTTGTGACTGGCACAGAGTCGGAAGTCTCTCCATCAATGACTACTTTCTGTGTCCTGTATGACAGAAACGACTTCACCCATGCTGTAGTCTTCGGATCAATTCCCAAATTTTCCATTTTGAATATTAAGTGGTTGTGGGACACTTTGTCAAAAGCCTTACTGAAATCCATTACCACTGTATCGCACTGCTTCCTATCCTGCACTGTATTTAGGACATCTGCTGTAAATTCTAACAGCTGTGTCTCGCATGATAGTTTTGAGCGGAATCCATGTTGTCCAGAATACAGGAGGTTACTGTTTGTCAAGTGTCTCATGATGCTGCTAGCCAAGATGTGCTCCATTTGCTTGCATAGGATGCAGGTGAGAGAGACGGGCCTATAATTTACAGCCTTGTAGCGCTCTCCTTTCTTAAAGACGGGAGTAACATGGGCTTCCCTCCAAGCATCAGGAGTTTTACCCTGTTGCAGTGAGGCACGGTACAGCCTTGTAATAACTGGGGCAACGACCGGTGCAAGCTCCCTCAACACAAGTGGACTGATGTGGTCTGGGCCTGATGCTTTGTTTGGGTTCAGCTTTTCTAGCAGCTTCCGTACTCCCTCCTCCGTGATGTTGATACCTGGCATCTGTGGTATGGTATGTGTGGCATCATCTGGCTTGATGGTGCCTACGGCTCTGGTACAATAACTTATCTGGGGCCTCCATATATTCTTATCTTTTTACATAAATTGTACACGTGTATTCAGAATCGCATAGAGTTTCTTATTTTTACGACCCAGTAATATATGGATATATTTGTTTAGAATATCTTCCAAACATGTGTCTGTTGCCGGCCTCGATTAAAAATGACAGGTTAGAGATACACTTTAGAAAGACGAATTATAAAACAATGCATGGTATTTGAGAAATATCCTTTCGTCCATGACTTCATAATCGGTTTATAATTGATCCGACACGTGAATTTGTGATGGGTATGTTACTGTGACGATGATAATCCATTTGTTTCAAAAAATATCTTACCTTCAACCAACTTAACCATGGCGCCTTTTTCAATAGAAAAATTAGCCTTTATCACACGCGGTCATATATCTATACCGATCACAGCACGATGCGATCAAGACTAGCGGCTTCATTAGCCGTTATCAATGCAGAGAAAATGCGGGTTTATGGTGACAACGCACGATGTGCTCGAGGCTGAGTATTAATACCCTTATTTGGAGTAATGAATATTAAGTGGCCTTTTCCTAATGACGTCATAGAAAAAATATATCAGCCTCATTTTCAATGAAAAAAAAAGAAATTCCCCTTCAATATGGTATAGAACTTGTTGGGGTAATTTTTGTCGAAATTAGAGTATTTTGAGCTTGAATTTCGCAGTGTAAATCACGTGTTTCTTGTGCAGATATATATTCTTACAAATGATGCGTTAATATTATGAAAACCGTGCTTCACTTCCACAAAATTTACATCGAAATGTAAAGGTAAGCCGTTTATGTTGTCACTAGTCTAAAAATCCCGGCATCATGACGCCTCTGTTTATATTTACGAAAAACGGCTATAATCCGGGGACTTTTCAGTGCAAAATCGTCTAGATCTATAAAAAAAAATGTCCCTCAAAGGGACATCAAGAGTTTGTGTATGTTTATGATAATTCGTTCATGAATGGGTTAAAGTTGGCAGTTGGCATTTCTATATCAAGGTTAACGGATGCAACATATATGTACCAAAAAAATCTGTTGCAGTTTTCAAATCAATAAAAAAAAATCGGGCTAAATATGGAGCCAACTTGGAATAAGAATGTTTAATGTTGTCAAGATGGCGTCGCATATACAACTGCCTCACATGAACTAGATACTTGAAATACTGGTATGAACCTAAAATACAGTACTGCTGTGGACAGCACAGTTTATAATCTGCAATCCACAACATCTCCCTTTTCAGAACTAAAAGCAATTATTTACAAACTAGTAATTAAGATAAACAAACATAAAACACATGAGATAGTTAATATTATTCACTGAACATGCATTTAAGTTCAGAATAGTTTGGTGCCATATAAATATACGATTTCAAGGTCTAACATAATCTTCTAAGTATTTTGGTGCTTTTGAAACTCTTGCTGATCTTCTACATGGCTCTGCTGGTGGGCATAGTGGTGGTGTGATATCTGGTTGAGCAGGTGGCGTTTCATCAGTGACCTTGGACGCTGGACATGTGGGGGTAGAAACTTCTTCTGGCGGATCAATAGTGTTTGTGGACTGCACACGATCACGAATGTGAATGCGGTTACGATGATATTTGCGACCATCCACTTCAACGGTATATCGGCGGTGAGGTTCTACTGCAACAACACATCCTGGTTTCCAGTTGCTGCCTCGTTTTTGAGGGTGTGCTTTTACATTTACTGGTTGACCAACTACTAATTTGGGCAAGTCCTTTGCAGTTTTATCATAATACTGTTTGCTGGTTTTGCGACGTTTCACGATCTCCGCCGGCACATTACTTATGACTGTAGGTTGTAGCATGCTGTCTGCACACGGCATGAAGGAGCGTGTGCGGCGTGACATTAAGCGTTGAGCAGGTGAGCTTTTACTCCCCTGGCGTCACTGCATTTCGCCATTCCAGCATACTTTTATGCATGTCACCACCTTCACTGTTGACCTTCTCAAGCATGTTTTTCACAATTTTTACTGCTGCTTCAGCACGTCCATTAGACTCATGGTGATGTGGTGATGTCAAAACATGCTGAAATTCCCACTCAGTGGCAAACTTGATGAATTCTTGAGATGTGTTAGATGTTTTGTCCTTGAGCTCACAGTATTC
>CM032666.1:23424278-23453987 GCA_019095985.1 Streblospio benedicti | reverse complement strand
AAGTCAGTGTTGGAATAGTGAGAATTCGAGTCGTTTCAACAGCAGCATGAAATTGTCAACAAAGAAAACAAGATGGCGGCGTCCATCAAGAAATATGGAAATAATCAAATCGTCTTTTTTCGTGACATTTGGAATCCTGCTATCAATAGTTTTATCTCTAAAAAACAGTAAACAACGGATATCCCCACTCTTGATCAATGTAGTGTCAACAGCAGTAACCAAGGTGAACATTGACTCTGCCACCCCAGTTTATCTTCCCCATACTAGGAAGTATGGTAGGTCCAACAGGCACAAAGTCAGTAATTTCAATCATCTCTATAGAACAACGAATGCTAGAAAAAGGATGTGTTTAGTTTTACTACTATTCCTAATCGCTAGTGATGTCGAACTTAACCCAGGCCCGGGGAATGGATCTATATTCCCATGTGGTCTGTGTCAGGCTCCTGTAACTTGGTGTCAACAAGGAATGTGTTGTGATACTTGTGACATATGGTATCACAAATCATGTGAAGGATTAAATAGTGCTGAAATGGAACACCTTGAGACCAATAGTGTAAGCTGGCACTGTTTCAAATGCAACAGCTTGAATATTGAAAACTTTACTTTCCATAATTTCATTTTCCATACCTCAAACGTTTTTGATCCGTTATCATTTATTGACTCTACAATAGATTCAGTGTCGAATGACCCCTTCAGTCCACTACATACGAGTAGTCCAGCACAAAAGCCATCCGCTGTATCTAGAAATAGTGTCAGTAAATCTATAGCCTCTTTTGCGAGCAACAGGAAATCTGGTACCACTTCATCTGTCACATCAGGTTTATGTTCCAAAAAGAATGGAAATCTACGAACACTCACTGTGAACTGTCAAAGTGTAAGATCAAATAATACCGAATTCAAAGCCGCGCTTACCTACACCAAGCCTGATATCATCTGTGGCACTGAATCATGGCTCCATGGAATTAGACCGGGGAAGGACCCTGACCATGATGCAATCCTGTCAAGTGAAATATTCCCATGCGAATATAAATTCTTTAGAAATGACAGAGAATATGAGCCTGGACATGCAGGCGGTGGAGTTTTTGTGGGCGTCCATGAAAATTTAGTCGCAGTTGAACAACCTGAACTTGTCACTAAGTGTGAACTATCATGGGTTAAGATTACCCTTAAGGATAAAACCCACCTCTACGCATCATCATTTTATATGCCTCATAGGAATATGGAAGATATAAATGCTCTAGGTGAATCCCTAAATAAAATCTCTGACGATGGAAAGTGTCGAGACATTCTTCTCGCAGGGGACTTCAATTGCCCTGATATAAACTGGTCCACCTTTTCGGTTAAGCCTGGAGCCCCTGAGCGTGATGTGCAACAAGCACTCCTGGACTTATCAATCGAACATGGCCTCACTCAGGTGCATAATGAACCCACTCACCAAGGAAATATCCTTGACTTAGTTTTCACTAGTAATGAATCCCTCTTCAAATCGTCCACCAGTATACCAGGAATTTGTCAACATGCCATGGTTGTTACCGATATGGACTTAGTACCTCGTATAAACCGACCAAAACCCAAGAAAAAGTATCTCTTCTCCAAAGCAAATTGGGATGAGATCAGGAAGGATATGACATCTCTTTCTACTGAAGTTTGTAGCATGCCAAAAGACTCTAAGTCTGTTGAAGATATGTGGTCAACTTTTAAATCGGGCATTCAAACGTCAATGGATAGGAACATCCCCCAAAGAATGTGCCGAAGGAAAGATGTGTTACCGTGGTTTACCCATAAGCTTAAGCGAATGGTCAAACGCAAAGCCAGGTTATACAAACGTGCCAAGAAAAAAACCAAATGGGCTGAATACAGGAAATTTCAAAAGGAATGTAAGAAAGCGTTCAAGGAAGCGGAACAAAAACACATAAACGATACCATCCAAGAAGGTCTTAATGAAAATAACTCTAAACCATTCTGGAGATATGTAAAATCCAAAAAGAAGGATAGTTTTGGCATTCCACCTCTAAAAAGAGAAGGTACCCTTTTCAATGACTGTAAAGAAAAGGCAGAAATATTAGTCAACCAGTTCAAATCTGTCTTCACAAAGGATAGTGATAATAATATCCCATCACTGAAAATGAGAGCTAAACACAAACTTCCACCCCTTGTGATCAGAAGTGATGGAATTGAAAAACTACTTTCCAACATCAAAGTAGGGAAAGCTTGTGGACCAGATAACATCTCAAATTCCATCTTGAAGGTCTGTGCCAGAGAACTAGCACCTGGGCTGTCTGAATTATTTCAAGCTTCATCAGACACTGGAACTTTACCTGAGGACTGGCTCAATGCCAATGTTAGCCCAGTGTATAAAAAAGGACCTGTTTATTTACCTGAGAACTATAGACCTGTGTCATTAACATCTGTCACTTGTAAACTGTTAGAGCATGTCATCTGCAAACACCTATTGAAACATCTTGAAAAGAACAAAATTTTAACATCTCTAAACCATGGTTTTCGTTCCGGCTATTCTTGTGAAACACAGTTAATAACTACAATCCATGACATCCTGACAAGTAAGGAAAAAGGACACCAAATTGACATTGCAATATTAGATTTCTCCAAAGCATTTGATACAGTCCCACATACAAAGCTACTAAAGAAAGTTGAATCCTATGGCATCAATGGCCCAATCCTGAACTGGCTTGAAATGTTTCTAACGAAGCGTCACATGAAGGTAGTAGTGGACGGTGTTTCTTCAGAACCTGTTTCTGTGGACTCTGGTGTTCCCCAAGGGACGGTCCTCGGACCCCTCCTATTCCTCTGTCATATCAATGACCTTCCTGAAGCAGTCAAGTCACAAGTTCGTTTGTTCGCTGACGATTGTCTTCTATACCGATCAGTCAAAAACCAATCTGATTACATCACACTGCAAAATGACCTACAAAAGCTTGAGGAATGGGGCAATACCTGGGGTATGAGGTTCAATGCAAGCAAGTGTTATATCATGAGCATCAACAGTAAGACACCATACTTCTATCAGCTCTCAAATCAAGTCTTGAAGATCGTCAATCAAAACCCATACTTAGGAGTGTTGCTGTCCGACGACATGAAATGGGGAGGTCATATATCTAAAACTGTGAAAAAGGCAAACTCAACTCTTGCTTTCCTCCGACGAAACCTCAGATACTGTCCGCAAAGCTGCAAAAGAAATGCTTACATAGCATTAGTAAGATCCAAACTGGAATATGGTGCTGTAGTGTGGGATCCACATCTGCAACAGGATATCAACATTCTTGAAAGAACCCAAAGAAAAGCTGCCCGTTTTATAACCCGTGATTATCGCTCCAGGGAGCCAGGGAGCATGACTAAAATGCTGGCAAATCTTGAACTGGATCCACTTGTGTCTCGAAGGAAACATCTAAGACTTGCATTGTTTTATCGCATTGCCCAGGGTGACATTCCAGCTTTACCCCCCTCGGACTATCTAACACCTATCCGAGCTAAACGGAAAATAAAACCTAGGAACTTTGATGACTTTGTTTACACCAACGTAGTAGAGGACAGTGCTGTGCTAAACACAAAGGGCTATGTAGTTAGACCAACTAGTAGTGTAGAACTCAAAAACTCTTTCTTCCCTAGAACCACCAGGGATTGGAACCAGCTAAATGAAAGAGTAGTTAGCGCACCATCTTTGGAATCATTTAAGTCAGCCCTGCTGACTAAATGAAAAGTGAAACGATAACTTTCTGTGAAAATAAATAGTGTTTGAAAAT
Organism: Streblospio benedicti; assembly: GCA_019095985.1. Classification (NCBI taxonomy): domain Eukaryota; kingdom Metazoa; phylum Annelida; class Polychaeta; order Spionida; family Spionidae; genus Streblospio; species Streblospio benedicti. The sequence continues at coordinate 23,450,226 of CM032666.1, read as the reverse complement.
CAAGATCAAATGGGATTAATTTTGAATTGTTAGTACTTAGTACAGGGTATTGAATTCATTAATCTCTTGCCAGTTGTACAGTGCAACTTGTAGTTTGGTGAAAAAATCATATAATCTGCAATTGAATTTGTAAAAATTGAATTTATAAAAAAGAACATTACAGCTATGCATACTTTCAAATTAAGTACAAAGTTTGGACAATAAAAAAGAGAAACAAAACACCAAAGAAATGCGCGAATTGAGGAGGGTTCATGAAAAGGTTGAACTGCTGTTTACCAAGGAAATTCAAAATTTAAAATAATAGATTCAGAAAGATTTAGACCAAAGATTTGAGGACTTTCACAAAACTATTCAGACCGAGATTGATAGCATAGGTGAGGATGTGGCCAATTTAGAAGGCAGACTCGCGGAAATGGAAGCAAGCGTCTCGTCCCAGAATCTCTCCGTTTGATACAGAGTCAACGGACAAGAACAATATTCTAAAGAAAAAAAAAAAAAGTGGCCAACTCTGCATTTAAACACGTTTTGATCAGTTCAACGCAAACGCACGCTGAATGCAGCAAAGACCAATTTTGCGTGTCGCGACATTGTACACCCCTTAATTAAGATGCTTGATGTGGAACATTAGTAGTTCAAATGCCCATTGAGGGTGGCCATTCTAACATTAGAATTGAAACCTGATATAAACAGAGATTGGTAGAGGTATATAGGATCCTGCACACCACTTTGAACAATCTGAGTGGAATCTTGCCCAAAATCAGCCTATTGTGGTAGCACCAATTTCATTCCACTGCTTTTTGCCAGATTAAAAACTTTTTCCTTAAACACTTATTCTAAAAATTATTAGATATGATTTAAAGTAATATCCTGCACCTACGCAAAGTTTCCGGTTTCTTTAAATTTGCAAATATAGACATTTTGAACAGGCAAAGCCCAATTAAAAAACGTCAGGCAAATTTGCATGGTTGGAACTGCTACTGACTTAAACCAGTGAAGGAAAGCATAACTTCTATTTTTCAATAATATCCAAATGCACAAGAGATTATACAATGCCATTAATGCCTAAGCAGTCATTGGATGTGAAATCTGGACCTAATATAGGGATTAGTTAATTGTTTCTAAAAGCATATAAACACAGCTGTTCCAATCATAGCCCATTTGCCACTTAACAATATGGCTACACAGTTAAAAGCCAGATATGTTCAATTTTTCTATATAAGTGTGACTGTTAGCACATCTTTACAAGCTATGAAGATGCACAAAAATTCTCATGTGGGTGTGGCATTTTAGCATGGATGATTTCCAATAATTTACAGAATAATTGTCCGAAGGAAAAAAATGTTACAAGCCAAAAATTAGTGGAATAAAGTTGATGTCCGCACAAAAAGACATCACACATGCTTTTAATTTTTTAAACCAATTAAAATTATATGTTATCTTAAGTAGCACTATTCAGTGTGTCATACATGTACATGATTTTCATTAAGAGAACAGTAATTTAAAAGATGAGGTCATATAAAGTGGCAGAATTGATATAAGCAATTAGGCATTCACTGATTTGCCAACGTGCTGTAATACTTACAATTTTGTTTAGCCCTTAGCATGAACTAGTCCATCAAATAAGTCACAATCATATTTTATCTTGTCTAAATGTACACAGCAGCATTGTATGTTGATTTTGAATATTTCTTATAATATTATGATTTTTATGGACTTACCATATTTTACCAACAAGTAGAAGAGACCATTCATTTTGTAATAAAATGCCCCAAATGTTTTTTGATTAGTTATTATGTTCTACCATATAAATAGTCTTGTTACAAAATTTAGTTTTACTCCAGTGTTTTTCTAATCCCTAGATGATAAACCTACATGTATTGGTATTTCATAATGTGTAGAAGGGGGAATAACCCCGGGGGAATAACCAAATGTCCAGTTGGTTGGAGTAACACATGTCCACCAGACGGTGGGAGTAACTGGACATTTTATTTTTGTCAAATTGGTCATATGATATCCATGAAACATAAAGAAGGGTTGATTTAAAAGTATTTTTTTTCGCAGTGGCAGTGCTATACAACTGACACCTCGTAGTCTACTTGCCAGTCCATAAGGCCCTGTAGTGAACCCGGAAGTTGAGACTACCTAAAGGTTTTTTGGGTGATTTTGCATCTGTAGGCCCCATAGAGCTCAAATCCACCGGATGCAAAAAATCTACCTTGGGCAACAATTTTTATGGCCATTTTTCAAAATGGCCGCCATGAAAATGATGAATACGGCTAAGAATGACTATAGAACCCACAAAAACATAATATTGGTGTCAAATTGATGAGTAATTGGTAAGCTGTAAGGTTTTTACATAAGAATGTATAAATAAATCAGGCCATCATCTTATATTTTTTTTCAAAATGGCTGCCATTATGAAAACAAAAAGTGCCACAGGAGAGAAAATTCATTGCATTTGTCTTTGTTTCCAGACTATGTTGTTGTCTATTGATTTCAAACTTCGCTATGAATATGTACTAAGAATAAGTCAATAAAATAATCAATAAATCAATATGTTAGTGCAATCATACGTTGAGGGAAGAAGAGCCAAGGGTGCCGCAGTTAGAGTTGGGAGCAATGGGGGGAACCGACCCGGAAGGCCTGAACCCTCCAGTGAAAACGGAGTCTCGGGACAAGACGAACCAGGTTCACAACGGTGTGCAGGAAGACAATCTTGACTCGGGAAAGTAGGTTCTTCCGCGAGGTCAGGCGGCAGCAAAATTGTGGAATAGGTGGTTTTTGCTCTGTCAGTGGGACTGCCAAGATGAAATGGGTGGGACCCGTATGCGATGTGGAACCCGGGGAGAGACTTGAGCTCAGAGTGGAATGGTGTGAAGAATCGGGAACGCCAGGGTGTCTGCTATGTTTGGATACCGCCAAAAGGGTCCTGATCGACCTACTCAAGACGAACCAGGCTGACATTGCGAAGAAATTGGCTGAAGGGGGAATTCCCAAGGCTATGAAGATGCGGAGCAAGTGAACCTCTATATTGAAGTCCCTCCTGGTAGAGACGCAACCCGGCCACCGAGCTTAGTTGTGTAGGCAGACGAGCAGAGTGCTGGACAACAAATGGCAGCGCACTAACATCCCCGGTTACGGTCTGGTGTCCAGAGCGAGTCGGAACTTGTACAGCGAGTGGTTCATTTGAAGAAGCGGCCGGTGCCCAAGCCAAAGAAGGAAAAGCGACGGGACTACGAGACGCATTCGTGTTCCCCTAGCAAGCAGGGAGTGGGTCCTGGAAAACCTGACCCACCAAGAATTCTGAGAGAACCTATGAAGATGGAATGGCAAGACCTCAGCCACGACCCTTTGGTCTCCGTTAGGGCAGCTGTAGCCAAGGCGGAGACTCAGGCGACGGAAGAAAAACAGCTTAGGGCACAGTTGCGCGAATTGTTGTGATAAGACGGAAGTCCCGGTGCTATGGAAGCAGAGCAGTCAGGACACCTGGGCATGGCCCCGTGGGCATCGCGCTCCGGGCGTACGAAGGATCTTGAAGTTAATAATGTGGGGCAAGGCGAGGAGAAATGCCTACCGAGCCCGGCCGACACGACAAACCCGTTTGTCCGGTGTTATTACTAGTCACCGTTCGTTTATGCACCGGAGCAGCACCAACAAGAGCGACAGGACCGGAGCGCAAAGAAGCACGCGAGTCATAAGTCGAGGCGAAAGAACCGACGACACTACGATTCCAACAGCGACGACTCTGACAGCGGTGAGGAGCCAGCGATTCCCACTTCGGTGCGCTTCAAAGATAGAATCAAGAATCTCCAGAAGTTCAACAAGCCTGATTCAACTCAGACTTGGTTGGATTTCCTGCAGCATTTGGTGGAGATCCTGAAGGTGTACAACATCAACAAATCAGAATGGGCAGGTTGGCTGATAGATCGAACCCGCCCTCAAAGGCTTTATTTCTTTATGTGTAAATTGTGGTGGTATTAATTATAGGACATGTTGGGAGAAACAGAGTGTTATTCTCGCATTCAGGTCAACTCACACAATAGATATTGAAGGAAAAAGCATTAGGATATGTTATCACCCAGAACATATTATGATTTATTACAAAAAATATTAAATTATATCATTAATCATTTATATAGAAGCAAGTGTGAGGGTAACCTAATGCCTATATATCCACAAAATACGAAAATGACATGTTTGGCAGAGGTGTCAACATTGTTTAGGCCCCCATTTCACATGGCCGATCCTAGCTCCAGATCCTCCAAAACACGCCTGATCTGTCATTTTGGGGTGGGTCGGCGGATTTGTGTCAATATTTATTACGTAACTGTCCGAAGACGAAGCTTGTCATAGTCACTGAGCCGCACAAGCCGTCAGAGGCGTTGTAGGTGATAGTGTAGTTCCATATGTCATGCTATATAGGTCCCGTAGGATTTGTCTGTTAAAATTGATTTTTTTTTGTTTATTTGTGTTGTTTGAGGGGTCAAATTAAGCAAAAATGGCGGGGGACAGATTTTCCCGCTCCCCGCCCCCATTTTATGGAACATTTTAAAAATGGCCGCCACAAGTGATGAAGGTTTTACACATCTGACAAGGCTTCCATACACAAAATCAACAAAAAACGTAAACAATAACAAAAATTAGTTGCAAAAGTTGCAAAAAGTGCCCGGTAGAATTTAAAAAATCAACAAAAACATAAACACACAACAAAAAACCCATATAACTTGTTGAATCAAATAACATCAACACTGCAGCCATCTAACGCACTTTTATGCGCCGCAGACATTGACGCCGCAGATGAATCGCCGGAGACGCCTGGTTCCATAAAAGTAACAAAAAACGCCAGTGGACCATGCTTGTTGAACCTCCGCGTGATGTCCGCAGAGCTAAAATGACGGACTCAGTAAAACTTCTCTGGAGAAGTGAAAATTGGAATCGCGTGAGCATGCGCGCGAGCATGCAGGGATTATTGATCGAATTCCCTTTGATCTTTTTACGTCGCCCATGTTCGTGAGAAGCCGTTTCTGAGCCGTATGCGGTCCTGTGGAGACGTGAATGGGTCGTTTCAAAACGTAGTGTGTCGCGGTAAATCGCAGGTGCGCACCGCACTCAAGTTCGCGAGTACTTCGCTTGCAAGCCGCGAGGAGTGTGTGGGGACCTCCTGCGGTCTGCTGCGCGGCGTGTGGACGTTCCCCGGCGTTTTCCCTGCGCTTTGTGTCGATTTGGGACGATGTACGTTGCGGACCGTCACGGAATGACTTTAGCATGGGGTAGACCGTGCTGCGGCTTCAGGAGGTTTGAGGCGATTTATTGGCGTTTTATTGGACCGTTGTGAGGCTTATTGCGAACCCAAATGACATGGGTACTAGCTCCGTATGAGAAAGTTTGTAAAACGTTTGTAGATCGTTTGGGTAGGTGCGGATCAGGGGGTATAAAATGCCGTGGCGCGCGCATCAGACAGTGTCCATTCGTTTTCAAGTTCAAGTGCATTTACAATTTTAAGTTATATTATTTTATTTAAGTTTTTAACAAGGAAAAGACTCAGAAAGTTGGAATACAAATAACAAACAATGTCTTTACTCGACAGTGATTTAATGAGTTTAAAAACTTTGTTGGATATGTCTTTGGCAGTGCCCAAAACAGAAGTGCAGCCTTTGGAGGATTGTGATAGTGTGTTTCAAGATAGGGATTCAGATAGGGATTCAGAATGTAGTGATTGTGAACACCAAGATGATGCACCAAGAAGAAAAGTAGCAAGAAAGCCAAAGTCATGTCATACAAAACCATGGTGTACTCATATGGAACGTTTACAACACGGACAATATCACAATCTGTTGGAGAAACTTAGAAGTGAAGATAGGCAGGCTTTTGTGAACTTCTGTAGAATTACCCCAGAACTTTTTGATGAAATCCTTGACCGTATACAAGATAGAATAGAGAAGCAAAGCACCAACTTCGTCGCGGCCCATCCTGCAGGGTTGAAGTTGGCCATTACCCCTAAGATTCTTGGCAACTGGTGAATGTTCAAAAAGCTTGGCTTACGCGTTTCTTGTGCCAAGAAGCACCATTACCACATTTCTCCCAGAAGTATGTGCAGCTATTCATGAAGAATACAAAGACGAAGTGATCCAGTTTCCAGAAACACAGGAAGGTTGGAGGGCAGTTGCTCAGCGTTTTGAAACCAAGTGGAACGTCCCTCATGCACTTGGTGCCATAGACGGCAAGCACTTCAGAATAAAGAAGCCAAGGAAGTCAGGAAGTCTGTACTACAACTACAAGAAGTTTTACTCAGTATTGCTGTTGGCAGTGGTTGATGCGGACTATAAGTTCATGTATGCGGATATTGGGGGCTGGGGCACCAATCCGATTGTCAACTCTACAACAATTCGTCACTGGCCTACGGAATCGAACACGGCCACCTCAACCTACCTCCTTCAGAGCCCCTGCCCAACCAAACCAAGCCGTTCCCTTTCTTTTTCTTGGGAGACGATGCTTTTGCTCTCCGTGAACACATGCTCAAACCATACAGTGATAAGCACCTGAGCATGGAGCAACTCATCTACAACTACAGGATATCAAGGGGAAGAATGGTCGTGGAAAATGCCTTTGGCATTTTGGCCCAGAGGTGGCAATGCTTCCTACATCTGCTAATGCACAGTCCCAAGAACATTAGAAAGTTTGTGCACGCTGCAGTTTGCCTGCACAACCTGATCAGGATACGTGAAGAAGACCAGGGACTGAAGGATACAGCTATTAGTGTATTGAACTTTTATTCAAAATTTCAATTGTGTACTTTTGTGGTTTAAGTGACTAATTTTTGTGTCAAACCTCGCCTATGAGTGTATTGAACTTTTTTTAAAATTTCCATTGTATATAACTTGGTGATTAATTGATGATTTTAGTTGAAAAATTACTAAAGTAAATATTTGTGTAATTGTGTACTATTTCAGATGTCATTACATTTTGACTATTGCAACAAAGTATAACATGCTTCTCGCCTTGTGAAGAATTCTGATGAGCAGGGATTCATCCCTACCACGTGGTGATTTCTTCTTCCCCTCGTGCCCTAGCACCCAATGTCTTTTTGGTCATGCTGACTTTAACACTAATCACACGCGGAAAACGTATTTATACGCCCGATTTCCGCGCATGCTCCGCGGGCGCAATTCGATGGAAAGTTCCACGGCGGCGGGGCGGAGTAAAAAAGCTCCGCCGGGGTGTTTTACCTTGGCGGACTTTACCGAGAACGCCTGAAAACATTTGGCGGTCCCGAAGTTGCGAAAACGCCGGAAAACGAAAACGCCGAAGTAATTTTCCCATGCTATTCGCATCCTGGCGGACCCTACTTTGCAGACCGTGGCGGATCGTGGCAAAAACGCGGGTTGAGTCTGCCAAATCCCTGAAACTCCGCAAGATACATAACGCCCCAAAACGTGGCAAAACGTCGCAAAACGCATATGATTTTGCCATAAAACGTCTTGGGACACACGGTTTTTGGGAACCCGACCAATTGCTCTATTTTCAGAAAGATTTCAATCTCCCGCAAAGTCCCGGAAATATTTTCAAAGAAAAAGAGCGTTATTATTTCATGATGCCACGCCCACTTCCACCAAAGTAACTATAAGAGAATGTGGCTCACGGACTAGTCCCTTTTGTACGTAGTCCCGATCAACCAGACTCTGTAATGGCGGCACTCATTTCATGCAATAGAGAGTCTGGTTGAACGAGGCTATTTTGTACGTGACGTGTGATTGACAGCTTGATGTTGACAACAGACTGCCGATTCGATTCTTTCCTTCCTAATAACGTCAATTGGGTTCCATATCTAGGTGTTATGAATGATCCTTTGATATTTTGATTACAATATATTTTATTCGACACATTGTATACGTACTAACAATACACGTATATACTAAAATGGCCGAAATTCAGATCACCAATAAAATATCTAGCTTGTTTACAATAATGTTAATGGCGGCATGTTTACGAGAATACAGAGCGACTAGCGTAAAACGTGCAGCGTTCAAGTAGGACACAGTGCGTTCAACGTGTTCCTTAAAACGTCAACCCTCCAAACAATAACGTGCCCCGCATATCTCTGAACGTCTTACATAAACTGGCCGCCATCTCGGATTACAAACCAAATGTGTCAACTGGACCAGGCTCTGTATGCAATACAGAGTCTGGTTAAACGAGGCTATGAATCAACGTAAACATCGCCGTTTTCTTTTCCATTGCATTGGAGTTCAAATTCACTCCCACGCAGTTCAGACTAACTTCTTAAAACCAGCAACATTGGATTTGCACGTTTCATAGGTCGTGTTCTAAATTTAGAATATCCAGGGTCGCCAAACCCACAAACAAGAGGGGGTCTTATAGCAAAAATGCGATTGGTGATTTGCCCTATATCTTGAGCGTGAATTGTGAATTGCCTGTATTTAAGTGCGTGAAATGTGATGGAACGTACCATTGGTGACTGGTGATCTGCTCATTACAAGGGTGGTGATTGGTGATTTGCCCTAAATGTAATGAAACCTATTCAATTACAATTCCTCTGATTGGTGAAAGACAATGAAATGTATTGGTGACTGGTGATTTAGGCAAAAAATGTTGGTGAATGGATTTTCATCAAGGCTATATACCCCCTCTAAACAACTGTGACTCCCGATGATAGTCACTCTTATGTACAAAATAATCGACAGCCATAAGAGAATGATAACAGTATATGTTGCATTAAAGTTTATCTGGAAATATTATTTTTCTTTTGAATATTGAATCACTATTAGTCTCGCGCAACACAGACCAACGCACAGCGAGCTCCACCACGTGGCCGCGTCAAAGTGAGGCTGGCTGGTCGAGTCTAAATCACTATGCGCTCACCATGTCAGGTTTTTAAAGTTTACATTTTTATGACAATGACAATGTATACAAATATATTATACAAATGACTTGTCATTAATATTAATGCTCAGCAACATATGTATGTACGTATGTATGTCTCCGGACAAGCTAGAGCTTTTACCGTTCCACAGATTTCGTTCAAACTTTACACGACTATGAGGTATGAGGCGACACCGAAGTGATTTGATTTTGGGCGCTCTGCCAATTAAATTTTGTTTTCTAGAAGCGCTTTTATGACATTTTTAATGATATGCAATGCACTTAGTATGTTTACAACGTGCGTGTACGTCATACCCGTGTGCGTATAACGTATGACGTAAGTCTACTAGTAACGTTGAACGTAGTAATCAAACGGTCCCAATTAAACTACAATAAATCACAGAATTATTGCATCAAAAAATCATATTAACAAAGCTGTTTCATTTGTCCATATGCATCTTATTCAGCCAGCAAGAAAAAATCAATTTTTCAACCAAGCACCAAAATTGATTATTGGATTTGAAACTGATATTGATTATTATCTTGTTATCCAGTACTATTGTATGGCAACACAAATAGCTTTATGCTGGATATATTGATTCTGATTCATTCTGATGTTTTCTCTTCAAATTCATAGATTTCTTGATTGTAAGAGTATACATTTTTTCAATATATTATCTTAATTTTTGTCCATAAGTCAACGTCGTTCTAGCGACGCAGTGTTCTTTGAACACTTTTGATCTAGTTACTTCTTTTAGCTTTATCATTTTATTGCCTTTACCTGTCAAAATTGTTACCTACTGGTTCCATGTCCGTACCTTTAATTTGTCCATTGGTTGTCAAATACAACTAGAAGATTGTGGTTTTAATCTCTTATGTATAAAATCTATAAATGCTTTCTTCCTTTGAATAAGTATTAAAGTGCATCATTTGCATATTGTTGACTATGACAGCTGTTGATGCTAAGTTTGGTTTTGTATATATTTCCTACACAGTATACACATATAGACTGACACATTCACTTGGGTACACACTGCAACATGAGAGTGAAATCATTTTGGGGAACTGTGGTGGGAATAGAAAAGGCATTAAGATATAACTCAACAATATATGCCACGTTTAGATGTAACTGTTGCATGTTCTTGCGAAGATCTTCACTATATACATGAAATAATACATTATTGCAACCATCAATGATGCTGCATCAAAATTTCCTAAAAGAATATTGACTTTTAAGGTGAATTTACAATCATAATTTGGTAAATAATATTATGATTTTTTAGTATTACTAGAAAATTCCTTGTAATTGTATAACTATGTTTAAAATGTAACATCTACCGCCACCCATGTTTCAAAATATAATATATTAAAAATGAAACTTTTACCATTTTGGCGGCCATCTTGAAAATTCAACATGGCTGCCACACTAGTATAAATGAAACACAAACCTTGATATCTATACTAATCAGAAATGTAGTTTATGCACTAAATCATTACAATACAAATAGCTTAGACGGGTTAAATTATGATATATTTATCACTGGGGGGCCATTTTAAAAATGTGCCATAAAATGGGGGTGGGTGGGGACGGAAAAATTTGTCCCCCGCCATTTTTGGTTTATTGCATCCCCAAACAAGCCAAATCAACAAAAAATCAATTTTAACAGCCAAATCCTACGGAAATACATATGGCACCACACTGACGGGAAAGGGCCGAGACAGACGAAGCATTCTGAAGAGGTGTGATGATCGGCTGCCAGAAATAGCGGCTTCGTGGCCATTAAACCGTGAAATACCATCAGCTTTGGTCTTTCAACACGTGTTTCTCTTAAAAACCGCAGTATGACGGACCTAGGGCCGTACCCAAAATCTAGTCTGTGTGTATAGTCGTCTCTGCTGGTGAGCATCAACTTGAACATATTCAAGGCCGCCTTCTGAAGCTTCTTCATCTTCATCTTCTAATCTCTTGTATTATTCTCTCTTCTCTCCTTCTGGTGTTGTTATTGGACCTTTCTCACTAAAACCCCCTAAATTCCAGTCCACAGGAATTTAGGGGGATTTACAGGGTTTTACAGGGTATTACAGGATTTGAAAATATAATGTATGCAGGAGGCGGAGTCTTTCCTTATATGGTAATATGTTATGGTTGACTAGTTTTCTAAGGTGGACATACATGTATGCATGCATGAAATTCTTATGCATCACTTCCAAAGTTAACACTTTATATTACTACTCTAACATTTTGTTAGGGGCACAGAAAGTGAATATATTATGTTTGCTAAGCATAAGCAAACATAAATTATAATATACAGTTTCTGTGCCCCTAACAAAATGTTAGTGTATTAATATGATGAATCCAGAAACTATAAAACATCTTCTGAATGTTAACATTTTAAAATTATCAATTAAGTAATTTCTAAGTCAACACTATTTAATTTGAAAATAAATGTTCAATCTGTGATTCAATGAAATAAATAAAAGAAATGTTGGTAACAAAGTATAACCCAAAATAAACATTGTGACTTGCAAAATGGGTAGAGGCCAAAGTTCATAAAGCTTATTGGTAGCGGCGGCGATTCCAGTCCACAGGAATTTAGGGGGGTATTAGAGGGTTTTACAGGGTATTACAGGATTTGAAAATATAATGTATGCAGGAGGCGGAGTCTTTCCTTATATGGTAATATGTTATGGTTGACTAGTTTTCTAAGGTGGACATACATGTATGCATGCATGAAATTCTTGTGCATCACTTCCAAAGTTAACACTTTGTTATACTCTAACATTTTGTTAGGGGCACAGAAAGTGAATATATTATGTTTGCTAAGCATAAGCAAACATAAATTATAATATACAGTTTCTGTGCCCCTAACAAAATGTTAGTGTATTAATGATGAATCCAGAAACTATAAAACATCTTCTGAATGTTAACATTTAAAAAAATTATCAATTAAGTAATTTCTAAGTCAACACTATTTAATTTGAAATTAAATTTTCAATCTGTGAAAATGAAATAAATAAAAGAAATGTTGTTAACAAAGTATAACCCAAAATAAACATTGTGACTTGCAAAATTGGTAGAGGCCAAAGTTCATAAAGCTTATTAGTGGCTGTGGATAAGTGTTTTGATGGCGGCAGCAAAAGGTCTTATGGCGGCGGCAGGCTTTTTTGAGTTTCAAAAATGAATAAGACACTGGGTTGGCAGTATAGAATCTTCTATGCAAATTCCACTTAGATATAGTTCATATGCATTTGTAATATGATGCTTCAATAGACGGAGTTGAAAAACAACAACACCAAAAGCAAACATGAAATCAGTGATCATAAATAATTATTTGTAACTTATGGTCAGTCCCTTTCACAATAGTATTACAAACACTTTCGCATACGGGAGCAAGACCAATGACATAACTCGCATGACTTGTCTATTCTGTTTGTAAAAATTATGTTTTAAATGGTTGATATAGCAATCAAGTGTAAAGAGCTGTAGAAACGATGATGGGTGCAGTATGATCTTGGCTGGGTTCGAACCCCCAACCTTTCTTACATTTTTGAGAATTCTGTTGTGCATATGCAAGGCCAACTACATCTTGCCATAGCAAGGTAACATCTATCAAGTATTATAGATAGATGTGTAGTTCTGAAGAACCCCTGAATTGGTGAAGCTGGGCCAACTATTGAACTGTGTGTACAGAAAGGCCATTGAGTAATAAAAAAGTCATAAACCATATAGATAGATAGTAAATTGCTAAACTAATAGTAATTAATAATACTGGTAGACTGGACTCTGATTTGCAGTGGGCAAGCTAATCCTTCTAGTTACTTTTTCAGTTTATACTTTGTATGCGATTTGTTTGATTCAATTTGACTGCTTATCTCTTTGCAGTGAAGGTAAAACGAGTTTTGTTATAAGACTAATTTTGTTACATGGTGAAAACAGTAGTTTATGATAAGAGTTTAAAATGTGAAAATATAATATGATTTTGGTGAATATTTGAAATGTCATTCATCATCCAGCATGCTAATTGATTTTGTCTGTGTATGCTTCTGAAGTGTGAAAGGATTAATTAGTATAACACTTGCTAAAAGGTACATCTATTTTTATCATCTGTGTGTTGAGATATTATCCAAATACATGAAACATACCAACCTGTACATGATTATAAAGTTAACAGTTATTGTACTCGCAACCACAATTGTGTTGTCTTACCCTAAAATTAAAATGTATTGAGCACATAACCTTTTTATTAATCTTGCAGTTTGGTTCTAAGTTATTCCCATTATTTAGAATGCCGGTTTGTGGGTATAAATTTAGAACTACAGTGTCAAATATAGAATAATTTGATTATTATATGGTAGCCAAGTAGTAAAGCAAGCGACAAAAGTTGTTGTCAATTACTTATCCCTCATGAGCCTGTGGTTGTAAAGGGTACATGGTTTTGATAAAGTAAACATAATCTACACATCCGATGTTGTAGCTCACCATGAAACAGAGCTGTAGAAACGATGATGGGTGCATTATAAAATGGCCAAAGTGAAGTGAAAATACAACAAAATTTTATATAAATTTCCTCCACAAAGTCTGATGTCTGTTATATAAATTACAAGACCATTATATAGGTCATCATATCTGTTCTAGGTTTCAATAAAAATTGCTATGAAAACTATCTTGTTCCTGTTGGGAACATCCTTTCAGATGCCATATATTCTTGAGTGAAAAGTCATTGCAAAACCTAATATATATGACTCTTTTTTGTACAGGTCCGGCAGATATTTTATTTCCATACAGCCCCAATAACAATATCTTTCAGATGCTCACCCTTTTGTATAAGGTTTACCTTACACTGGGGAGGCAAGTAATTAATTAAAGAAATCCCACATCCCCTTTTTTATTCTCCTTTTTCACACATCCCTCTTCATCCAAAATTTTCCCAATCTTTTTTTTTATTTATTTATTTATTTTAAGATTTTTATTTTTTTTTGAATTTTTTTGGGGGGGGGGGCTGCCCCCCTATTTCCAATGATTTTTTCCAATCTTCTACATTTCCATAACTAAAATGATATTCAGTGTCTTTGTGAACAGCAAAAGATAATTAATTATAATCAATGTATTGAAATAACAGCCATTTACATTGCAGAAAATAGTCAAGCATATATTTTTGACAAGAATATTTATTAAAACCGTGTTTGTCTATTAAATATGCATGATGATAGGTCTATATCTGTTGAACACTAATGAGAATACTACATTTCTTAGTACATGTATGACAAAATGAAAAGTAACCTAAAAAATACGTAACTTTTTTCATGTTATATTACAATAACATAAGCACCCGTCAATAAAGTTGAGTCAAAATCAAAGCCATCGGATTAGACTTGGCCAAGAAGTTAGATCTATATTGTTCACAATGTTGCCACTTCTTTAATCTTTTTATGGAGTGGTGCGCACAATTTCATCTGGAGGTGTAGACAACAATTTACTATTCTATAAAGTTCAATCTTCTTCCAGTGGGCATAAATTTCTATATAGTATTTTTTTTTTTTATTTCAGTTTCAGACTAAACACAAATTATCATTTTTTTTTCCTTTTTGCCCATCTCACATTTCAGCTATTTTCCCACATCAAAGTGTTTTTTGCTTTTATAAACAGGATTGTGATAAATATATGACATGCACAACAAAAGTAGGCAACATGAAACATTACTACACAGGCATAACCTGTTCTCAAGATAAGCTGCCACCTTATATCAACTGTAGGCCACTAATACCCATTATCATTCCATATATGGCAATGCAAAATAAGTAAACAGAGTCTAGACATTTGGTTGATTGACAGCTAAAACCCTGTAAATTCCGTCTGGTTTCAGGTGCTGCATCACATGACAAAATCAAAGTCAATGATTGGCTTTGCATATTAAACAAGTATTTGTAGAGTACTGCTAATACCCTCTATTACCCTCTAAATTCCTGTGGACTGGAAGAGGCCACAGTTAAGCAAAGAGACCTTAGGATGTTGCAAATGCTAGAGAAAGCTCCCAGACAGCCCCGAAAGGCTTGGTGATGGAGCACACAAACCGAAAAAAGAATAGTCAGCCGAGAACCGGCCAAAAGTGGCCCATTCCCTGCCGAACCAACCAAATCACTCCACATTTGAAGCCAGATCACGCATGATCCACCCAGAAATGAGAAATCGGGTGTCTTTTGGAGGATCTGGAGCTAGGATTGGCCATGTGAAATGGGGGTCTTAAGCACTGGAAACAGGATGATTTTAGGTGATTCATTTTACCAAACATGTCTTTTACACAGGACAAGCACTAAACATGAGGTATGTTGGTTTGTTTAAATGTTATAGTACATGTGGGAGTGGCCACTTTTAAGGACAATGTGTAACAACACCGTGACGATCTTCATATATGAAATAAATTAATTATAAATTCGACAATGCACTTTATAATTAAGTGATCTTAATTCATTGCATGTATATCCTGTTTTGGTAGGTATAGAGCAGCTGGTATAGAGTATTGCACAGTTGTTACACAAAGCAGCGTTACCCGCCTCAAAAAATCGCGTTACCCTCCTCGCCTCATGACAGCGGATTCGCGTTACTCGTATCAGTGGCAAAAAGAGAAACTCTTGAAACAAAGCAATCCAGCAATAAATCATGTAAGAAATTGCACCCATATGTAGTGTATCCGCTTAAAAATATATAGTCGTGTGTAAAATATCAATACTACCATCAAAGTTGATAAATTAGTGAAAGAAAAATTGTATGCAAGTGCCTACCGCCCTGTTGAAATACTGAAATGATGTGCTGAAGGCGCGTTACTCGCCTCGCGTCGACACAGTGCTTATGACATAAATTGAACATTCTCTTCAGTACGTCAATGAGCAAATCCGTTATGCATTACAAACATTTATGAAATTATGACATTTTGTTGCAAGTTCAGGTAGACTACATCACACACAATTCGGTTGTTTTCCATACATGTCTGTAAAAATTTAAAGTATTCTGCGAGGTCATTGCTTCACCTTTAGCTTATATTTCCAACCTATCAGTAGGGCTTATATATCATTTCAAACATTAAAAAGTCTGCCCAAAGATTTTCGAATGATCATGGGTTATACAGGTAGTGAAAAAAGTGAAAAAAGAACACTACCAAATTGTGTGTACAGTCGAATTGTGCTTTTGGTAATCTAGCTCACTTGCTTACAGTATACAAGATAATCCCTCTATGAAAAATAGAAATGAAACCCATGTTGTCTTTAAAGAAATAGGCATTTTAAAGATTCAAGAATATTTTTTATAAAATACACCACAGATCTATATCAAATGTCATTGGCCAGAATCTAAGGATTGGCCATCTATAAGGCAGTACCTTCAAATGAATATATTATCATCATTATTATGTGGCTTCGTCTAATGCCATTTATATGCCTATCAGTCATGTATGTGACAACATCTGCACAACAAATTCTAACGAAACTCACGATGTCAACAAAACTACAACGTCCCCAACAATTGCATGATTGTGGCTTCAGTCTCAACATTTTCTGCAGCATCCTCTTTTGCATGTCATCAAATGTCTTTGCCTCAAACGATTGATATTTGTTGACAAATGCCATAAAAGGGATAAAAGATAATCAGTCCATTGATGTGAAAAGGCATACTGTGCTGCATCTGGATCTGGATGGTAAAAGCAAAGCACACGAGTAACGGCTGTTTCATCTTGGTAAATCTTTACCAAACTTTGCTACTTTACGAACTTTGCTTTCTGATTTGTTGAAAATGTGGCTAGCTTTGGTGGCTCAATCTACACAATGTAGTTTGCTCCATCCCGCATTGCTTTTTCTATTTCTTCAACTCCTTTCGACTGGATTTGAATCAAATCTAAAGCTGGTGCTTTTTCTCCGTTTGTAGGTCCCTCTGGTTTTCACATCTAAATGGATTTATCACATGGTCACAAATTATCTGTCTCATCTTATTTACCTTCTGTAGGTCTTCTGAGGTCACCTTTTTTGTATCACTCTAATGTGATGATTCCATTTGTTGAACTTTGGCCATTGATTTCACATTTTGTGAAACACTTGCCAAAACGGAAGTGATTCAACATATTTTTCTCTAGCCGCTGTGTGATGTGAGATCCCTTTAAAGAGGGTAGTCTTAACTGCTCTGTCGTAAGTCTGTTCTAAAGTCATACCTGCCAATACTCCATTGTATCTACCTTTAAGAAATGTAAAGTGAACACTCCATGCATGAACTTCTCATGTACTTCGGGGTGTTCTGTGGAAAGGGCTCTCATGTCCCTCAAATAGATAGGGATGCAGGACATATATCTAGTATGATGGGGTGATACCATATATGGTAGTAGGTTGCCAACTTCAGTGAGGTGCTGCTCCCATAATCTTTCTGCATGGATGTACCTCTTTAAGATCAATATTTTCGTGTAATCTACACAACAAACTCCTCTATAAATATGAAATCTACCCATGCACCCCCTGGCATACGCTAAGTTGAGAGGACGGCCGTTATCGGCGCAGTAGTGCTGCGAGCGGCCGTCGGCAGACGACAAGTCACGTGATAAGGGCGAGCCTATCGAGGCTTCATACTTAAGAAACAGACCCCAGTTCTGGCAGGCACCCACACAGTGTGGTGTGTGTGTGGAATCTCTCTCCTCAATTATAAGCTAGGGACGTTAAACGCTGACTCTAACCCACCGGATTGTTCTAAATAAAATACAAACTTGGACATACTCGCGTTGTTAAGTGCTTCACAGGAATAACCCTCTACCAGCTAGTTCCCAGCATTTATAACAATCCCCTAGCGCCATGATCGCATCACGAAAGTGACCGATTGTGTGACATGGTGGAGAACCGGGGTATATGTATAACAGCCAGGACTGGCCGGTGACGGATACATTTTCAATAAAGGCTAAAAGATCAGGACGAGAAATTCTGGCCTTTCTTTTAGTCATATGCTGCTTAATCGTTTCTTGATCATTGTCCTCAATTGCCTGCCAATGGTTGTGGAGGCGCTCATTTACATTGTACACTATTATGTACACTATTACACTATCATGACACCAAACACCACTTTTCAAAGGCAACCCATAGCATGCTAATTATAGCTTCACCAATGAGAGAATGGCATCAGACCATTTTGTAATAATCATTGCCTGCCAGTAAGTGAATAATTGTATATATATTTTTCCCAAGTCTTGCTTGTGAATTCAATTCCATTCTCACTTTTCTGTCAAGCAAGCTCCAGCCACTGTATTGACATAGCTGAAGAGACATCTTCCATTTTTAAAGCCGAGCTTCGCAGAAGACTCGAGCTTTATAGCCGTCGTAGGAGTTTCATTGTGTTCCCTCTCCACCGCCTACTACGTTTACTATAAGCACATCCGCGCTGAAATTAGTGCCCAATTTGAATATTATCAATGAAACTGAAAGCGGCCGACAATCGCCGATGTTAATGAGCTGGGAAAATGTCGTAGCCATCAAAATTAATACGCCGAGTTATTTAAAAGCGTTAGCAACAGCGGTAAAACCGCCATTAATGCGCTTACAGTTATCAAAAAATAATCGTTTTACCCACTCTGCAATGTGCAGACAGATTTGTAGTAAGTGATGCATGTTGATGTTATTTTTTCTGCCTATGCATGTTAAATATTATTCAAAATGAAACAAATGTTCTTGATTTAACATCAATGATTTGGAAATGCTGATAAAATATTACTGCCGCCTTATGATGTGTGAATAAATAAAATATGAAAAACATTACTTAAACCATTGTACTTTATTTCACTATAAGTCGTGGTTACTCAGCATAAAAAGTGAGCACTGGAGTTATTTTTTTAAATATTATTTATTGAAACTGTTCATGGTCAAAATTTTGCAAAAAATATTGGCCCATCAAGTACAGAATTGACCCATTGATTTGCCTTACCAAGGGGCCAATTGTCCCACTACAAGTTTAGACCAACAAGAACTCTGCTTTGTTATGTCCTGACACAGTTATGTACACAGATAAGAAGTATTTTTAGAGAAAATGAAATGATTGTGCTAGACTAGTATTTGCCTTATGACTCACCATAAGCTAGAAAAAGACAAATAGGATGGGTTATAAAGTGTTATGCAGTGCTGACTATCATCAAGGGGATGAATTTGTATTTAGTCATCTATCTAGGGGTAGACAATGTGTTGCTAACTGTTTTATATTTCTACTGACTGCATTTGAAGAAAATTTTACTATGCACTCTTAGCCGCATAGCACTCTAAAGCTCGGCTTTTCAGGACTCTCAGTTACTATATCAAGTGGCCAAGACCTTATAAAAAGGGGCCGTCAGAACTCTCATTAAGTATTTCTTCAATACCAGAATCTTTCATGAATGATCCGATGCAACGTGTGACATTTTCACAAATGTGAAAACCACCAAGACGGACTACTACTGACTTGTACTTTTTAGGATATGCAGAAGTAATACCTGTGTGAAACAAATTCCACCACACTAATAATATCGAACAAAGTATGGAATTATGCTTCGGTCATACATATATTCATGTACATTATTTTAAAATAGAAAGTCCATAACTGCTATATATTTGTAAATATATGGTATATATAGGGAGAATAAAGGGCATCGGTTCACTGTACAGGAGTAAGCTATGAATGTAATTACGTAGACTTCGACAATGTCATAGATTGCTTCAACAGTCATAGCCGTGTAATAGCTGTGTTAAAACCAATAAGCCAGTATCACAATGAATAATTTGTGTCAGTTTATTCTTTTCAAGAACAAAAAACAAAACAAATATAGATATCAAGCTAATGGTATCATATACATTGGACAATAAGTGTCTAAAGTCAAAATCGGTTGATGTGATGGCCACCATCTTGGATTTATGATTCCAGTATAAGTCAACAGCAGTTCAAAATACTTGAATACAATAACAATACTCTGATCAGTTAAAGACACCTGATGGAAAAGGGACAAGACCTCATAAAATGGGAATGATTCCAACTAGACTTCTATAATTCAAAAAAATTCCGTCAAACGTCATTTTGGTGTAGATCTAGGGCAGCCATCTTTGAACTCGGCCGTCTTCTACACAAAAACTGAAGAAGCTAATGATGTTTTGTTATGAGAATGATAAAATAGACGATATGTAGATGTTTTCGGCCAAATAAAAACCAGATTAGATAATTAGTTTTTAAACTCGGTCTTAAGCAAATGTTGGTATATTCTGAAACCAAAGTGATTTTTTACCGAAAATTTCTAAATTATGATGATTATTATATTCATCTGGTATTTGTAGGCACTTTTAACTCTTTGGCTAGAATTCTACCACAGTTTTGAGAAGACAGAAACCATCAAGAAACCCTGTAAGGCCAAGATTAGTAGTTGGGGAGCCATCCGATGAAAAGCAGTCGTTGGACGTTTTTCAATATAATTGAATTCAGAAAATCGTGTCCTGAAAAGTTGTGCAAGAGTTTCAGCATTGCCAACGTCACATTTCATGACCCCAAGGGATACTCCTATATGGAAATAAAGTCAGAAATTTTATAGCAGACCAGACCTACCATGTTCTTAATTTGAGTACTTTTCACTGGGTGGCTCCCCAACTACTAGATCTGTTTTGTTTTTGACACGTTGACACCGTTTTGCTTGAGAACGTCGTAACTTTTTTATTTCTTAGAATTTAAAATTCGAACAAGTATCACTTTGAAGGATACTACTTCTAGTTTGATTTATTGTAACTTGTACCGTACATCTTAAACATGGGATGCGGTTTTACATACAACAATCGTATGTGTCTATGTGTTCAGTAATTATTTATCTATGACCTGTATAGATCTAGTCTAAATGTGTTTTTTCAGCGACTAAACGTTACTCGCTCTAATTCGAGATTTTTCAACACATGACATGCAGGAACATGTTGACGCAACCGATCGTAGAACTATCATGAAACTCATGAAACACATGGAAATGGATTGAGCACGAATGATATATGGTACTGCTGCATAATACGTTGGCAATGCTACTCACTATGACAGAGTGTCTGTGCGTCTTGGTGTGTGCCGCCGCCTCCGACGCCCCAAGTGGACAAGTGGACAAGTGGATTGGGACCGACGCCGAAAACTTCAATAAGACCCTAGGGATCAGTCAACCACACGGTAGCATTCCACCACTCAGCGATGAAGTAAATAACCAACGAAGAGCAGCAGGTATAGCTCTAGATGGATTTTATGATCTCCCGTTTGCCTGCGATTTTGAGAAAGACCTTTGTAAACTGAGGTTCAAAGACTTGAATACAGACTGGTCGAGAACAACTGCAGAAAGGTCGGTTACTCCAATTTCCGGGGACCATTTTCTCATCACCAAGAAGGCAGACAACACGTATACTGCAATACTGAGGTTCCCTTTTTGGGATTTTCTTCTGAATAAATGGATCGAAGGTGAATGGGTAAAGTTTGAAATAGACAAAAATCGTTATTTTGTAAATGATAGTCTGGACCTCTGTTTCCAGATGTTGTATTACCGTCACGAACCTGAACAAGGCAATGATGCTAGCATAGAAATGTATTTCAAGGATGAACATAAAGAGACCATCAAAGAGACTGGGCCACACTGGCTTTATTACAGAGCCATCCTTCATCCTAAACGTTATCATTATATTGTATTAAAAAGCTCTGTTTCAACTGATGGGGTGTTTGCTTTAGACCACATTCGTTTAGGATGTCCCGCACCAGAGCCACCAACCACCACCACCACCACCACCACCACCACCCTGCCAACCCCGACCAACACAACCACCAAGAAGAACAACACAGGTAAGGCCCAATAGGTTTAAGCTTCAGCATTCAAGCATAGAGGTATGTACATGTTTAATGAATGAGGCAATGGCTAACAACAGGCGCAGCTAGTTAAAAATAATGATACACTGAAAGCAAAGATATACTAGATATAAACTATTCTACACTAGATATCTGGGGGAGCATTGCCCCAGACCGCCCTAGATAGGCGCTGACCCTACGGGCTGGCGCGCATTCCAACCTTCGGACTCATTGAATGTTTCCAGGCCACCGGTTCCTCCAAATTCTGGATATGCCACTGCATTTTGACAGAAAAAAATCCATGGCTATACTCCAGGTCAAAAAAATGCAACGTACTCTGTGAGAGTTAAAAATAGAATATTGCTCACTCAGCATTGCCTAGTCAGCAGTTCACCGGATACGACTCACTTCCGGCTACAGGTACACGGTGCTATATAAGCTTGTAGGAGACTTTGAGTAGGCAGTCAATAACCAGATAGAACTGGAGCTGCGTCCGTGTTGTACTTGGGCACTTCATCATTTTTGCACATGACAACTCCATTGTTCAGTACAAAAAAAAAATACAGATTTATAAATCTTTTTTCCCCCAGGTGGTTTTGATATCGAGGCAAGTACGAAGTATGCTCCGCCGACCGCTCTCCTTATCCTCGCACTGCTGGGGACATTAATTGTAATCATCTGGTATCACAAATCAAAAAAGAAAACCGATGATGAAGATGAAGATTCGGATGAAGATGAAGATGAAGTTTAGAGTTGCAGGAACTGGTTAATACGATGGTCTTAGCAATTCCTAGTGATCTAATCCAACAGCTGATGATTGTGTTGTATTTAAATCATTATCATTTAAGGACATATGCACTATAGTTGCGATGATGTATTCGTGTCGAAATATATGAGATACAGGGCGATTTCTAGCTTTGCTTCCATCGGTGAACACTATTCAGAGGTATTGTTTTGCAACTGGAATATGTTTTGTTCGAGAAAAAAATTACCACTTTTTCTGTCTGCTGGGAACAGTTTATGACCCAACATCACCAAACTTGATATTTGCTATTTATATATTACTCCCCTGGTGAGATATAATATTTACAACATCATTTTGTGTGTTTATATTTTCGATGGAAACTATCATCATGCCTATTAAAATATCATCAACACGACCCGTCATGTACAATACCCTTGGTATTTTTACCCGTAGACGATAATGGAAGATAAGTTACATATAGACAACACCGGGTGAGTTGTTAACATTGATTATTTTATTGGGCAAGTTCTTGGGGCGTATCACGGCTCGACCTTCGGGCTCGCCGTGATACGCCA
This sequence comes from Streblospio benedicti, assembly GCA_019095985.1. Lineage (NCBI taxonomy): Eukaryota > Metazoa > Annelida > Polychaeta > Spionida > Spionidae > Streblospio > Streblospio benedicti. The sequence goes on along the minus strand of CM032666.1, from coordinate 23,427,194 downwards.
CAAGAACGAGCCCAATAAAATAATCAACGTTACACAACGAACCCGTTTTTGTATTTATCAGTCTTTGCTAAACAATTACAACATTGTTTAAAAATAAACTGGCATATATTCAGCACATTTAACAAGGCAATTCATTAATAAATTACAAAATGCAATAATATGTAGGAATACACTGCATAATCATGAGAGAACACGGCGCAGTCACTTGCTAGACATAGAGTCGCATAGCGGTCGGCAGTTCTTCAGTACAGGGAGATGTAATTCAAATCATGAATAGGTGCTTGTACGAGAATGTAGCTGTCTGTGGATCATGGTACGAAACACGTCGTGCGTCCGACCAGAAAATTGCGTGAGTCTAGTCAGTCGATTTGGAGTTTTCCATTGTTGACATAAAACAATTCATCCGAACGTTTTCACACTCTGAAGACTGTCTAGTTTCTTATTTTCACCATAATAAATAATAAAATATATAGCAATGAGTCCGATTTTTTTACAAAATCGTGTAATACCCCGGGGTAACACCCAATGCATTTGACAGCTAACATCCAAACGCTGAGTGTTAGATTTGGCGATGCATGTGATTAATGGTCAAATTAAACTATTTAGTTAAAACAATTACATAGACTTATGTATATGAATAGAATTGCATATTACTGCAGATTATTTCCATCAAAATTATATATTAATACGACAATGTATAACAGAGATATGACCCAATGTATGTTTGTTTTGTTTTTTATTGTGGCTACACCTGTCGTCGCCTGCTGATATTGTCAGTAGACTTTTTAGGATCATGCAACGATGTCACAGGTTCAACTTAAGTTAAACATAGTAAATGCGGTAGTTTTTAGCTAATTTTACTCTGGGACGGAAGAAAAATATATTATCTGTGACGTATGTAAGTGAGATTGCTGAAGTCTAAAGTTTTATTGAGCTGTGTGCGTTCAAAATGTATTGCGCAATTTCTCCCATAAGCATAACATTACGACGTCCGGTATCATCGCTAGGTCCATAATCCAGTTGAATTTAGTCTGGTTGTAACGGTAGTTCCTGTTCTCGTAACTTTCATGCCCTATATGGTCAGATTTCTGCACTACAGTTACGTCGGCGGTATGACAGCTATGCAAGCTATTCTGTGAGATCTAAGGATAAGGTTAAGGATCATTTATTAGCCAAAAAGGAATTTTTTGTGAACATGTCAAAAACAGATAACACAACAGTACAAACATAAAGACAATAATATACATAAATGACACATAACAAGAGAGTACATGTACAAACAATAAGACAATACAAGTATGCATAGCAACAAAAATAGTTTTACAGATGTACACTTACAAATACTGACATTTACATAATACTGACACTTGACATAATATTGTTAATATAATACTATTAGTATAATACTGTACAGTTGAGCGAGATTATTTGCTAAGATTAGACTACTAGATTCTCATTGAAAATTCTTATGGCAGTAGCGACAAAGGCATTATGAGATCTTTCTGTTCTTGTATGAGGCATGTTGAGTCTCCGACCAGATGGAAGCATTTTGAATTGGCCGTGAAGAGGGTGAGTGACATCTGACATGATACGATTAGTGAGAGACAAACATCGATTTTTGTGATTATGGCTGGATCACCAATAAATTTGTGGAAATCTACACTTACTAGTTTTTTTCATTTTTTAGATAGTTTAGTTAGGTCTGCTTTGTTCTTTTCATTAGCTTTATTAAACCAGCATGCTACAGGGTACATTGTGACACTTGACACAACAGAGTTGAAAAGGGGAGCAATAATTTTAGGATTAACATTTAGTTTTCTTAGGCATCTAACATGATAGAATCTTTTGTTTGCTTTTTTTAATTTGGTTAGCTATGTGAGAGTCCTATGACAGGTCATTACTGATGATACAACCTAAATATTTATACTCTTGTACAATATTAACACTACTGCTATTAATCGTGATAGGATTTTTTTTGGTTTTTCTTTCTTCTAAAATCTATTACTAATTCCTTTGTTTTATTTACGTTTAAGTTTAGAAAGTTATTATTTCACCATTCGCTTACAAATTTGATTGCACTTCTATACTCAGATACATTATCATTTTCAATCAATCCTACCACAACTGTATCATCAGCAAATTTTATGATTTTCACATTATTATTCCTCGCTAGATCATTGGTGTACAAAACGAACAAAAAGGCAGAGAGTATGCATCCTTGGGGAACACCTGTGTTTGTTGTTATCATTGATGATTGTTCATGGCTGGTTCTTACATATTGTTGTCTATTTGTGAGGAAGTCCATTATAAAGAGTTGCATATTTGCTGGTACGTTGTGGAGGTCTAGTGTTTGGATCAATATATGAGGCTGTATTGTGTTGAAGGCAGAGCTGTAATCGATGTTTTTTCTTGGAGTTTTCTTTAGTTTAATAAAATCGATTGAGGTTTTCCTAGAAGTAGCAGGTGTGCTAGATTCATGAACATATTTGAAGTGGGGCAAAAGTAGACCGGTTGACAATTAACCATATTCGCAATCCATATATGGACAGTCCTGATACAACATATTTTTACAAGGCAGTTCTGGAGGTGGATAGCGACTGAAAATACATGCAAAAGACTGATACATCGTGAAGCAATATTCCTATGATGATAATTTGATTCCAGGTTTCTGCCACTTTCTCCTATGTACGTTTCATTGCAGCTTGGACAAGAGATGCACCACGCCGTAACCCGGGGTCCGTATGATGCCCCGGGGTGCCGTAAAATGCACACCCCGGGATGTCGTAATGCCCCGTTTCTCTCATGATATTTCCGTATATCGGTCGTTGCTAAAGGGAGACCACCAAAGAATGACGGCGTGTGCATTTTCGTTTGTTCACAATGTACTAGGTTGGAAATCGAGTTTTAATCAATTAA
>CM032666.1:23394553-23414553 GCA_019095985.1 Streblospio benedicti | reverse complement strand
AGAATCTACCTGTACCCTCATATTATAGGAGCAACAACCAAAATCTGGATCCTCTTTATATACAGGAACATTTGTGCATGCAGGTGTTACCAATTTCAAGATCTGATGAAGGCATAAAAAATTTACAAGAAAAAATAACAAATGTATCGTAACATTTATTTAAATATTTTCATAGTCCAAACAGATTAACAATCCTTTTTGACAATTAATTAACCAATTAAATCATACTATATTAACCTTGTGGATTAAAAATCAGACAACCAACGAAGAGACACCTGCAGCATATGATCCACTGAGCCATGAACGTGGTCACAATGAAATTTTTATTGATAATTTTGTTTTTCCCAAACCGCTTGAACTGGCTTCAAAATTATTTTAGATGTTATTGTGACTTTCCATCTACAAATATGTAAATATAAATGTACCTCTAAATTTTACACAGGAACATTCGTACATGCAGCTGTTGCCAGTTGGTATACAAACAAAAGGTCATTTGTGATGAATTCAGTTCACACATCAGTTTTTCAAACAGATGAAATTCAGTGCCAGACGGGAACGGCACCAGACAAGAGTCGTTACTAAAATACCAGTAATTAAGCATAGTTAGATACAGTTCACTCCTAAATGGATAACATGGATTTATGTACAAGATTACATTAATCATAAACATTCAAAATTGTCACCTATAATTTATGCAACAAGACTTCAAAAAAACAAAATACAAAATACAAAAAATACTGACCCGTTAATTTATGGTCTCTGACGCTTTAGTTACAAGTATCGAACCAGTAAAAGAGAAAAGTCTGCTTTAGCGTGCTAGTTTCTTCGTGAGGAGCGATCTCTGGTGGAGCTACCGCCTCCAAAACCGCCCAAGCCTAAGGGGTCATCATCATCTTTACCGCCAATTGAGCTCCTTCTGCCAACTGATGGCCGTCGCTCAGGTGCTCCGGCCGCCGCACTTGGCTGATAACCACCACCTGTACCATCCCGATCTCTGGACGAGGTATAAGAGGTGTTTAAAGCATCCCCGAAGGGGTCGTCCGAGGCACCCACTGAAGACCGCCTGCCAACTGATGGTCGCCGCTGCGGGGGCTCATAGCCTCCGCTTGCCCCCAGGCCCAACCCATCGGTGCCAGTTTGCGGTTCTTCTGCCGTATACGATGGCTGCCGGTCGAGACCACCACCTGCTGCGGGTTGCTGTCGTGAAACGCCCGTGCCAATAATACCACCAAGGCCACTGTTGTCTTCGATTGATGACCTTCTTCCTGCAGCGGGCCTTCTCCCTGGCTCATAGCCTCCTCCCGCGGCGGAAGGCGGCTCCCGGCTTGAAGAGTAACTGGACGGGCCCTTGGGTGGCTCCCTCGACTGCGAGTAACTCAGCAGGCCTGTGCCACCGCTGCCGATGGAATCCCTCCTGCCGAACGACCCTCTACGCTCCAAGCCGCCGCCTCCAGCTGTGGTACCGTAGGCGCCGACGCCCACAGCCATGGAGGAGCGCCGGCTGGAGAGGGCGCCTTTCTCGCTGATGGAGCCACGCCGGCCAAAGTTGGAGGGCGCGTGGCTCTCGATGCCGACAAGCTGCACAATCTTCTCACACACACTGATCATCGCCGTGCTCTGCAAGTGCAGTAAATTATACACTTTTCATTTTTTTAACTACGCTAACAAGATATGAAATCAAAAAGACAATAGAGAATACAAGGATAGCATTTCTAGAATAGACATATTTTAAACGCCAATGACTGCCGTGCTAAGAGGTAAGCTTTGTGCACTTTGTCAAATTTCAATTCATTCATCGCCCAGTAGTAGATATACCATTATGTCCACACATAAGAGACCGTTTTTTTATATATGTTAGCCCTCTTTTTGTAAATAATCCAATGGTTGGTCATTGCCAATAAGAGGATGTCATAAGGTTCAAAATTAAACCTATGGGTCCATACCTGTATTACCGTATTTCCATGTTTTGTAGCCGCTGCCTAAATTGTAGCCTCCCCTCTAATAGATGTGTCAGGTTAGACACAATTTTAAATCACTAAACCTCTACTTCGTATAAACGCCTCCTTCATATTAACACCTATTCAAGGCCGGTGCTTATCAAAAGAGAATGCCGCTGGCGGCAAGTTGATTGATATGCTTCTAACCCACCTGTGTTATTTTGCATGTAACTTTGTTAATCCCAATCTGATTTTGACAGTTTGTAGCCAAGAACATCATGGATATCTTCATGTGAACCATTATATGAATATTTATATAATTACCAAAGAGAAAAAATGTTTATTACGTTAAGAATGTGATCACACAGTAATACTTGTAATTATACACTTGGGAACAATTGGGGGCGTTTATTTGAAGTTACTTGAGTGAGATACAATGGCTTCCTCAGGTATGTTGAACTTACGTTGGTCAAATAATAGAAATTTATCTGTGTTACATCCGTTAAAATAATTGAGTAGATAGATTTTAGGTAGATGCTTGTTTCAAATTTGATTTTTAATTTTTTAAAAATTTTGAATTTATTGATAAATAAATAAATTGTACAATGCGAAACATTGTAAAATCAATAAATTCAAAGATTTTTAAAAATTAAAAATCAAATTTGAAACAAACATCTACCTAAATCTATCTACTCAATTACGTTGGTCAATTTGTTTTGTGTTCATTAATGCCCCCTTCAAATAGACGCCGCCCTAATTTAAACGCCTATGCTAGACATGTTTTGAAAACATTAAACGCCTATGCTCCAAAACACGGAAATACAGCAAGTGATTTTTTTTTAAATGTAGCAGCATAATATACAATATTAAACAATCATTCTTGTACGGTCTACGACCATCCAAAAGTTTCTTGCGTTTTAGTTTGAAAGTATAGAACAATCACCCCTATCGAAGACCAGAAGATTTAGTTTAGAATTCATTTTATGTGAGGATGATAATCATGATATGGACTTAAATTGCATGATTATTGCATCAGTTCACCAATATCATAAGTATGTTACCGCAATACTTAGAAATCCAACCAAGCACCTAAACGAGGGATCGAACTTCATCAAATGTAACTCTACACTACGTTACTACGTTAATTTTAGCCTAGCAAAATTTCAAATTTCACTATTTAGAATTAATTAGAAGAAAATACAGAGGATGAAAAATAAGAACCTTTGAGACTTACCCATCTGTAGAACACTGCGGCTGTGTTGCCCACCCTCTGCACCCTGTCTGCAGTGAACGGTGCAAGGATGTCTTTTGCTCTCCTTGCCACTCTGATGTCCAGAGTCTCCACGTCGAAATCCATCGCTCGGTTTCGCAGACTGTCATGATCACTTCTCATCAGCAGTAACTTCACGTCACTCCAATTCTACATAGATATAATGTCATTTATAAACTTAGATGTAATAATTGATGTAACACATAGAGAATTCTTCCCCCCAGTTTATAGCTGACAACTGCTGGGTCTAATACCCCTGGACAATGACTACTGTGGCACCTTTTCACCAAGCACGTAAGGAAGGTGAATTAGACCACTTGACCAGCCTGACACAGCTACATTTTGTAAAAAAAGATCATGTAGCACATATAACATTGTTAAACTTCACTGAAGTGTATCACACATGTTGATGATTAGTTTTCCATAGATGAATTATTCAGAATAGATGAATAGGTGACACCTATTAGGTGGTCCGCGGTTCAAGTCCCAGTAGTGGCTGTGAGATAATAAACACTATAGATTTGGAGAAAAAATACAAACAAAAAGATTTCACAGTATGATAGATAAGACATTTTATATGTTTTTGTCTATTTGTATTACAGTTAAAACACAGCTTACGTCCAAATAATCTTCATTCTCTCCCAAGATGACGTATGTAGCGACCATGACCTTGTGCATAGCATCAGGAGGTTTATTGTAGGATGATACCTCAGCAATAATCTGTTTGTTATCCATTGATTTCAATTTGTTTTTCAGCTGTGCAATCATATCAAGCTGAAAAGTATGTTTGTAACGCTCTGTAAATAACATACTCTGGTAGTACCAAATATTGTCATTGATTTCTCTCATACAGATTACTTGCATTATAAATGCATCTCAATAGTCTTAAATTCATCATCAGAATGATTCTCAAAATACATGGTCTCAGCTAGAATTAAAAAAAAACAACATTTATAAGAAAAGAAAGCAACAAAATCCGCTTTGTCCTTTACCTGATCGCGAACTGCAACTGCATCTTTGAAAGTTTCCGCAAGATTTTTTGTACACTTTCCTTTCTCGGCAATCGTTATGTACCTTACAAGCGCTTCTCTGTCCCTTTCCACAGTAGCTATTCTCATACCTACAAAAGATTTATTGGCGTTTCAGCTCAGTTGAAATATGAAATCATAAAACAATACTGAATATATGGTCTATTGCAACTAAAGGTAAACAATATATCATATATATTTGCTGTAATAGAATAAATTCTGTAGGGTATGATAGTAGCCCATGCATAATTAATTGCAGTGAATATCAGCAGAGATTCAGCACGTATTCAGCTGAGTTTAAAAGTTTATGACCCAATGAGCAGGCAGCCATGGCAACTTTTTGTGAAAGTTGGCTATTTTTTACATTTGGCATCCCTGTGGTCCATGAGAAAATTGTCATGAATTTCATATTCTGTAGTTACTTTCCTCACCCTGATCAGTATCAGATATCAAGGTATGACTTCTGACACCTTGCTATTACTTATCAAAAGTGTGGCCAATCACTGACTTTCCTATCGAAAATAAAATTGGGTTGATCCTCTGACATCATCTCAACAGACATTTGTCCCCATTTTTGAAAAAAAATGTTGTTGGAGGTTTTTGGCTGATCACTCAATGAGTTTTCAAGCTAGAGAAAAATTAAATACACCGATGACATCAATGTAAGAATATGCTTTGAATAGTTGATAAATATTTGCCCATACATGTATTTCTAACAATTAAGAGAACTTAACACCTTACAGATTGGCAACCGTTTCTAGTCAATAACGATACGTATTAGAGCTAGAATAATTTTGATTAGAATTTTGGAATCAGCACAAATACCTGGTCTAGAACCAATTTAACATCGGACCGTAAAATTAAGAATTTCGATATCCTATAATTTCTTTACTCAGCCTTTACCAACATCGATAATACTGTCAATAGCCAGTGGAAAGCATGTTGATTGAGGCTAATATCAATTTAGCTGTCCAGTTTCAACATGAAGTCGAATTTGATAGGTATCATCCAATCAGCTTGCATGATTTAAACAGGTCACATTTATCAATAAATTATCACAAACCACCGTCTGGTAAAAGATGTCGGAGGTCATATCTTAACATCTGATACACCGGGTGAGTCTCCTGGTTGGAAAAAAAAGAGAGAAAAAAAAATACAGAATATACATTGTACCTGGGCCTAACTGTTCGAGTAACATAACTTTCTTCCTTGCATGTTGCAATTCGTATTCCTGGCATTTTTTCTCTATGGCTCCTAGGATGGCTTGCTTTATACTTTGGACAGTGCCGTTTTCCATGGCATAGACGAGTACCTGCATGGCTTGTTCTGCACAAAATGAGATCAACGTTTAAAGAAAATTATTTTTGGTATTAATATTTGAAACATTTGGACACTTCTTTGCCTGTTGATATTAAAGAGTAGCCAGCGAAGGGGCTACTTGCTATAAAGTAACATGTGGCATTAAAACTTTTGATTGTGGATGAAATAGATTGTGAAAATGAGTAGAAGGTAAGATACTATCAATCAGATTCTTTCAATACCCTATTATTAATGATATAGCCGACAGGATAACAAAGTACTTTCACTAAATGGGAGGTGTCTTTGTTAATGTGGTGTTCTTAGTGTAGGTTCACATGCAAGCAATATCACTCGTGCTGTCACTACATTGCTCAGGCGATTTTTTCGCTCATGTGGCGGCAAACCACCTAAGTGACGAAGTGATAATGCAATTTTAGAATTCAATTGATGTCCTGTTACCTTCTGTCTATCATCGCAAAATCACCAGAGAAGTCATATCAAAAGTTGCCGTCCATGTGAACACACACATCGCCTGATCAATTTTCATCTCTTGCATTTGAAAGTGCACTTATGATGAGGTTTTACTTGTACAATTTATAAATTGAGAAATGATCATGAAGGACAGACAAATTAGGCTGTCTGTCTGTCTGGGGTAGGCCCGGGTGTGGTGGGAGGGGGGGCAGGTTAAACAGTTATATGCTATCTTATATCGATATGACAGATAAATGGTGACTCAGCCTATCAACAGGCCAGTGTAATTCAGAAATTAGTCTACCCTTGTCCCCTTAAAGATATTGCTCAGCCAAAAACTTATTGGTTCTGTAAAATCCAGTATCAATAAACGATGCCTTATCCATTGCAAGTGTCATGAAAATAATATTTATATTCTTCACGTTTAAATACTTATTTCACTTTTTCAAATACCATGCTGTTATGTTAGCTAAAACACAAGGTCAAGTAACGTTGCATAATCGAATTATGTTCGCCAGACGTATCATCATGATATCCAGCAGAAGACTAAACATTTATCATTAGCAAGATAGGGGGCTTCTTACGTGTACCGTGTAGTAACAAGTTACGTCTGACGAAAATCATTGGATTATATTTTGGGCTATGACGTGTTTTGGCGTTTCATGGCTGGCATTTTATAGCATGGTATTTACATTGCTCTAGATATTTCAATACGCTGTTTACATGAAAAAATAACTTTCAGAATGGACAGAACACATCATAATGCTTCTCCACAAACATAATTGTTAGGCCACTGAGCATAACCTTTAAGACAATGGTTAACGTATCCAGATTATTACCTTTTTCTCTTCGCTCTCTTTCGTTCTTCATTTTCTCCTCCTCCCTTTCTTTTTCCAACCTTTCTTTTTCTAGCTTGATGTTTCTCTGCCTTTCTTCTTCTTGTCTTAATTCTCTTGCTTCTCTTTCTCTCATAAGTTTTTCTTCCTCCATTTTCAAACGTTGTTCTTCTAGCCATCTTCTTTTTTTCTCTTCTTCCATTTGCTTTTTCAAAGCCTCTCTGTCAGCTTTTTCTCTCAAAAACTGCTCTCTTGCTTCTTCCTCTTTTCTCTTCTTTTCTCTCTCTAATTTCCTCAATCGCTCTTGTTCTGCTAGTATACGCTGTTTTGCTTCCTCCTCTTTTTTCTTTCTTTCTATTTCTTCTATTTTTCTTAATTTTTCTTCTCTTTCTCTTATCAATTGCTGTTCTTTTTCTTTCCTTATCTTTTCATCTCTTTCTTCCTTTAGCCTCTCTTGTTCTAATCGATATCTTTCTTCTTCCTCTTTTCGGATTCTCTCTGCTTCCTTTCGTTCTTGCTCTTCTCGCTCCCTCCATATTCTTTCTTGCTCTTCCTTTTCCTTCTTTAATCTTTCCTCTTCTAGTCGTGCCCTTTCCTTTTCCTCTGCTTCTTTTTTCAATCTTTCAGCTTCCAGTTTCTTCAATCTCTCAACTTCTGCTTTCATTTTTGCTTCTTCTTCTATTCGTCTTTGTATTTCTCTTGCCTTTTCTTCAATGAATCTTTGTTCTTCCTCTCTTACTTTCCTCAATCTCTCCTCTTCCTCTTTCTCTCTTTTCAGCTTTTCTTCCCGCTCCTTCTTCATTCTCTCTTCTTCTTCTTTCAGCTTCCTGTGAGTTTCTTGTTCTCTTCTTACCCTTTCTTCTTCTCTTAGTTTCTTTTCTATTTCTTCTTGTTCTACTTTAAGTTTCTTTGCCTCTAGAAATTTTTTCATTTTTTCCTTAGCTTTTCTAAGTTTTGCTTGTTCTTTCAGCTTTCTCAGTTTTTCTTCTTTTTTCTTCTCCTTCAATGCTTCTGCTTCAGCTTTCAGGCGTGCTTCCTCTTCTCTTAGGCGCTTATCCTCTTCTTCATCGTCTTCTTCTGTTGCAACTACCTCACGTACTACTCTTTCTTTACGCACTATTTCACATTCTTTCTTTGGCTTTGCTTGTTTCATCCAATTTGCTTCTTTTTCTATGTACATCTTTTCTCTTTCTTTTCTCAACTTTTCACGCTCTAACTGCACTTTATCCATTTCCGCTTGGAATCGTTTCTCCTCTTGCTCTAATCGCTTTTTTTCTTCTCCACCTATACTCTTGTCTTGTTTTAATTTAGTCACCCTTTCTATCTCTTTTACTAGCTTTTCTTGTTGCAATCTCAATTTTTCATCTTCACCATCGATTCGTAGTCTTTCGTCTCTTTCTTTCCATAACATTTCTTTCTCTTTTTTAACTTTAGCAAGTTCAATCTTCAATTTCTCTTCCTCATATTTGATACGTTTTTCGTCTTCAAATAATAGCCGTCTTTCATCTTCATTTATATGCTTTGCTTCTTTTGATTTGGTCAATCTTTCCTTTTCTATTCCTAATTTTTCAAGTTCTGATCTCAATTTCTCATGTTCCGCATTGATTCGTTCTTCGTCTCCTCTTTCTTTCCTTAAAATTTCTTTCTCTTTCTTTAAGTTTTCAAATACCACACGAAATCTTTCTTCACCAGCTTTGATACGTTTTTCCTGTTCTTCAAATTGTTTTTTCTCTTCAGCACTTAGCGTCTTAGCTTCTTTTGATTTAATCGCTCTTTCTTTCTCTTTTATTAATTTTTCAAGCTGCAATCGCACTTTTTCTTCTTCAGCATTGATTCTGGGGTCCTCTCCTTTTTCCTTCCATAATATTTGTTTCTCTTTTCCTAATATTTCAATTTGTAATCTCAATTTTTTCTTTTCACCATTGATTCGTTTTTCTTGCTCCTCTATTAGTTTTCTATCTTCTTCACTTAGATTCTTAGCTTCTTTAGATTTGATTAATTTCTCTTTTTCAATTCCTAATTTTTCAACTTGCGATCTCAATTTTTCTTGTTCCGCATTGATTCGTTTTTCCTGGCCTTCAATTCGTCTTTTTTCTTCTACACTGAGGACCTTATCTTCTTTTGATTTAGTCATTCTATCTTTCTCTATTCCTAATTTTTCAGCTTGCAATCTCAATTTTTCTTTGCTCTCAATGATTCGATTTATCTGGTCTTCTATTCTTTTTTTCTCTTTCTACACAAAGGTTTTATCTTCTTTTGATTTAGTCAATCTTTCTTTCTCTTGTCCTAATTTTTCACGTTGCAATAACAATTTTTCTCCTGAAGTCACTTTTTCTTTCTCTTTTACAAATTTTTCTTTTTCTTGTACTACTTTTTCATGTTGCGATCTCAATTTTTCTTGTTCAGCAATAATTTGTTTTTCCTGGTCTTCTATTCGCTTTTTCTCATCTTCACTTATGTTTTTATCTTGTTTTGATTTAACAGCTCTTTCTTTCTCCTTTATTAAGTTTTCAAGTTGCAATCGCAATCTTTCGTCTTCAGCATTAATTCTTAAGTCGTCTCCTCGTTCTCTCCATAACAATTCTTTCTCTTTTCCTAATTTTTCAATTTGCAATCTCAATTTTTCTTGTTCAATATTTATTTCTTTTTCCTGGCCATCTATTCGCTTTTTCTCAGCTTCACTTAGTTTCATACCTTCCTTTGATGTAGTTACTCTTTCCTTCTCTTTAACTACTTTTTCATGTTGTGATCTTAACTTTTCTTGTTCAGCATTGATTCTTTTTTCCTGTTCCTCTAATCGTTTTTTGTCTTCTGCACTGAGTTTTTTATCTTCTTTTGATTTAATCACTCTTTCTTTCTCTTTTACTAATTCTTCAAGTTGCAAGCGTAATTTTTCTTCTTCAGCATTGATTTGTGGGTCCTCTCCTTTTTGCTTCCATAATAATTGTTTCTCTTTTCCTAATTTTTCAACTTGCAATCTCAATTTTTCTTGGTCACTATTGATTTGTTTTTCCTGGTCAGCAATTCGATCTTTCTCTTCTTCACTTAGCCACATAGATTCCTTTGATTTTATCCCTCTTTCTTTCTCTTTTTCTAATTTTTCAAGTTGAGATCTCAATTTTTCTTCTTCAGCATTAATTTGTGGGTCCTCCCCTCTTCCTCTCCATAACATTTCTTTCTCTTTCCCTAATTTTTCAAGTTCCAATCTGACTTTATCTTCTTCAGCATTGATTTGTTGTTCACCTTCTCTTTCTCTCCATAATATTTCCTTCTCTTTCTTTAAGTTTTCCAGTTCCACATGCAATTTTTCTTGTCCTGCTTTGATACGATTTTCCTGGTCCTCTAATTGCTTTTTTTCTTCTTCACTTAGACGCTTTCCTTCTTTAGATTTATTCAATTTTTCTTTATCTATTTCAAAAGTTTCAAGTTGCGACCGCAATTTCTTTTGTTCAGCATTAATTCGTTGTTCATCACCTCTTTCTCGCCACAATATTTCTTTCTCAATTTTTAAGTTTTCAAGTTGCGCATGCAGTTTTTCTTCACCTGCTTTGATACGTTTTTCCTGCTCATCTAATTGTTTTTTTGCTTCTTCACTTAGACTACTTGCTTCTGTAGATCTGATCACTTTTTCTTTCTCTATTCCTACTTTTTCAAGTTGCGATCTTAATTTTTCTTGATCATAATCAATCCGTTTTTCCTGTTCCTCTAATCGTTCTTTCACTTCTACACTCAGATTATTTGCCTCTAGTGATGTAGCCAATATTTCTTTTTCCTTTCCTAACGTTTCAAGTTGAGATTGCAAATATTCTTCTGCACGATTTATTTGAATATCATCCCCTCTTTCTGTCCATAACATTTCTTTCTCTTTTCCTAACTTTTCAAGCTGTGATCGCAATATTCCTTCTTCAGCTTTGATTCTTTGTTTGTCTTCTCTTGCTCTCCACATTATTTCTTTCTCTTTTTTCAATTTTTCTAGATCCAAACGCAATTTTTCTTCCCCAGCTTTGATAGGTTTTTCTTGTTCATCTAAACGTTTTTTATCTTCTTCACTTAGACTCTTTCCCTCTCTTATTCTATTCAGCTTTTCTCTCTCTTTCCCCAATCTATCAAGTTGCAATCTTAATTTTTCTTCTTCAGAATTTATTCGTTGTTCTCCTTCTCTTTCTCGCTTTAATATTTCTTTCTGTTTTTTGACATTTGCCAGTTCCGTTTTCAATTTTTCTTCTCCAGCTTTGATTCGTTTTTCCTCTATTTCTAATAGATTCTTTTGATCTTCACTTAAATTTTTTGCTTCTTTTGATTTAGCCACTTTTTCTTTTTCTTTATTTAAGTTTTCAAGTTCAACTAACAATTTTCCTTCTTCTGACTGCAATTTCTCTCCGTCTTTTGTTTGCCTTTCTTTCCTTACTATTTCTATCTCTTTCTTTAATTTTTCAAGTTGCGTCTTCAATTTTTCTTCACTAGCTTTTATACCATTTTCGTCTTGCTCTAATCGCCTTTTCTCTTCTGGATTAAGATTCTTTATTTCTTTTAATTTATTCACCTTTTCTTTCTCTAATCTTAACATATCAAGTTCTATCTGCAACTTGTCTTGTTCAGTGTCCAATCGATTTTCATCTTTTCTTTCCCTCCACCTTGCCACTTTTTCTACATACATCTTTTCTCTGTCTTTTTTAAACTTTTCACGTTCTATCTTCAATTTATCTAATTCTGAGTTGATTCGTTGCTCTTCTTGTTGCAATTGTTTTTTCTCACCTTCACTTAGATTTGGTGCTTCTTTTAGTTTAGCTATCTTATCTTTCTCTTTTGCTAATTTTTCTTGTTGCAATATCAATTTATCTTCTTCAGCATTGATTCTTTGTCTGTCTTCTCTTTCCTGCCTTACTATTTCTTTCTCTTTTTTCAATTTCTCTAGATCTATCTTCAATCTTTCTTCACCAGCTTTGATACGTTTTTCCTCTTCATCTAACTTGCTTTTCTGTTCTGGACTTAAATTCTTTGCTTCTTTTAATTTAGTCACCTTTGCTTTCTCCAATCTTAAGACATCAAGTTCTATCTGCAATTTGTCTTTTTCAGCATCCAATCGATTCTCCTCTTTTTTTTCTTTCCACCCTGCTATTTTTTCTGCGTATATCTTTTCTTTCTCTTTCTTAAACTTTTCACGCTCTATCTGCAATTTATCTATTTCAGAGTCAATTTGCTGTTCCTCTTGCTCTAATTGTTTTTTCTCAGGTTCACTAAGATTCTTTGCTTCTCTTGCTTTAGCCACTTTTTCTTTCTCTCTTAGTAATTGTTCTTGCTGTAATCTGACTTTATCTTCTTCGGCACTGATTTGTACTCTGTCTTCTCTTTCTCTCCGTACAATTTCTTTCTCATCTTTTAATTTCTCAAGTTCCTTTTTCATTTTTTCTTCCCTAGCTTTAATACCTTTTTCCTCTTCGTCTAATAGTTTTTTCTCTTCTGCACTTACATTCTTTGCTTCTTTTGACTTGACACTTTGTCTTTCTCTTTTTGCAACGTTTTCAAGTTGAGATACCAATTTGTCTTCTTCAGCGGTGATGAGCTTTGCCTCCTCTTCCAATCGTTCTTTCTCGCTTGCACTAAGCAGAGCTGTTTGTTCTTTTGATTTAGTTAATTCATCTTTATCTTTTCTTAATTTTTCAAGTTGAGATTGCAATTTCTCTTCCTCAGCATTGATTCTTGGGTCATCTCCTCTTTTTCTCCATAAATTTTCTTTCTCTAGTCTTAATATATCAAGTTCCTTCTGTAATTTGTCTTCATCAGAGTCCAATCGATTTTCATCTTTTCTTTCACTCAACCTTGCTACTTTATCTGCATTCAACTTTTCTTTCTCTTTTTCAAACTTTTCATTTTCTATCTGCAGATTACCTATTTCAGAGTTGATTCGTTCCTCCGCTTGTTGCAATTGTTTTTTATCCCCTTCCTTTAGATTCTTTGCCTTTTTTAATTTAGTCACCTTTTCCTTCTCTTTTAGTAAATTTTCTTGTTGCGATTGCAGTTTATCTTCTTTAGCACTGACTTGTATTCCATCTTCTCTTTCTCTCCGCACAATTTCCTTCTCATTTTTTAAGTTTTCAAGTTCCATCTCTAATTGTTCTTCCTTAGCTATGATAAGCTTTTCTTCTTCCTGTAATTGTTTTTTATCATCTTCACTTAGATTCTTTGCTTCTTTTGATTTAGTTGCTTTTTCTTTCTCTTTTCGTAATTTTCCAAGTTGCGATTCCAATTTTTTTTCTTCACCACTTATTAGTTTTTCCTGGTCCTCTAATTCCTCTTTCTCTTCTGCACTCAGATTCTTTGCTTCTTTTGATTTAGCTAATTGTTTTTTCTTTTTTCTTAATTTTTTAAGTTGAGATTGCACTTTTTCTTCTTCAGCATTGATTCTAGGATCTTCTCCTCTTTTCCTCCATATATTTTCTTTGTCCAGCTTTAATATATCAAGTTCCGCCTGCAATTTGTCTTCTTCAGAGTCCAATTGATTTTCCTCTTTTTTCCCCCTCCGTCTTGCTTCTCTTTCTAAGTGTATATTTTCTCTCTGTTTTTTGAATATTTCACGTTCAGTCTGTAATTTATCAATTTCAGAGTTAATATTTTGTTCCTCCTGTTCTAATTGTTTTTTCTCATCTTCACTTAAGTTCTTTGATTCTTTTGCTTTAGCCACCTTTTCTTTCTCTTTACCTAATTGTTCGACATCCAACCGCAATTTGTTTTCTTTAGCATAGAGTTGCTGGTTGTCTTCTCTCTCTCTTCGTAATATTTCTCTCTCTTTTTTTAAACTTTCAAGTTCCACCTTCAATTTTTCTTCCCCTTCTCTGATACGCATTTCCTCTTCTCCTAATTGTTCTTGTTCTTCTGGAGATAGATTCTTTGATTCTTTTGCTTTTGCTACCTTTTCTTTCTCTTTTCCTAATTGTTCTTGTTGCAATCGTAATTTGTTTTCTTCAGCATTAACTTGCAGTCTGTCCTCTCTTTCTCTCCGTATAATTTCTTTCTCTTTTTTTATGTTTTCAAGTTCCATCTTCAATTTTGCTTCCTCAGCTTTGATACTCTTTTCCTGTTCTTCTAATTGTCCTTTCTGTTCTTGACTTAGATTCTTTGATTCTTTTAATTGGGTCACTTTTTCTTTCTTTTTCCTTAGTTTATTAAGATCCCCATGCAATTTATCTTCTTGAATGTCCAATGGACTATCGTCTTTTCTCTCTAGAAGTAATCCTTCTTTCTCGTGATTCAATTTCTCCTTCCTCACCCTCCACACTGTTTCCTTCTCTTTCCTTATTTTCTCAAGTTCCAGGTTTAATTTTTCTTCTCTAGCTTTGATGCCTTTTTCCTCTTCTTCTAATCGCTGTTTCTCTTCTGGACCTAAGTTCTGTGCTTCTTTTAATTTTGCTACCTTTTTTTCTTTTTTTTCAATGTGTCAAGGTCCGTCTCTAATTTATTTTCTTCGGCGTCCAGTCGATCCTCATTTATTTCACTCCACCTTGCTTCTCTTTCCGCAAGTATCTTTTCTCTCTCGTTTTTAAACTTTTCACGTTCTGTCTGCAATTTTTCTAATTCAGAATTCAATCTTTGCTCCTGTAGTTCTAAGAGTTTTTTCCCGTCTTCACTAAGATTTGGTGCTTCTTTTGATTTAGACAACTTTGCTTTCTGTTTTGTTAAATTTTCTAGTTGCAATTGCAATTTGTGGTCTTCAGAATTGATTAGTTGAATGTCTTCTCTTTCCTTGCGTAATATTTCTCTCTCGTTTTTTATATTTTCAAGTTCAGATTTCAATTTTTCTTCCCCATCTCTGATTTGCTTTTCCTCCTCTTCTATACGGTCTTTCTCTTGTTGACTCAGATTTGGTGATTCCTTTGATTCCGTCAATTTCTTTTTCTCTTTTCTTAATTTTTTAAGTTTCAGCGCCAATTTTTCCTCTTCAATATCTAATCGATTTTCCTCTTTTCTTTCTATGCGTAATCCCTCTTGCTCATGCATTAATTTTTCAACGCTCAACTGCAAATGTTTTTCTTCACCTTTGATTTGGTTTTCCTCATTTTCTAATCGCCTTTTCTCTTCTTCACTTAAATTCTTTGTTTGATTCGATTTTATCACTTGTTCTTTCTCTTTTTTTACCTTTTCCAGTTCGCTGTTTAATTTCTCATCTTCATCTTTTAGTTGCTGTTCCTCTTCTCTTACTCTATTTATTCTTTCTCTCACTCTTTTCACTCTTTCCTCGTCCATTTTCAATATTTCTTCCGCAGCTTTGATTTGCTTTTCCTCTTCTGCTAATCGTTTTTCTCTTCTTCACTTAGGATTAGTTGAGTCTTTTGATATACTCGCTTTTTCTTTCTCTTTTAATATGTTTTCTAGCTGCGAACCCAATTTTACTTCTTCAGCATTGATTTCTTTTTCCTTCTTCTCTAATTGCTTTTTGCCTTTCAGTTTGTCTTCTCTTTCTCTCCTTACAATTTCTTTTTCATTTTTTAATTTCTCAAGTTCCGTTTTTAATATTTGCTCCTCAGCTTTGATATCTTTTTCCTGTTCCTCTAATTGCCTTTTCTCGTCCGCACTTAGATTCTTTGCTTCTTTTGATTTTGCCACTCTTGCTCTCTCTTTTCCTAATTTTTCAAGTTGCGCTCCCAATTTTTCTTGTTCACCATGGATTTCTTTTTCTTTCTCTTCTAATCGTTCTGCATGTTCTGTTTTTGCTTCTTTTGATTGATTCACTTTTTCTTTCTCTTTTCCTAAATTTTCAAGTTGCAATTGCAATTTTTCCTCTTCAGCATTAATTTGTGGGTCATCTCCTCTTTCCCTCCATAATTTCTCTTTCTCTTGCCTAAATTTTTCTAGTTCCATCTGAACTTTGTTTTCATCTGCATCCAATCGGCTTTCCTCTTTTCTTTCTTGACGTAATCTTTCTTTCTCTTGTTTTAATTTTTCACGCTCAATTTGCAATTGTTTTTCTTCACTTGAAAGTTGATTTTCCTCAGCTTCTAATCTATTTTTCTCTTCTTCGCTTATATTCTTTGCTTGTTTTGATTTCATTATTCTTTCTTTGTCTTTTCTTATTTTATCAATGTCCTTCTGAAGCTTGTCGTCTTCAGCTTTCATTTGGTCTTCCTCTTCTCGTGCCCTCTTTATTCTCTCTTTCACTCTAATCACTTTTTCCTGGTTCATCAGCACTTGTTGTTGCATAAGTGAGATTCTTGTTATCTCTTTTTCTAATCGTACTTTATCTTCTTCGCTTAGATCCTTTGCTTCTAGTGACTTGTTCAACTTTTCTTTCTCTTTTTTCAATTTTTCCTCTTCTGCTTGCAATCGTTTTTCTTCAGACTTGATTTCTTTCTCTTCTTCATCAATTCGCTTTTTCTCTTCTGCATCTCTTTGCTTCAACAAGTCATCAACTTTGGCTTCTTTCGTTTTAGTCATTTCTTCTTTCTTTTTTCTTATTACTTCCTCTTCCTTTTGCAGTTTTTTTTCTGCTGCTTTCATTCTTTCTTCATCTTCTTGTAACTTTTTCCTCTCTTTATCAGCAAGATTTTTCTCTTGCTTTAATTTAGCCAGCCTTTCTTCTTCTGCTTTTAAATTTTCATGTTCCATCTGCAATTTTTCTTCTGTGGTTTTTAATATTTCTCCCTCTTCTTTAAACTGTTTATTCTCTTCTTCATGAAGGATAGTGGCTTTCTCTAATTTGGTTAACTGCTCTTTCTTTTTTCTTAATTCTTCTTCTTCCTTTTGCAGTTTCTTTTCGGCAGTTTTAAGGATTTCAACATCTTCTTCTAACTTTCTTCTCTCTTCTTGATCAAGATTCTTGTCTTGTTTTAATTTAGCCAGCCTTTCTTCTTCTTCCCTTAATTTTTCATGTTCCATCTGCAATTTTTCTTCTTCAATGCTGATCCGTGTAAGCTCTTCTTCTACTCGTGCTTTTTCTTCCTGTTCTTGCTTTTCCCACTCACTCTGTTCTCTTTCTCTCTGTAATCTTTCATCTTGTTCCTTTTCGAGTTCTGAGCTATCTTTTTGTATTATTTCTTCATCCTCTTTATCCCAATCTTCCTTTTCTTCCCTTATCAATTCTTCATCACTTCTGTCAACAGTTTCTTTTTCTTTTTCTTGTGCTTTCTTTGCTACTTCTTCCTTAGCTACCTTCCCTTTTCCTCCTTGTTTTTTGGTCTTTCGCTTTTTCTCTCCTGCTTCTTTTTTCTTCTTAATTTCTTCAGCTTTCTTCTGCAATTTTTCTTCTTCAGCTCGGATTTTTTCTTCCTCTAATTCAACGCGTTTTTTCTCTGCTTCCTCTTCTAGCTTTAACAGCTCAAACTCTTCCAGTTCTTTTCTTGCTTTTTCGTCTTGTGCCCTTCGCTTTTCAGCGCTTTCTAATATTTCCTTCTCTTCATCATCTTGTATTTCCTTATGTAATTTTTCTTCCTCTTCTTTTAATTTTTCTATCCTTTCTTCTTTAGCTTTTTCTAGTGCCTCTTCTTCAAGTTGTATTTGTTTTAATCTTTCAGCTCTCTCCTTTTCTCTTCTCAACCGTTCTAATACACGCCTTTGCTCTTCTTCCTCTTTTTTGTCTTTGATGACTGCCCATGGATGCATGAAATCTGGCATTGTTACTGAAACAAGATCATTTTTTATCAGTATGAGCGTTAAGAAATACAATTTGTACATTAAATGTTCTATAAATCTTGAGAATGTTAGGAGAATGCTCAAAGTTTTCTGAAATTTGACAAAGCAATGGCCAACAACAAAGCTTTTCATGAAAATAAGAATGCTAATGCCTATTAACGCTTTACTCAAAGGTTGATAGGAATTCATATGAAATGAACATTGCTGTTATTTAAACTTTAAAAACTAATTGTAGAGTAAATCGATTATCTTAAACCTCTCAGATTTTGCAAGTATTTTTGACATCACCTACAGTCATTCAGTATGACATCAGCATGACAGCAATTTGAGAGACTAGGTCAAAAATATTTGCAAAGGAATGAAATCATTGATCATTTTAGGTCAATTATTTGCATTTTCCAATAGTTTCAATACAGCTTGAAATATGACATTCGAATTCGATACAATATTTAAGCAGTTTTCGAAATATACGTCGGCCCGCTGGCCTGGGGCTGACAAGAATTGATTTGAGCCAGCTAGACTACAGTACTGTCCGCGTATATTAAAGGACCAATTATTTCCGTTAAAGTTTTACCATATTTACTGTTACTTGAAATAACACATATTACGCTTAATTACTGAAATTTCTAACTGCATCTGCAGAATTGTCCGTATTTACAGACTCCCCATCGTATTTCCCATATTTTCTGTGTCACTTTTCTGATTACATGGTTATGATATCGATTAATTTCTGTAATTTCACAAATATCTTAATGTATATAATGGGAATTTTGCATTTTTCTTGAATCTTTTTATCTAGATAACAGGCACGTCGCACCCGCTCCGACACTCCCATATTGTCTGTTGAGGTTTGCTACATGTATATTAGACATATTAGACACTAGATTAAACTTATAGTCTAAGAAGATACATTAAAACTTCAAACCACACAAGAAACATGTAAGCCGGACAGTAACCGAAAATGTGTGTTTATGCAAAAGTATATCATAATGTACACAAGCACCACACCATGTTCAACATTAACTGATCCTAAAATGGGACAGTACTTGAATCATATGGATTAAAGTTTGCATGCAATGAAACTACTTCTTAACACGAGACACTGCCACCATAAATGTTTAAAACATAATTATGTCGTTGCTTCATGAGATAATTTTTTTCTACACTTTCATTACCATTTTCCATTGTTTCTTTTAAAACATATGTTGTAGACCAAGCATTAAGTCAGATAATGCATTCAGTTTCTGTGTATATTGAAATCTAAGAACCCGCAACACCGTCTACCCTTATGTCCTTCACTTTGGCTGCACAGAAACTGAATGCATCATCTAGTACGTAACCACGCTACCAGCTCTTCAGATGTAGATAGAACAACGCTGCAGTCTCCTACTGAACTAATATTTTACAATTTACAATTCGCGATATCACACGTCTGATATTTACGGAAAGCGGAAATTATCAAAAATCATTTATCATACGAATTCATATTGGGTAATAACGCGAAAATAAGCAGAAGAGTAGGCCTATGTATAAATGATTTGAATAAAGGCAGGTTAGCAATGATTGATTTGCAGAGTCACTTTGAAGCACTTAAAGCTTCATGGATGGATAGAATTTGCAATAGTAATGATGCATTATGGACAGTATTACCAAATTATTATATTGGAAAAGTTACTAAAGGTCTTTTGCCATATATGAATTTTGACTCAACAAAAGAATTTCCATATCTTAATTCCATACCTTTATTCTATCAAGAGGTAATAACTAGCTACTGTAAGAGCAAAAAAACAACTATCATCCAAACGAAAACTGATCTGTTTAATGAATGCTTATGGGGTAACAGTAATTTAAAATTTAAAAATAAGTGTCTATTTGACACAAATTTCATAAACGCTAATATAATTAAAGTAAAAGATATAGTCTTAGAGAATGGTAAGTTAAATCAATCAGTTTATCAACATTTAGAAAAACAAAAATAATTATCAAATTATGGCAAGAATTGATAGCTGTTTGAAAATTTACAGACAAGTGAGATACTCAAATGATTTAGTCTCTTTGGAAGATATTGCTGGAAACAAACAGAACATCAGTAGAAAATGTAAAGATTAGGGATGATGCAATATTTATCAGGCGGGGGGACCTGTGCATATCGAAAATCTTGTCTGAAAAAAGGTCATGTCCCATGCTGATGTGATGAAAAAAACCTGATGTCCCATGACCTCCATTGATTAAAAAAGTATGTATCCCCTCCCCTCCCATGAGAGAATATAAACATTTTTTGACCTGCAAGATAAAATTCAATTAATGTGGAGAACCCGCAAAATGAATTTAAATGGAGGCGTTATAAAAGCAGTAGTAATCTAGAGGTGCTAGATAATTTTTAAAAACAACCATGGCCACACCCCTGTTTGCGTAATTATATAAGAACTAACTTATACCCGTGGGGTCAGAGTGATGCTGAGAATCACATTGAATCAATCCAGTTTCATAATCGTATAAATAGATCACAACTACATCATAGTAAGATTAACTTGGC
>CM032666.1:23379318-23394453 GCA_019095985.1 Streblospio benedicti | reverse complement strand
CACATAGTAGTTCATTTAGCTTAACACGTTGTTGCAACACTGATTTTTTTCTAAGTTCAATGTCATCTATAGAGATCTAAAGGCCGAGTCCCACTAGTTCTGCATATGGTTGACACATAAATTCTAGGGATTTCCAGGCAAAGATTTTTATATGGCGCGCATCTGCTGATAGGTAACCCCTTATGGCATTAAATGATTTTTTTCCGCCAGCACATAGTCAACTCACGGCGGGTGCAAGACTGGCGCAAAACCCGGCGTAAGAAAAGCAGACAGTGAAAGCAAGGTCAGCGTAACCCCGATGCACAACCCTGATGCACAACAGACGCACAAAAAAAGTCTCAACCAGACTTTTTTTTATGCGTCGGTTGTGCATCTGGGAACTAATAGGCTATTGTAAATTTGTGCTTTTGTAATATGGAACGTAGCATTGTAAAATGCCCCAATTTATAGACAAAACCAATAAAATCACATAAAAATGTAATGGGTTTTTTGTTATTGTTAAAAATCTATGGTATGAATTTTCTCTCAGAAATGGTTAGCTTATATTCATTTCTATATCTCAGCGTTGAATGTGTTAAACTGTTAAAACAAATAAAACGAAGATAGATTTTGCACAGCTACTTTCAAATATTCTGAAGAGGAAGCCCCTAGATTGGCTTGTGCTTCAATCCACCAAGTGATGTGTTCAGGAAAGTTGGAAACGTTCTAAAATATGGGTGCATAAAATGTCTATAAATCTGGTGTAAAATGCTCTTAAAATGCACTATATACAATCTAAAATTCACAAATTGACAAATTATATAATGGAACTTAATCTACATTTGTATGTTATTTTAATATTAAAAAAGTGTAGTTTTTAATGCAGAGAGCAGATTCTGAGAGGCCCAAAAATGGGTTACGTTACCCTACTAATTGTCATGTTCTGGCAGCAAGTCTTGGTCTTTGTGAAAATATATTATGTTCATTGTGAAGGACTCTTGTTGACAAATTAAATTCAATTTACTGCACAAATCCACGTTGGTTTGAATGGAAAACAATCGTATTTTTCAAAACAAGGGCCGATTTCTGCGAGGGTCGATTTTTGGTTTAATACGTTACCCTATTTATTAGAAAATTGATAAATACTACAAAGTGTCTCAACCAGCCCCACTCTCCTTAGTGTTCAATTATGGCGTGATACGTCTATTATAATAGCACGCTGCAGCTATCAATCATGACGCTTTAGATTGATTTATAACGCTGTATTATCGTGTAAAATCTACAACGCAATATGTGTGTGGCGTGGTATATGAAGCATAAAACGTCGTAAACACAGCGTTCTATCTTAGAAAACGTCGTATTTAAAACATAAGACGTCGTAATCTTTTATAATTTCCGCTTTCCATAGATATTTAACACATACACGCTACATCGGCGTTTTGTGCCTACGCACTTATCTTTTGCGTGCAACATCACTGAGGTAGACTCGAATGCATAAAGACTGGTTTAAAATATAAAGTTCACCGCTGCACTTGTGTGGGTTATGTACGAGTAAAATATTGGCAACATATCCCTATAATGTGAAGCTTATGCAGAGATCTCCTTTGACCTTAGTATAGTGCAGTCTAACGTGTTACGAGTGTGAGACGTGATGACTACTGGGTCTGGCACATCAGATTGACAGTTTCCATGTTTTGAGGGTTGAATAGAATAATCCAATCCTCCTATGAGCCAATTTTTATAGCAGATACTACAGCAGCTGGTGGCGTAATAAGGGAGGGCATGTACGTTAATAGATTCTGTAAGTAATATATGTAATATTGACATCATTTGTAGTCAAAGATTAATTTCATAAATATATTTTGTGTCATAGAAACATCCTCAGCATAAATGAAACAATTATTACATGCAAGAAGTACAACCATGACAGTACTACACTGTACAAATACATTCATGTTGAAAGTAAAATTAAAACTGCTTTTATAATCTGTAATTTCTGTAAATTCAATTTTTCTCACATTTTCTGCAGTTTAACAAGTTTCCACTACAAGATTTGGAGGATAACACTCAATAAACGAAATGTCAGTGTTTTCCAGTGTTGTCAGAAATTTCTGCTCCTGGGAGTAATTTCTGCAATAACGTTGGTAGATATTTCGAGTAATACTTGTTACGCTATTTACGGATATTTTGCTTCGCAGCTTGACAGTGATTTCTGGAAATTACCCGCATACCCGGAAAAATGGTTGAGTTCAATGGAAATTTCTATAATTACTGTGGTCCTTAGATGCAGACAGTGCTGTACCAAGTTGCAGGTCCCATGCATATCCCCAGGAAATGGACAAGAGTCTATTTCGAAATCCTACACTTGCACCTGCTTTTTAATGCTCTTGTTCCACATTCAAGACACACCAAAGTAACATTAGGTGGCATAAAAGGAAAGATTTTTATTCTTTTAAATATTAAGTCACCATGCACTCACCATATCACCATTGAGGTGATTTAATTTATATTTTTTACTATAGTGACAATGTCCAAATGTATTATACAAGAGGGTAACATAAGCAGATATGAATGGACCCAGCCGCTATGGGCCTTTAGTGTCTATGTTGCTAAACTTATGTAACTATATAGAGGTCTATGTATCTTACTTGCATGAGTAGTCATACCAATATCTTGTATAATTCATGAACTTCTTTCGTTATCATTCATCACATAAGATTGTGCGTAAGTCTTCAATGTATACGGTGAAAAGAATAATAAACTGGTAAATTCAATCTATGAAATTTGATCATCATCAATATATTATAAATTTACCAGTTTAGTATTCTTTTCACCGTATACATTTGAAGACTTACACATGATCTTATTTTCTGCAGTTTAACAATATATTAGTTCTATAAGAACACACATATTTCACAGGGTCTAAACATGACTCTTGTACCACAAGAATGGAGCCTATCCATACTAAATTCCCAAAACTTCTCTAGCATAGCTTCACTCCTTTGGCTCTTGCAGCAAAAGCATTGATGACTTGCAACAAAGCAAGGGGAAAATATATGCTTTTTATCATGATGATGCACCAGAATGCACTGTCTACACCAAATTTTTTAAAAATAATGCTGCTTGAGTATGCCACCAAACCAGGGTAGATAACCTTCATGGCCAGGTTGCTCGCATAATCATATGATAATCAGACCTGCAACTTCTTTGGTCGGGCCTGCAACTTTTCAGACCAGCAGGCCCAAACTTGCAACTTATTTTTGCTAAGGCGTGAACACTGATTTATGGGAGTGCTGATAATCATAATGTCCAACTTTAGCACTTTGCTGACTAGGTCAAAGTTGCTCAAAGAGAACAGCATTGCTATAACAACATCGACTCATGTCCAATTAAGATTTATACTTGAACAATGTTCACTTCGCAAACTAGTAGTCGTCGAGAACGCCATAAATCTCCCCTTCCCCGATCAGGCCATTTCCCCGATCAGGCCATTTTTGAAAAGTAGGCCAAAGTACTCAAATATCAAATCACGTGAGGAGAGTGACATAGTCATACAAAATGTCAAGTTTTGGTGATGATAGGTAATAAAGTCTTCCCAGGAGACAGATAAACACGAATTCGTAATAATTTGTTTTAAAAAAACACATCGTAATTTTATCAAAAGTAGGCCAAAGTACACCAAAATCTAATCAGCTCTGGAGAGTGCTACAACGAAGCTAGATATGAAGTTTGGTGACCATACTCAAATACTTCTCCCTGTGAGTGGTAACAAGGTTTATTATGTAACGCTGGTAAGTTCAAAAGTAGGCCAAAGTACAACAATATCAAATCACGTGAGGAGAGTGATATAGACATACCAAATGTCAAGTTTGGTGATGATAAGTCATAAACTGTTCCCACAAGACAGATAAACACAATTACATAATAATTTGTTTTTGAAAACACATTGTAACTTCATCAAAAGTAGGCCAAATTTAAGTACACCCAAAATCTAATCAAGTCTGGAGAGTAGTACATCGAAGCTACATATGAAGTTTGGCAACAATCGGCCAAATACTTCTCCCTAAAGTGCGGTAACAAGATATTTGTACGTAAGGTCATAAGTTCATCAAAAGTAGGCCAAAGTACAAACAATTTTTGAGACATACGATTGTTCTCAAACTAAACATATTCAATTTTCAAAGCAATAGCTCTCATGGTGTTCAAGTTATAAGCTTTTAAGCATGTGGACGCTGATGGACAGACACACGGACAGCACTAAAGCTAGAAATCTCCCTACGGACTTCGTCCGGGGAGGTTTAATATGTAGAGTCGGAGTACTGTCCCGTAAAGTATTGTATTAATCACCTGACAAAGTCTTCTTTGGTATGTCATATGTACATGTGTACATGCATTGTGCATCAAACAATTGGCAGTATATCTATAACTGTTACATTTTTACAAAAAATGTACATAGTTGAACTTTATTGCGTCACTTCAGCTCAGCTGCTGAAGCAAGCATTGTGTTTCGTTCGTTTGTAACTAACTAACTAATTAACTAACTATGTATGCATGCGTGCGTGCGTGCTTGCATGCGTGTGTGCTTGCGTGCGTGCATGCGTGCATGCATGTGTATGTTTGTATGTATGACTCTGGACAAGCTAGCGGGCGTACCGATGAACCGATTTCGTTTAAACTTTACACAACTATGAGGTATGAGGTGACACCGAAGTGATTCGATTTTGGGCAATCTGCCAATTAAACTGTGCTCTCTAGAAGCCCATTCATGACATTCTTACTGATATTCAATGCAATTAAGCCAGCAAGAAAAATCAATATTGCAACCAAGCAGCAAATATTGATCATTGGGTTTGAAACTGATATTGATTAGTGTCTGTTATTCAAATAGTACTATTGTTTGGCAAGACAAATATCTTTTCCTGGGATATATTGATTTTCATTCATTCTGATGCTTTCTCCTCAAATTCTTTTCTTGATTGTAAAGTATACATCATTTCAGTATATATCTTAATTACCCATAAGTCAACGTCGTTCTAGCGATGCAGTGTTCTTTGAACACTTTTGATCTAGTTGCGTCGCTTCAGCTCAGCTGCTGAAGCAAGCATTGTGTTTCGTTCGTTTGTAACTAACTAACTAACTATGTATGTACCTAACTATGTATGTTTGTATGTATGTCTCCGGACAAGCTAGCGGGCGTACCGATGAACCGATTTCGTTCAAACTTTACACAACTATGAGGTATGAGGTGACAACAAAGTGATTCGATTTTGGGCAATCTGCCAATTAAACTGTGCTCTCTAAAAGCCCATTCATGACATTCTTACTGATATTCAATGCAATTAAGCCAACAAGAAAATCTATATCCCACCAAGCAGCAAATATTGATTATTGGGTTTGAAACTGATATTGATTAGTGTCCTTATTCAAGTAGTACTATTGTATGGCAACACAAATATCTTTTCCAGTGATATATTGATTCTCATTCATTCTGATGTTTTCTCCTCAAATTCATTTCTTGATTGTAAAGTATACATCATTTCAGTATATATCTTAATTGCCCATAAGTCAACGTCGTTCTAGCGATCTAGTTTGATCTAGTTTAATGTTGTGGTTGGCTTATGACTAAAATTATGATTTCTTATGATCAATGAGATATTTGTTCTGGTTGAGCAGGGTCTGTTGTTTGTAGTATAGCATGCATAAATATAAGTTTACAATTTTTTCACCGTATTAATCTATGCACAACATTGCATATACAAAATCTTTTTTGGTTGAGTATTAACTTACAGCAGGAGTCATCAAGCATAGCAGTAGTACAGTGTGACTTTAGATGATAGGTGCTTTCTACACATGATTAAAGTAAACATATTCTAATTTTACTGCCCATGAGTCATCGTTGTTGTAGCAACGCTGTGCTCTCTGAGCACTCTGGATCTATTTTGTAATATTGTAGAAACTATTTATTGAATGTACTCAAGAAACACAACATAAATCGGACACATTTCTCACTAATGTATACTTATGATATAATGTAAAAACATTTTCAACTCATGGTCTACAAGCCATATCGCTGGTTTGATAGAATAGAATATCCTTTAAGATCGCCATCCAAGACAAATATTTTCATGTGGCCTTCATAAATTTGTATTTCTTAACAGGAAACGACCATGCGCGTTTAAAAATGCATGATTATTCAGATTTTTACAACGTAGTAGGAGGATTATGAATTTATTTGTCTACAATATCTTCCAAACATCAAGCTTGTATCGCCTTCACTTTGACTGTCAAATGATGTCATTTTGAAAGCTGTAGGTTGGTCATGTTTCATCACAATGTTTCACAAGACTCACCTAAAATAAGCTCAAATTCATCAAATGGCTGTCAGATTTAAACAAAAGTAAATCAGACATCCATTGTAGTGAATTGGAGCTTATTTTTAAACGGCTTTATTTATACACGCTGCAGTAGCAGGTATCAATTACTACGTTAGCCAGTTTAGGGAGTTTTCATGCAGGATTACAATGAGTCTGGTGGCTATTTACCTCTATATCTGCCGTCCTTGTATTCGGCTGCTAACTCATCATCTGATAGCTCGTCATAGCCGCCATACAGGGCACCGCGCATCTTGTCCAACATGCCCAGTTTGCCTGTGAACAGTGGACAATATTGTGAAAAACTTACACCATGATCCTCATCTATTTCGGGTTTTATCAAACACAATGTTTTCACCTTGCACAACTTTGCACATACAAAATATGTTTTTGGATGAGTGAACTTACAGCAGCAATCTTCAATCATAGCAATAGTACAGTACAACTTTGGATGAGAGGTGTTTTCTTAACATGATGGTAAGAAAATTAAAACATTATTATTGCCAGTGAGTAACAGTAAACAGAAGAGGAGGACAAAAACAATACTGTGACTGGCACCGAGCAAATTGTTTAGCATTCAGTTTCCAAAGTCCCTATATAATGCAACTTTCAACACACGGGTACATGTTTTAAAAGTGCTCTAGTACTCATGTAAACGCAGTATTAAATGTGTAACGTACCTTTGGCTACATACGCTAACAGGATGAGAATCCCAAGAAAGAAGCCAGCGTAGGGGACAACCGCACCAAACACAATGAAACCCTTATCTTTCCAGTTGATTGGGTGCACAAAGTGATCTGTCCAGTTGAGTGCTGAAACCACAAATAATGTGCAATTAAAAAAATATGTAAATATCAAACTGCAAAGCAGAGTAAGTAACTCATTCAAAAACTTAGCCTACATGGGAGCTGAAAGTAAGTGCTCTGTCCTTTTCAGGAATAATTCTGAGCTGTGCCAATGCACTAACAGCACTGGTTTCTTTCTGATTTGCATAATAATTTACATATAGTCTACTGTACCAACTGGCACAGATTGTGTAGATTGTGTTACACGAGGCAAATCTTACCTATTACCTATATGTGCAGCTCAGCACGATTCGTGGCCACACTGAATATTATTGATTTAATTCATAAAGTGTACATAGTTATGTTCGTGGCTGTGCTATGAGAGAGTATTCAAGTATCAAAGAACGTGTCATAGACATTGTACTAGAAGTCACAGGTAGTGGTCGGCATTAATGGTAATAACACTTGAAAAACTACCGTAGTAATAGATTCGACATCGTATTATCAAGTGTTTTTGCCTGCAGCTGAATTTTATTGAAATTCAGTTTGAGACACGGTGTCATAGCAATTTGATGGCGTGCCCTGGCTTCTCAGAAAGAAATAATTGATTAAAAAGTGGCATACTGTTGATAACGTAACCTGGGTAGGGGCTTACATCGCTATGAGAACCAGAGATACAACAATTTTTACCATGAGAAATACAGTGTTAATATATTTATTGTATGGTTGAGCACTCTCTTGAGGTGCTGCTTCGCCAATGCCTTGTGCTTCGCTCACTGCTCTGCAGTTTGAGCACTCTGGCAAGATGCACGGGTCTGACTTAAATATGCTTCGAGAGCTCATATGCTCTTTGTTGCTACCAGTCCCAACCTCATTACTCTGAGCTGCACTGATGAGTCCTAAAGGACAAAACAGTACTGTCTGCAGATACGAATATTAGAGATTTTATATATTTTGGCTACAGCACTAGGTCTCATTATCTATAGAGCATAGTTTTAATTTTCAGCTGTTTTCTTGATAAAGTAAAGTTTTTTTTAAAAAACCTAAATTTTTACTTTATTCATAAACGTTTTCGAGCGCCTAAAGGCTACGTTTCAAATCAAAACACCAAAAGAAATTGAGACAAACGTAATAATATATGGACCTGAAAACTGCTATTTTAGGTCTAAAAATAATTAACTGACAGAAAATAAAAAGCTTTTAGTTGTGTCAGAATGGCCAAGTGGTCTAATTTGACTGCCTTAAGGGCTTGGTGAATAAGTACCACAGTGGTAGTTGTGGTTCAAGGTTTAAGACCCAGCAGACACTATGTGATATAGCCTCATGGACTTGGAGAAAGTATCCCCTAATGTTAATGATTCAATTACTTTATTGTATTTACCTGCTTTTCTTCAAAACTCATTCTAAAATTCAAATTTCAAATGCAAATTTAATCAATTTCGAACTCTACAGGTTCCTTTCCAAAAATAAACCACATAATGAAAATCAACTGGACCTAATGTTAATATTTATGTCAATTGATAAAGATCTCTGTCGCATCCTTTGATGCCGTGTTTTTTGTTATTCCCCCTTTCCCCCTACCCCAACCCTTCGCCCCACCTGTGTCATAAATCTTCATCATTTCCAGGCCAACACCCCTAAAAACTGCAATTTAAACTGTAAAAATAATTAGTGGACAAAATAAAAAAGCTTTTAGTTGTGTCAGGAAGGCCGAGTGGTCTAATGGAAAATACATGATAACGTTAAGATATATAAGTAGAATACTTTTAACTATTTACTACTGGAGTAAGCGATAATCATTTGACAAGTGAAGACAAAATTTATGAATGAGAGGCATACACATGACATTACCACCAAGCTTGTCTCATGTCACCTGTTCAGGTAAAGGGCCCTTACACTATGTCATAATAAATCTTAACACAACCCATTGTATCATGTATAACCATCTCAAACTTATCTCTTCAACTTTTCAATAGAACTTATTACACTATGTTGAATGAATAGACCAAACCATTTGATTCTACTAGGAAGATGGCCGTCTTGGTTGGTGTTAATGGTCGTTTTTAGCAGAGCGTTGTTAATTTATTAGTTGATGGTAACTATTATGGTGAATTACAGATGCTGAATTTGCACACTGTACTTACATCTGGGATAACCCCTGTAGCAAACGATGACAGACTCCAACAAGAAGTTAAGAAGGACACCGATGAGCAGAAAAATACAAAACTGGCACGTCGAGTAGCAAACATAGAGCTTCCCGCCACTTTCTGTTAACACATATTCTGAAAAAGAACTAAGTCTATAAGCTTTTCAGTCTGTAAGCTTTTCAGTCATAGACAATATGTGTGCATATACAAATTATGCATCTAGAAAGTATTAAACTATTTCTGAAAGTTAATAACAGGACTAGAATTGCAAACAAAGTTAGAAGTCTCACCCAATTTATAAATTTGAGACAAATGAGAAAAAAACGAGACATAATGTGGCAAAGCTTTGAAAAATGGAGACAAAACTGTAATATGAACTTGCATTGTTATGTTTTGTATTTTCTTGTACCCATTTGTAAATAAAAGTAAAAATTAATAAAAACAACAAAGTTTTAATATTTTTATTTACAGGACAGATTTGGCAATCCAGCTACACAAATACAAATTTGGCATTCTAGCTACACAAATCATATCATAAAATGACTTTACCCAGACTCTTGCTACATAAACAAACACATCTTTCAAAAAATGACTTTACACATGATTAAACTGTAAAAATAAAAACTTTAATAAAATACACATTAGACTTTCAACATGATAGATTTGGCAATCCAGCTACACAAATACATATTTGGCATTCTAGCTACACAAAATCATATCATAAAATGACTTTACCCAGACTCTTGCTACACATAAAACTGTAATAGAATACACATTAGACTTTCAAACAAAATTTAATGTGAATCACATATTTGGATTGAAAACAATAGCTAGTGTGACCATAAAGTGACTTTACCCAGACTCTTGCTACATAAAACAAAACACATCTTTTAAAAAATGACTTTACCCAGACTCTTGCTACACATGACAAAACTGTAAGAATAAAAAATTGAATAGAACACATTAGACTTTCAAACAAATCTAAGATGAAAAAGTTCAAGTCAAAAATGCTGATTTTATATCTATCTAAGATGAAAAAGTTAGTATACCATTAGACTTTCAAACAAATCTAACATGTACAACCTTGCTCTAGTAAAAAATCCACAAAGTCTGGGTACTTATTTGTCGCTATATCTTCTTTGGCCAGAAAGAAAACTGTTTTCATAGCACAAATCAATGCTTCATCATTGCTATTTAGCTTTGCAGTAAACATTTGATGCATACATGATCTTTGAACTTTTTCTTGAACACTCCTGATATGATCGGTGTGCAAGACGTGCCTTTCTAGAGTAGTGGTTCTAAAATTTGTGCAGCCTAAAATTAAAAAAAAAAAGGAATCATAAGACTAGTTGGCATAAGGCAAGCTCTGTCCATATGCAGATGTTTTATCATTTTATTAAGTTACTAATATACTAAATCATCTTACCTGTTGTAAAGACATTTTTCTTGCTGCTCAACGTGCATAATTTACAAAACATCATATTTTCTCTATATTCCAACCACGTCCATTTATGTAACTGGTTGTTAAAACTTCGCTTTTGCTTTTTACATGTAGTACTTGATTCTTCTGAATCCGAATCCATAATTAATGACAAGATTTCTTCACGCAAATGTAAAATTTAAAACATGACATGAATGGGACGCTGTCACAGAGATTTGAGACGCGTTTAGGTAGCAAGAGTCTGGGTAAGTGACGCTATCGGAAGATGTTGAGCTTTATAAATCCATGATCGAACATTCTGGAAAGTTTTTACCGGGAAACGCTCAAGAACATTGCCAAATATGGTAACAAAACATTGAAATCCATCCCGTAAAAACATTGAAAGTGAAACCATAACCCATGAAATCCATAGTAATAGTCAGCGCACCTGCAAGCACGTGTTAGTTAAGCTTTGTGCCGTTGGGTGGCGCCACAATGCATTTCCATAAAAATATCAACAAATATGGCCGCGCCCATGGTAAACTTCCGTGGCTGAGTAGAAAAGTATTATTTCTTTTTATTTTAAATAAAGGTACCGACCCAAATAAATCTGCGACACAGCTGTCGCAGCTAAGTTTGAGAAATGCGCCAAAAAATTTGAACACTGCTCATCCTGCTTGGATGGTACTCATCTGGGACACTGAATTCGACCCAGTGCAACCAGCATGCAACCTCATTTCCTAACCAGTTTGTCCTTTATAGATAAATTCAGATTGACCAGTGTTTAACATATTAAGTGCACAATCAAATGACCAAAGTTTGGCATTCATCTTTCAAGCTTTGTAGGTAACTATCCTAAACACATATTCATAGATTTGTAGAAAATCACTTACTTTCAGCCTTTGGATCCATCTGCAGCATTGGCCAAAGTATTGGATATTTTTCTCCATATATCTGTGCATCCTCTTTATCTTCAAAAGCCCTAAATCAGGTATTTCTACTTCCCAATCATTCGAGGCGATTATAGGACGTTGCTTGTTAAACTCGATCTCCGCTTCAATCCTCCGAGAATCTATTGTGTCATAAAATCAGAATCATTCACATCATTGAATATTCCTCTGTTAATTGTATTGGGTGCATTTGAGACTTCCATAAGCAAATAATCATTCAAACAGTAAACATCCATTTGTTGTAACAGGTCTGTTATCGAGGCATCTTACCATTCTCGCATTTCTCGCCATTGAAATGTTGAGGGCATTGGCATTTGTATCCACCCACTCGATTTTCGCAGGTGCCCCCATTTTCACAGGGAGAATCTAGACATTCATCAATATCTAAAACCAGAGAGAAATCAAGAAATATCCAGCCATACTTTATCATATTCCACACCAGCTATATATGTCACAATATAAATCATGAGAAGTAAGATCTGTTGATGTGCTCACATTTGTTTCTAATCCAAAAATTCAAAATAAAAATGTTTCTTTTAAATATACAATGTATGCTTTACTTTAGCCAATGATAATATGATACAATCATAACCAATGCAATAAAATCAAATTTTCAAGGCAAGAGCTACTTGCTATAATTATGTTATACTTACCAATCTCACACTTGCTTCCTCTTAAACCATTGGGGCACTGACAATCAAATCCATCAGATTTAGGAATGCAAGTTCCTTCGTTAAGACAAGGACCACTATTGCATGACCCTTGATTTTCTGGAATTTAAGGAGCTATCAATAAATACTTTGAGTTATATTATATTAGTTTAGAAGTTATCTGAGAGAGATCAGAATATTATGTTTGCATCACAAATGACCTTCTTTCAAAAGTTGATTCTATTACAAAAGTGTATTTGCTTCCTGGCAAGTTGAAAAAAAATCACAAAAATCATACAATCAAAAATTCATACTTGTCCATAGGACATGTAGTCTGAAAAATATACTCGTCCTTAAGATTTACACGTCCAAATCAACAAACGTCATGTAAATTCAATGAAATTGATGTCTTGGGTTGTCAGACTGGAAAATATAACCAACCGTAAATTGTGACCGGCACAGTAACTGAGTCGTGGGTGTGTCTCTAGATGTAAACAAACATTGGATCTCAGTGACTGTGGTGCCCAGTCACAATTCAATAACGTCCAGGTCCTCAATGCCAGGTAAGCGTCAACAGTTCTTTTGACCGTGAGGTGGTCACATCTTCCGGCCTCACATTGCAGATCTGTCTGATTATTGCCCTATCAGTGCACTACAGACATTGAAGATTTGGCTTTGTCAAGGGCCATGTCTTGCTATCATGGAGTATGTACTCCGCACACAAGTGCTGAACACATTACCCTTTGTCTTGTATGAAAGGTGGCGAGACAAAAGAACTGGTAGTAGATCTTTGAATTTCTTCCAAGCTGTCTTCACACGTTCTGTGGTTGCAATGTCACAGGCACCAGCTGCTGAGAGCATGTCTCCTAAGTAGCAAAAGGAAACTACAAACTCCAGCTTGTCGGATCCCACCTAGACTTCACTCTCAGTCTGTGCACTGCATATGGATTGGTCTCGTGGTTCCTTGGCATCGACTGCAATTAAAATTTGTGTCCTCTGTCACGTCTTTCAGCCGGCTGTATTTCCTTGTGCACCCACTTCTTGCAGCCTTTGCAGAAGATGCTGTTTTTTCCTACTCCAGTCCAGCCAGTGCAACAGACAGCACAGGCGAACTTGCTTGAGTTCTGGAGAAGATCCAGATGAGTACCACATATCATGATCTTTGTCTTCCTAGCATTCACTCTCAGACCTTTTTCCTCAATACCCTCCTTCCAAGTCAACAGCCTACTCACACATTCCTCATGACATGTCACTCTGTTATGATGATTAGGTCATCAGCATAGATCCTCCCACCATATTGGAATTCATGAGAAAAGGCTTCAAGCATAATGTTAAACAGCAGACGACTGAGTACTGAACTTTGACGAAGTCCAATTTTACCTCGAAATCTTCACTGTAACTATCACCTACCCGAACCTGACTGTGCATTTGCATACATGCTCTTGACCAGACGCACAAACCGCTCCTCCACGGATGCGGATAGGCACTTCAGATACCTAAACTTGAACCCTTTCTTTCTTGGTCGCTTGTCAACGTTACATATTTAGAAGTATGATACACATAGTTGGTACAGCAATCTACTTTTCAAGCTCTTTTTATTAGCACGAGTCCCAGTGTCCTACGCCAGAGAACAAGGCATATGAGATTCATGAGCAGCATTACATGTACAATTCACCATGGTCACATTATACAACAGCTAGACCATTTTGGGCAATGTGGTGACAATTTATGTTGGTTATATTTTACTGTCTTACATGGGGTGACTGAGAACACTCGTCCATAGGACAAGTTACTCCAAAAAGTTTCCCATCCTGACAGCACAGATACCCATCTTGGACAATTAATAGGACGGATACTTATCTGTGGCCCTGGACCATCATAAGTTTTATTTGATAGTTTGCTTTTTTATTATAAAAAATGTATATATGGTACACATATTCATTGAATGACCTGAGAAAATAAGATCATGTCTATCTAATTACTCTTCTGTTACACTTAAATTATCGATGGTTAATCATTGTTTTTTATATGTGTCTTGTAAAGATCTAAAAAATCTGCTTTACCATATCTCGGCACCCCTTTTGAGCCATCAAAGTTTGAGCCATCCAATGGTACTTTGCAGGAAATATATCCACAAAACAGAAGCACTACTGCAATAAAACGAAAAGCCATAAAATGTAAGATAGATATTTGTGAGGGCCAGAAGGGTGGGGTGGGAGAAGGAATTCAAATAGAATATAAAATTCACAGAACACTTACTTATTAAAAGCTGTAGATGAGAATATTGTACCCCCCGCCCCCCAATCAAGTGCTGGCAGTTAGAAAACTTTCATTCCCGTTGATCTAGGTTGATATCTTATTGCAGATGCTTGTATAAAAAGTACTAGAGGTCTACCCGTGTTGACCTTAATTCCTAATTAGTAATTTCTCTCAAAACTTGACAGAAAAAAATGACTGGCATATATTTTTACAATACATAGATCTACTGTTATATTCTGTGTATAAGCTGACCCTACAATGGATCGATCATTGGGAAAAAGTACAGTTCATATCGTAGTGAACATGCAGGTTTTCTTTGACCAAATTATCCATTCATGATTGACACCATTAAGGTCAGTGACCTTATTTACAAAACTGCTCTAGACTAGCATGCTAGGCTCCCCCCGGCGTTAGACCTACTGTGACTATTTTCTCCACCGCACACACACTTAAATCCTAACTTTGAAACTTATTAAATTGCTCAAAGATTGCACGTCTTATTGAAAAGCTACCAACTTACGATATGGTTTTTGCGACTTCATAATCCTCAAATATATAGTTTTCTTTTTTCTTC
>CM032666.1:23350578-23379218 GCA_019095985.1 Streblospio benedicti | reverse complement strand
ACACAATCATTTCTGGAGCATCGGGCCGTCGAAGGTATAGTACTCGGTCTCGCTTTCCTGGCTTCTGCGGCGCAATCTTCTTTGCTGGTAAACCAACTTTTCCCCCGGCATTGTATACGTCGGTCTTCAGACCATATCCATACAAATCTGTACAACGCGCGAATGTCTTCCTTTGTCAAGCTGACGACCAACTCGTTAAGATTGGCTTCCTGGCAAGCGCAAATCCGTTAAAAATGATGAACCACCTTTGATTATATGTAACTTCAGTTCCTCCGAATTTTTTAAATATTTCTGCGGCCGGTACAAAGGAGTAAAATACCATCCCATTTCTCGTAACGGTATTTCGCGGTGACGGAATGTTTCTTCTAACGCGACGAATTGGTGGTAAAGGAGCGGGCGCGTTCTTCATTACGTTATACGCGTCGCCGCCTTGGCGCTGCAACCGTCCGATATGCGCGATTGAACGATAATACCGAGCTAAGCGGACCTCCTTTTTATACTTTTTGTGCGCTGACCCCGGCTCGCTTTTTTCTAGATTTCTAATAAATATAAAAAGAGCTTTTTTTTAAACGAAGTCCCCCTCCCCCCGAGGACCGTCGGCGATTAATGGCGCTCCAGGCGCTCGGCAGAGAGCGTTTAAAATAACTCGAGAGGGCTTTTCTTCTGATCTTTGAGCGGCCACGCGCGCCCGGCGGCGGACTACTAAGAGGTCGCTAATAGCTACGGCGGGCTTCTATAGACGATCGCGTCCCGTTCGCGCCGCGAGACGTGCGCTACTAAGAGGTTGGCGTTTTTGATGTAAAATAGCTCTGGCGGCTTTCTTTTCTATCCGTCGGCGACAGCTGCGTGGCACTACCTTATAACTCTGACGACTCCTATAATATTTAACGGGATCGTACTTTCGACCGGTAATTTTTTTAGTCGAGTATTCCACGGGGTTCCAATTCTCGATTCGTATATCGCGTACGGTTATATAATTCGAGCCTAGATAATATACGGGGGAACGAGATTACCAAACGGCTGTACCTCCCGGCCCAACCGGGTCGTCTCGCCGCTCTAACGGCTCGAGGAGGGGAATCCGGGTCCTAGCTTTTCTCGTTTGCCTTATCGGGCTGATTAAAACTTCTCACGTCGCCACCCGCTTTTGTTGTCGCGTGCGCTAAGCGACTTCGACCGATCCGGCGTGATCCGGCTTCCATTTTTAATGATTAATGGCTTCTCAAGTATAGCTTTAAAGCAAACAGAACTAGCGAATTTGAAACCGCATCCGGCAGCGTGATTTATGAAAAAGTCACGTATAAACTCCGCTCGCCCCGTCGAACTAGCGACTCGACCGATCCGGCAGCGTGATTTATGGCTTCTCACGTATAGCTCCAGTCGCTCGTCGAACTAGCGACTCGACGATTTATGGCGCTCACGTGATAGCTCCAGTATAGCTCGGCGTGATTAATGGCTTCTCACGTATAGCCCCGCTCGCGTGTCGAACTAGCGACTCGACCGATCCGGCGGCGTGATTTATGGCTTCTCACGTATAGCTCCAGTCGCTCGGGCGGGCTGTGCGGTAGCGACCGTGATTAATGGCTTCTCCGTATAGCTCCGGCGGGCGGCGGCTCAGCGACCGGGCTTTGATTAATGGCTTCTCACGGGTACCGGCGATGGCGCTCTAGACGACACGGGGAGCGCTCAGCGACCCGTGGCTTTATGGCTTCTCCGCGTATAGCTCCACCGTCGGCCGGTGGCGACACCGACGCGAGCGATTACAGCGTATCTACGCGTGTCGTGCGCTAGGGCGACGACCCGTGGCTTTATCGAGCGCGTTTTACGGTACGGCGCCGCTCGGCGACACCGGGCGTTTACGCCGTAGCGCTCAGCGACCCGTGGCTTTATCGAACGAGCCAGTACGTCGGTGCGCTCTGACGACACCGGGCTGGCGACCCCTGGGAGCGCAACTTCAAGCCCCGCGGCTTTTGCGGCCTACCTTACGATCCAGGGCGCCCAACGAGACCGGTACTGACGGGCGCCTTCCCTCGCGGTCTTCGGGGGCGAGGGTTGGCGTAACCGCTCCGGCGGCCCCAGCCGTTCGACGGGATAAGCGCCCTTCCCGCTTTGCTCGAGCGCGGTACACGTCGGGCGGCCCCGGGGCCCGACCAGCGGCGCCGCGACCTGGATCGCTACCGTCTTGCGATCCCGCGCCCCGCGCTCGATCGGCACGCCTTCGCCTTCCCCTCGCGGTACCGGAGGGCTGGCGCGCCGCCACCCCTACCCGTCTTACGATCCAGCCCAGCGCTCGATCGCTCGCCGGCACGCCTGCGCCTTCCCGCCATAGCGATCGGCGCCTACGCCACGCCTTCCTAGCCGAGCGGTCTTACGACGAGGGCTGGCGCTCCGCGCCACCCCTCGCTACCGTCTTACGATCCCGGGCTTTCGATCGACGCCTACCGTCACGCCTTCCCCTCCCGGTCTTTTATCCGCCCAGCGGCCGATCGGCGCTCCGACACGCCTGGCCTTCCCAGCGCTTCCCGGGGGCCTACGCCGCACGCCTTCCTAGCCCCCGCGGTCGGAGGCTGGTGCGCCGACATGACGCCACACGCCGCCGCCCGCCCCGGGGCCGCGCCCCGCGCTCGATCGACGCCTACACGCACGCCTTCCCCCTCGCGGTCTTACGATCCCGCGCCACGCGTCGACACGCCTCGCTAGACGATCCCGCCGACACGACGCCCGCCGCCGCCGCCGCCGCCGCCCGCCCGCCGCTGAGGAATTTCTTTGGAATGTTAATGGCTTTATCCTATAGCCCTTAATTGCTTTTCACTTACCTCCCAACTTATACTACTACCGGTAGTCTGCTAGTCTGGATGACTCCTTAATTGAATACTTAATAAGATATTATGTGTATTCTGCTTATATTTCAATGGCTATCACCGCTATATCATTTATTGCTCAGCCACTCTTAACTTGTTTACAACAAGATATCATTAAAAACCGTCAAGCAATGCAAAATACTAATTGTTTTTGTCGTCTAGGATGTTGGATAACATTAATGGATTTGAGAACCATCTTTATAATACATATGTTAGTCGTAGATATGTATTAGGGTTCATAGAATCTGTGTTCTACATTTACGTAATCAGTAATCTGGTAATGCAAGGTGTCACTTAATTTATTGAAGTTGTGGTAACAGTTGGATCTGACAAATGTATGCAGGTGCTTCACAAGCTTTCTCCCTGGAGCTGACGAGTTACAAGCTAGTCAACATGCAGTGTTGGGCCCGTGTGTGTGGATATTGTCGTGTGTAATGGATAATGGATAGGCGAATATATATATTCTATATGTTATTGCCATTGAAACTTCGACACAAAAATACTCAGTAAATAAATCGGTTAACATCATAGGCCTGTCTAGTCCGGCAGCAATAGTGATCTGTCGTGGCTTAGGAAAATACAGGGAGTAACGTGCCATTCAGAATCATGTGAATTCAATTTAAGTTCGTTTTAGCCACTGTGCGCATGGCGAAATGGCGCATTTTTGAAAATTCAAACGGCCTGGCAGTTAATTTCGTCTGCATACTTTTAGATTATGGGATGGTGAAGTGTATTTTAATATCAATGTAAAGGATTTTAACAACACCATGGACGGTTTTTAACCTGTTTTTAAACACTATAAGGATAAGCCGAGTAGAGTTTGGATCTTTTATCTTTACCCATCTTTGATGGCACGCGTCCGGAGTCGTTTGAGGATTTGTAATCAGTGGATTTTAAATATTTAAATGCTTGTGTTTACACACAAAAGACCATGCTTGGTTCTTGCAATCTCACCAGCAATCTTGGATAAAGAGAAACAGTTCGTGGGATTTTAGTAACATGTAATACTCTCACCGATATCTCAATTTCAGTAATATTTTATTGGGAATATTACAATCGAATATTAGTTATTGAAAACAGTGTATCATAATATTGTGACAATGAAACCTTTGGACGACTGGAATTCTGAAGCTTCTGATGACGATGGGTCGTCTATACACATGGATGTGTATAAACAAAATAGTAAGTGCAGTAAATCTCACATAGCACTCTGTACTACATTGCGTGTACAGTTACCTAAATTAAGCTACATGGTTACAGGTACATATAATTTACAACTCATTAGTAAGCCTCCCACTCATAATACTGGTAGATCCAGGTACATGTAGGGTACATCATAGTTGGAAAAGGGTGTGTGTGGACTTCAAGGGTTCATTGTAAGCCGGATCGATGGCGGACAAGCCAAAAATAGTTATTTTGGTGGGAAATGGGGTGACGCGCCCCCTGCCCCCACTCCCCCCCCGGATCTGCCTATGCAACGTATGGTTGAATGGCTAACAGTCTATGTACGCAATGGATGGATCAATTACAAGTATGTTAAACTATATGTACATCAACGTTGAAGAGCAATTTATTGAAGAACATATAAACCACGTATGAGCATGACGCATAACATGTTGATGTGACCATGGGGTGTTATTCATGAGCTATATATAGTCTGTCTGGCATAGTCAGCATTTAATACCTATTTTATCACCAATGACATTGGCCTAATTTTTACAATGATAATACTGTATAACTAGAAATGTTTGGGCACGATTGAATTTACGAATTTCGTGGGTACCTGCAAAAACGCAAACTTAAATAGTCAGCAAACATTAATAGCCTATGTAAAGTAGGTCCAAGATGGACCAAGATTGCAAAATTAAATAGTCACAAAATAATTTAGAAATGAAAATCGCAAAATTTAGTAGCCACAAAATATTCTAGCTTTACAGTATTTAATAAGATTACAAAAAACAATTAATTGCACACCCTATAAATTGAAAACAAATCTTGCATACCTTTGGGCTTTATGATAATTGTAATGTCATTGTTTATTGGCAAGAAAAGCATGTTGATTATGCTCTTCTGCATCATATATAGCAATTGAAGGGAAAGTTTAATTTAATAGCCACCAAATATTCCTACAGTTGGAAGCAGATGGTAGGCGGTACCTATCTGATTCACCTCGGTGATAAAAGCCTTTTATGGCAAAGACCCTATAATCATTAGATTTCTGAGATATGTTTTGTATCCACACTTCACTTATGTATCTATTCCCTTTGGTACATATCCTAATGCATAGCATATGGCTAACTTTTGCATGATTTAAACATCAAAGAATTACATGTATACATAAATTTGTCTCTCCTAATAACGAATTTAACTAAATCTTAAAATATATTGTGTAAGGTCCTTTGCTTGACATGGCATTGTGAATTATAAAATTTTGTGATGTACTTTCATATTGATAACATCTGATGTATTTTCGTAATTTGGTGTCTTTAAAAGGTATTAACAGCTATTACTTTTATCGGACATTTATAACCATTTCCTGGTTAGAAATATCCTGATATTATAAAACGATTTTCCTTGATTATGTTTCTCCACTTAATATATATGTCCATGTAAGCATGTAGCTAAATATTACAATGTATATCAATTGTATAGCATTTGGACAAGTGCCGTGCTGTAAAATTAAATGATTAAAGTGGCTTTGCTGAATTATACTAGTATGCCCACTATAAGTTCATCCCTTGGTCCCATCTTGTGATAATGTGGGCTTTTCAAAAGAAAGCTGAAATCACACCACGCTATGAACAGTGTTCACAGTGTTTGCCACTGTTGTCAAAAAGACGGTTGAAATAGGTGTGGATGTTTTTTAGAGGCCTGTCAAGATGTCAGTCTAACGTTCTTTGCTTTCGTTTAAATTTCTTTTCCTCTTTTCAAAGTTTTCAGTTTAAATACAACTTCATTGGAATCTGTTTGATTGGGTTAGAATTTAACAGAAAATATATGGTGGAATGGACAGCTCGTCTTTATCCAGAACTGCATTTGTAATAATTGATTAGTCACTCATGACTGTTAACATTATAAATGATATATACTAGTTGAAATTATAAATGACATATACTAGTTGAAGCTCACTACTACAATGTACATGTATATCAGCAACAATGTGACAATGATATTTTCACAATTAGATCATAGGTGCATGTACTACAATGTATTAAATAGCCGTAGAAATTTTTTATATCAAAATGTGTGCATCAATCTATTCATATAAACTATGATAATTTCTTATTTTTGTTATTATGTTTCATGTATACAATGTTTTAGTTCTGTGTAAGAATATTCAGATATATGATGAGAAGTTCATTCTTCTGGCAGATCTGTTTCATTCAGACACAATGCAAACTT
Source organism: Streblospio benedicti (assembly GCA_019095985.1). NCBI lineage: Eukaryota > Metazoa > Annelida > Polychaeta > Spionida > Spionidae > Streblospio > Streblospio benedicti. The sequence continues at coordinate 23,372,958 of CM032666.1, read as the reverse complement.
CGATTTACTTTCTGAAGTCAACATCATTTCAAATCCATTCAGTCTGTTTTAAATGACAATGTATTGAAAATACATCTCGTGACATTGATTATTTGTAAAATGGTTTTCTTCACTAAAATAGAATGCTTTATCATCTGTGCATTATGTAATGATTACAATTAAGATTAAGATATATTATGGTATCTGATTAAAGCAGATGAAGATACATGTACTATTCCATAAACAAACAGCCAATTGGTTTAAAGGTCTGCTATGAACCTGCACCATCCAACTTATTTATGGCAGAACTGAAGTAAAACAAATGTGATTGTGTAAAAATATGAATTCTTGATTCTTTCTACATAAGCCTTATGCATTCTGTCCGATTCCTCATGATTTCTTACTTTTGTTTCTGTGTGGAGGTCTTGGATAAAAAAGATCTTCAAAAATGTCTTAAATTGGGTTCCCCAAAACCTTTTAATAGATAGCCTTTCTAACGTGACATGGTGACTTGTTTTCTTTTCAATTTAGGTGTTAAGTTAGGGCATAAGATGGCTTGACCTTTATGTATTCAGGTCTCAGGTTGCAATTTACATAGTGGTAGGGAAATTTGTGACATTGTAAAGCTTGCAAATGGGGTTTGGCATTATTTGAAGGAAATGATAGTTTTAATGCAAATGGATAGTAATGAACGGGCAGTGTCTGAATGGAAAACCACCTATAATATCCTTTTCACATGCACTAATTCCATAGCAATAATTATCAGGTATCTCCTTGGGGATTTTTGTAATATATGATTTCATTTGTTTATCTACAACTTATCAAAATTGCCTTAAATCTCTGTAAAGACTTTAACTTATTATGGCTTCAATACATGTACATGTAGCTAGAATAATGAAATTTAATCGTATTTTATAAAAGCACATGATGGCATGTATGTTAAGTAAATCTGAGCAACTTAACAAAATTTAGATTTTAGAATACATGCCTGTCTTATTTGTCATATAACAAGAATGTCATCAATGATATATTAGAATGTGTTGCATATCACTCAACAACCGTGGCATGCTTGATGTTGCTCTCTTCAGTGTCCTGGTCATGACTGGCTGGTCAATACTGATCTCATCACTGTCCACATGCCTGTGTTTATCTTTATATTTCCCATCCTGATGTCATGTGTCAGAATTTTTATCTTGATTTTGGTGGTCCAGGTCCTGGACTGCACCCTGCAACTATGTCTTGGGTTGGTTTCAATTCCATGTACTACAGTGTATATTGTAAATGTTATATGTAGAATCTCCATATGAAGACCACCCTGGGAACTGGCTACAGCTACTCTCAAGAGAGGTGGTCTCTTTAAGAGAGGTTGAACCACAGTGGTCTCTGTAAAGACCTGGGACCGTGAAGATTAGTCTTTTTATAGAGGTGGCCTAGAGAGGAAGTTGTATTGTACATTGCAGTTTGAATTGTGTGCATGGTTGTGTTCTTCAAGATCTAGGATATGGCAATAACTATTGCACTGTATCATGAAACTTCATGAACAACATCACATTTACGCATGCACAAATAAGTATATCCTCTGAAACAGGAAACGTTTTCTTTAGCTTTTTTGTCCTAGCCATACACTCATAATAATGCCTAAAGTTGCAGCATGGTGATATGAATCATCAGAGTGCAAATTCGGACAAAAATTAATGCATTTGTTTGGCTTAAGATTAATGTAATCATTATGAGTGAGCAGGTGCTGTGCCTTAATAATAAAGCAAGTGTCATAAATTATTTTACACCCTCCATCTCACAACATTGTACCAGCTCAACATGGTGCATTTCTAGTACTGTGAGACTCATTCCATTACAAGGAATCATCCATCTCTAGATATTTCTTAATCTAGAGATCCAGGAGGTCAGATCATTTCTAAGAAAATTACTCTATATTAGATGAACCCTTATTTGATTATTCCATTTATCATTATAAATAGCTATGAAACTGCAAAGAGAATTTTAATCTGTCTTTATTCATTGTATTCATTTGTAAGATTGCGTATTCCATGTTATCACTCCAGACCCAAGTTCGTATTGATTCTAATAACTTTTCTATCATAAATTTTTTTTTCTAACCTTTTGAATGTACTTCATCATGGTTAAGATGACTCATCACATTGTAGATGTTTATTCTCCAGCTCACATGATGTTTCTCATTAGGAATTTGTGACATGAATCTTGTTTTAAAAATATAGTGCATTACGTGTACAACTTTCGTAACTATTTGGTTTATTCCATTATAATTCCATTTGTGAAAAGGAGAATGGATAATCATGATAAATGTGTTCTTTTTTTCCTGATTTACAAAAGAATTAATTCGAATTAAACTTAATTAAATTTATTTTGTAAACACTGAATGAGTCTGGTGTATGTAGTTCAAAACTCCAGATTTCCAGATGCAGCTTTTGATGTGTGCCTCACATGTTAAGATTGTTTTTCACTGCTTTGATAAAAGTGACCCCAAGAGAAAATATGAATAACTTTGTAGAAACTAATATATAGTATCCCCATATAGTGAAAAGGCAGCCTTATTACTTTTATTAACCTTTTCTTCTGTAATCATCAAATACTCAATACCATGGTAAGTGGAAGTGTAGAGCTCCTATTTAGCTTTGATTTTGAGTCTGTGTTTTATGTGAGACTGCACATTTTGTTATTGCATGGATGGAGCTGAAGGGAATGCACAACACCTGACACTGTGGGGTGAACATGCTCCCAGGTGCAATATGTACAAGAATTTTTCAGCCATCTGCTAATGTTTAACATTTCATTTGATATCAATTCTATTGTTGTAGCAGTATATATACACTGTTAAATTCTCTTTGAAATTTATTACTTTTAAGAACCATGTGGAAGAAGTTGTGATGTTTGGTTAATCTATTATAATATTTGTGTATTAATCCAGTAGTCTGTAATCATGACTGTTGATTCTAGAAATAAAATTCAAATAAAGGCTCTTAAAATATTTGTATATGTACTAGACTACTAGATCCTTTTGTGAAGTCTAGACTGATTCTATGCTACATGTTCAGATGAAAGAGCTGTTTTTACACACCAGACATTTATCTTAAAGACAGAGTTAGTCCAAAGATATCTTCCCTCTCATCTAACCACAAGTCCATTCAAACGTGTGTTCTATTCAAACTGAATTTGACCAAAACTTTAGTAAGAAATAAGAATGGAATAACTGATCATCAAATGGATACTTTTCACTGTAACATACCTTTAGACTTAAAAGAGTATATTATCATTTTTTTAAAGGTTTAGCATAGACATTTGATGCAGAAATCATTAGCGAGAAAAATCTAATTAAAACAATGTCACCTAGGAATTACAAAAATGTGGCATTTTGTCCTTATTTAGTTGTGATTACAATAAAGGAACTATGTGTATGAAAATTAATCTATAGAAAATATATCCCCAGGAAAATATCACAGACTCATGGTGAAAGATGTTAATGGTGTATTTCTAAGGCTAATGATTTATAACACTTTTGAATAGGAATATCAACAGATTCCTAACTGCTTGTACATTCACGCTGGATATAACCATTGTTTTACAAGTACTTTGCAAAAATGAAGCTGGTTAGCCTTGCTCACACGTTTTAGTACCACCTACAGTGTCTTTTGTGAACATAGTGAACATATAGGATTTACATGTAAAAATATGAAACATTTTTACAAAGCATTTTTACAAAGCCAAGTAATATGAGTGATTTCAGAAGAAGAAAAAATAAAGATATGTGTATTCAGTGAACCAAATTGATAATAGTTCACTAGAATAACTGAAATTTTAGGTTGGTTGCACCATTTAAAATAACACCTGATTATCTTGGTTGCATACACTTTGAGTATGATCCATTGAGAAAATGTTTTCAGAATTCAATCATTTAGAGACTATTTTCTACTTAAATGGCTTGACACTGTAGAGCCTAAAATTTGCACTCATTTTATTGGATAAAAAATCCACGCATATTGTCAAACTTTATAATGATTATTATGCAATGACAAAAAGATCACTGTTTCGAGTATATCATATTTCAAAAGATAACATATCATATTAGTTAAGTTGCATTTTACGTACTAAATAGAATTTCCGCATTGCTATCCGTCTAAATGCTCATTTATCCATTTTACAAGGTTACCATTTGAATGTAATTTGGATCTATTCTGAGAGGATATTATTTTATTCACAGCATAATAATGAGACAGCTTACATGTATGTATGGAATTCCATGAACAGCTATTTTGTATGCTATAGTACATGTATGTTGTTTTGAATATAAAAGAAGTGTTTTGAGTTATTGAATTAAATGCAAGTCCTTATGATCTGGAAGCATATGTGTAAATACACCTGATTTCAATTAATGGGCCCCAGAGTTGAACCATATGGAACGATAATTATGGTTTATACAACAATATATGATTCTTCAACACGGATGATATGTTTAGACTGGTTGTTTAACTAATCCTCTTAACCAATGGAAGTCAATGTGATTATAAAAGAGGATGGTGAAGCTGGAGATGATGATAATGAACATAAGCAAGGTTTGTAGGAATATTGAGCACAGATAACAGACAGCCTGTAATACTAATATTTACCACTTCATGTTTTTTAGGGAAATTTTTAATTTACATTGACATTTGAACAGGTATTAACATGAAGAAACTGTGGTGCAGTTATTTTCACTTAAAATGACAATCTGTAGCACATCATACATGATTAAATTTTACAATTATTAGATGAACATTGTAAGGAGTACACTGGCAGTCATTGTAATTTTGTAATTGTTGAAAAACAAAGCATTATTCCATACTAGTTCAAAGTTTCTTCTTTATCATAGAATGAGTCTGCTTCTATGAATGTAATAAAACAATTTTCAAATAAAAAGTCTTGCTTTTAGATCATGTAATACATTCTTCTAATGTTTCAAAATCTGATTAGATTTTTTTATTTCTTAGATTATTGAATTATTTGAACAATCTGTTTGTAATTCTGTATATGTTTGAAGCATTTCATGTATCTACATGTACATTTTCTTCAGTGATAGTCTTACAATAATTTCTGTAGTTAAAATTAAGAACAAAGAAACAGTGATATGTTTGTTTTTATAGTTGAAATTACATCCAGTCATGAGTTGATTTTTCCTACTTTATAAAGAACAAAATATGGATTATTTTTAAATGAAAGAGGTGCCTTGTAAAAACATGATTAAAATCACATTTTTATGGAACCTGACATTACTATGCCAATTATCAATGTGTTTTTGTGTTTGTTGAGAATTATTCTAGCAAAGCTTAAAAATGTGTGTGATCAATGACATTGAAATATAAAAATATAAAATACCTGCCACGTTATAACTTTATGATTGGTTGATGTGATTGTAGGTCATAATGGCATATAGACTTGCAGATGATGTTTAAGAATTGAAGAGTGAAGATTTAGTTGATGTTTTAAGTCTGCGTAGATGAATGGATATGATCAATTTTTACACGGTTTTTTTAGATTTCCGAATACACAATATTTACAAGATGCCAGAAATATGTATATATTAACTTCTTTATAAAAGGGCGAAAGCAATGAAAATAAATAAACATTTTAACATTCTAGCTTCAGCTATTAAAAAAACAAACATAATTACGATGACATATAATGACTCGTTATGTACCTGTGTTAACACCGCTATATCTTGATGATAATCTTGCATAATATAACCTTTTTTATTGTTATACTTTTAGTGTCTATGGCTGCTGAGTCGACATTTTACCATGGAGCGACTTTAGCAGACAAACTGAGAACAGCGGCCAGTGAGGGAGACCCCAACAAAGTAGCTGACTACCTCAACCAAGGAGCGGATTTCGAACCTGATAGGGTAACGTTTTTATTTACAGCATTGTACATCATTCCATGGCTTTTCAACATAGAAATGAGAATCTGATCAGTTTGGAAACGATGGCAGTGTTTGCGATGCCTTTGTTCAAAAATGTCATAAAGAGTTCTTGACAATCATAAACAATATTGTTATTGTAAAGTGCTAATGTATTCTTGTATGCTTAGGTGAAATGAATAGCATTGGTATTTCTCTAATGTCATAATGCAAAGCAGGATCATGCATTGCATAAATTATCTTAACTTCTTGTGTAGACGAATCAGTATTTAGATTCACGTGAACCACTTGATAACCTCCTATCATCAACTCAATAGGCAATTTTATCAGCTTTATGCTGTTCTACTGATAAAAGTGTAATGTTAATGCTTCTCATCTACATGTACATCTTGGCTAATGTTTTTTTACACAGCAGTGAGATACTTTGTATTAGAAAGCCTTTTCCAATTATCTGCTCATATCAAATAATCTTTTAAAATTTGGACAAAGAATATTTTTTATTTGTTGCAAGAATTGCCCAATATGAAATTCTCTTATTGTTACAAGGTAGCTTTGAATATGTAAGCCTAAATGTATAAACCAAATGATCCTTGCTGTCACAAAATTATAACTAAAATGTGACAATACAGTAACTTCTTCAAAGTCATTCTGTGTATGCCGTTTTATAGTTGCTGCTTTCACAATTTCACAGTAGGAACATACCAGTATTTGATCTCAATATATTCATATAACTTGATGAAGTCCAGGGAAGTCATTTTTCCTTGTCAAATATGCCAGAGCTCCAAGCAAAATTTCGTCATATCTGAGAGGATTTCTGCACGTATGTATACCTCATGCACACTGCTATGAATAGTAGCAAGAAACCTTCATTTTGTAGGGTACAACTTTTATTACATGTATATGGTTAGTATGTGTATTAGTTAGTGAAAATATGGAGATAGCTTTGTCAAAGTTCAATCTAATGAATATTGTTTACTTCTCCACATATGAGTGTATACATGAGGTTTCATATTTCTACTGTGACCATTGATGTCTCACAGGAATTTGTAATTGACATATGGCAAATTGACTTGGGCATCCGTTGTATCTTTGTTTAGATTAGATGGAGGATCCTCTATTCATACATTTGCATTCTGTGCGTTTCTATTGAATTTGATTTCTGTACCTTAATTTGACTAAGTGTTATTCGTATACAATTTGGTGTTTTACTTTTATTTCATAACTTTATGACTATGTAGTAACTAGTTAGAACATGTCTATACCTCAGAATACAACAGTTTGTGTCAACTAAGTGAACCTCTTGATTAAATCTTAATTGTCAAAAATATACAGAAAGCCTTCTTTAAATTGAAAAGAATCCAGGGCAGTAGTTGATGTAGATAGCTAATATGCCATATGCTTGATGACAGATATTAGTTCTTTTCATTGTCTTCATGTGTGTCCAGTAGAATTTCACAAAACAAAATATGAAGGGTGGAATGATTTGAATGCAGTCTTAACTTTTACTTGTGTACCGGTTTAATTTTTGTTCCTTTACTACCAACAGAAATATATTACAGGGTCTACAAGGCTGAAGTGTCAATTTCTACAGTGAGCCGCACATGAAATGGACAACATGGTTATTCTTCAGCGGAAGTTGTTATTGAAAGAACCCTGATATGAATTTTCTTGGACATATCCTCTATAATTGAATTATTGTCTTTCAGGAGGGTCGCACAGCTATTCACTATGCTGCTCTGAATGGTTACCATAATGTGGTGTCTCTCCTCACGAATGCAGGCTGTGACATTGATGCACAAGACAGGGTAAATAGACAAAAATACAACAATTGTGTTTATATCTATAAATTTTGATATAACTTATCTAAAGTTTCCAGTACAGAGCTTAACTCTTAAACTACTGACCAATTGCACAAGGCAATGAAACTGGACTCAAAAATGCGCGTGTAATTGACCCATTTTCTAGCAATTAATAGATATAGAAAAATACAATGCATGGCCACCATTTTACCATTATTCAAAACGGAAAATTGTTATTTTACTGCAGTCAATTACATTATGAAGTAAGTTGTAACTCTTCAAGTACTGTGCATGTAGGTACAATGCGTGAGTTTGAGGCACTGTGTGACTTGTCGATGATGACTTCAAGCAGTTTCAGAGCAAGTGAAAATTTGATCTGGGCAATAGATTTTAATTAACAGATAATGAAAACATGCCCTACAGGGCAAGTAAGAAAAAGTATTACACCCACTGTCCCAGGTACTTTTTATATATAATAGTTAAGTGGCTTTTCAGTCTACAGTTTCAATAAAGCTGATGGAAAAAAAAGAAATGCAAATCAAGTAGCTTTGAATTGCATGAAATTTCATTAGCTATATGACTGCACAGTATGTTGGAGTGGAAAATCTTCCTTATGCCCTCAGCAACAACACTGCATGATGGTCTGACTGATGCTGTGTATACAGTTAAAAACTGTACAGGTAGCTTGCAGTAAGATGTGGCATTTTATTGAAATAAAATCTGATTAGTCAGATTTCCCTGAATATTGCAAATTTCAAGCTCAAAATAATGTATAAATTCTACTAATTTTTGTATTCACAATACCAAACTCATATTTACAGATATAAAATTCAATAACTAAACTCAATGTTCAACAGACAATTTCAATTAAAAGTGTGATTCCATACCAATTCTTTAAAGTTAACTGAATGCTTTGAAAACAATATTATCTTGGGAAAGATTTACATGTCCATGGTATTAATAAATTACTCTGATCTATATTTTTTGGCTTCAGAGTTGTCAAAATTGACTTAATCAGAATGAATAATGATGTGCGAATAGTGGTTGATGATTAGATCAGTTTAGGACGGAATTTATTGCATTATTAAATAATGTCTTTTTGGCTATACAAGTACATCGGCACATTCCAATTATTTTTATGGTTAACTGAACCAACCTTTTTATGTTAAGTTTTCGTTGCGGAAACATTTGGTTTGGTGATATCTAATAGTAAGATTTTGAACATTAATCGTAAATGCATGTACTCATCATTATTTGGTCTACTTGCTTCTGTTATATAATGTATTACGGTTGCTTTGAATCTTTCTTATATTGGTGAGAAAGTCAGAGCATCTCTACCACTTCATTCATATGATTTAACAGAATCATGTTCTCTAGGCATACATGTACACGTCCTGGTTAATATTTGGACTACGTACATGTACCCAACAAGATGAAGTTATTGAATTCGTATCTATCATGACATAACTGTAAAGCTCTTAAAGGAAATATTTGTACAATTTACTATATATTTTATGAAAATGTGCTATAACACCAATCCTTCACATGATATATTACGCTACAGTCCCAACAGTTACAGTTTAACCATTTGAATTAAGTGTGTTGTGATCTTGGATCATTGAACAATCTTTAAATGGTTACTGTGAAAGGAATACCAAAAGTATGTGTACAAGTAATCTGATAACAATTGCACTCATTAGAACATTCATTTAGATGCTCTAAACCTAAGACGATTTCAGAGTTTGCGATAACTAAGTACAACGTCATGTACATTACTAGAAGCCACTATTATATGCATAACCGTGCACTGTGTTGCAGCTGGGCTACACTGCTCTGCACCGTGCAGCAGCACAAGGCCACCTCGATGTGATCCATGCCCTGCTGGAGGAGGGCTGCGTGCTTGACCGGCAGGACGATGTGGTCAGTACACAGCATTATAGACAACTTGAGTACATGTGTCTTCTAAGGTGCCGTGTGATTTGAAATGTGATAAACCTTGCAACTGAGGATTTTTGTTAACAATGTATAGCCCAGAATATAAAGGATCTTTAGTATGTTATGATACATCTTATATATGATACATCATGTATATCTATAGTAGGTTTTGTGATGTGCATTTTAGAAAAGGAATTTATTTTACAATTTTAACAAAATAGTTGAGGATTAGTGGTTGTTGTCATTAAGAATATGAATTATTATGGAATAATTTTAGACAACTGCAGTACTATCTATGTTTATTTAACAATGAAATGATTTTGTAATGTATAATGATAATCAAATTGTAATGTGGCAAGACCAACAATACGATTTATGAATGATTACATATAGAATATTAAATATGCATGAACAAATGTAAATGACTGTTATACACATTCTGTACTATGATGTAGTTACTTGAATATTTTTTTTTGACTTTGCAATATATTCATATTATTTTTTCATACTTTTCAGCATGGCAATGCAGCCCTCCACGAAGCTGCCTGGAATGGTTACAGCCATACCCTGGAAGTACTGATTAAGAACAAGGTACATTTAATACATACAAAATTTGTTATAAGTAGCCAGCCATATACCGTATATGACCATCCAAGTGCCCACCCTCGTGTAACAGCCCTCCCCCTCTTTTTCTTAAATGTCTTTTAGAATTATGTAGTAACTGCACTCTCGTATAACAGCCCACCCCCCAGTTTGAGAAAATTTCAATTTAACAGCCCTGGGCGCTTGGATGGTCGTATATGGTATATTTCACTATTAAAAATCAGTCAAACAACTAATTAAAGTGGCTCCAACAATTGTCAACTTTTCAAATTAAATTGGATAACTTGAATATGGTCCTATGACAATAACAAAATTCATACTGTTAATTGATTCGAAATGATTTAAATGAAAACATTGTTTCAAAAAGATATTATTTGCCATCAGGCCATACAAATTGTAACGCCCCTCAAAAAAGTCATCTGAAGAAATATTCTGGAAGACTAATATTTCAAGCTAATTCCCAAGGATCAGGATGAAACAGAAATGTGTGATAACAAATATGAGCCGAGATGGTAAAATATTTATTTTCCAACTTCTGAATTGTTCAGAAATTAGGTTAATACAAGCAGACACATATTTCATACGTGTCTTGATAGGTGACTAGGTGGTGTTACTTGTAACTTGAATTGATGTACTTGCTGTTTGTTCAGGCGACCGTGAACATTCTCAACAAGGCGGGCTTCACAGCCCTGCACTTGGCTGCCCAGAACGGCCACAACCAGAGTGCTCGGGTGTTGCTCTATGGTGGCTGTGACTCCAACCTGAAGAACAATGTAAGACACAAGTTGGTACTATACCTATAAATGGAGATGAGAGCTCATCAAGCTTAAATAAATATTATTTCACGTAAAACATGAAGTAGGCCTAATATAGACTTACAAGTTTTTTTTTTTTCTATATTTCTATTACTATATTGATGTAAAAATATTCACATACATGTAATCAGAAATTCACTAATAAGCAAATCCATTAGGGTAGAGCTATGTGAGTAACTCCGGGATTTACACAAACAAGATCCAGGCATAATCTGTTGATCCAAATGTTTTTCTATTGATAATTTATGTTTCTGGTACTAAAATAATTGTTTAAAAGGTATGAGTCAATAATTCGAGTCAGAGTTGGGGAAAAACCCAACCCACCTGAATACATGAATGACTGAAAATAATGAATTATTATATTATGAATTCCTATAAGCTTATGTGATATAAAATATCAGTTAAATAAATTACAGTACGGAGACACTGCCCTACACACCTCTGTACGCTATGGACATGCCGGAGTGACGCGCATTCTGGTTTCTGCAAAGTGCCGCATTGATGAGTTGAATAAGAATGGGGACACTAGTTTGCATATTGCAGCTGCTCTCAAAAGAAGAAAAATTGCTAAGCTGTTAACAGAAGCAGGAATCAATATAAACATTAAGAACAAGGTATGTGATATATTGTACTTATTTACTATATAGAATGTGTACAATTGATTACAAAGAGAAATAGAATAAAACTATAGTACAGTTTTTGAAGCCTGTTGTTTTTATTTTGCAAAATGAAAAAAATCTCAATTATTATTTTTTATTGTGAGAAAACAGGAGGTACATCTGTTTGCTTTAAGACTTTCTTTGTTGAAATTTTATATTGGTACATTGAAATGCAATCAATACACGTGTTAAAAATAGGCACTAGCAAAGAAAATTCACAACTAATTAACTAAATGCTGGATTCTAAACTAATATAAATATTTTTTCTCCTACATCATCATACACTCTAAGGTAGTGAAATCTTAAAGATACATCAATCACAAATTATGCCAGTCAAAATTTGGTCATTTTGACATTGGAAATCGCTTACAGAAAATCAGAATCAAAATGAAAAGCTTGCAATATTGGCAATGAGTACTCCCACTCATCAACATTCGTCAGATTCCGTATGATTTTGGTGATTCCTACCCCATCCCATCCCATCCCACTCCTGACTGATGAAATATGTAAAAGATTCTGTATGTTAAATATCATAGTTCTTATTAATTTTTTCAGCAAGGAGAAACAGCTGCAGATGTTGCAAAACGTAAGCAGTTTCATGACATTGTTGACACAATTATGGCACAGCCAGCAATGCTGAAAAATAAGAAAAAACTGCGAAAGAAGAGTGGAAAGTCCAATGAGAAAGCCGATGACAAGAAATTGATGATGCAACTCCCAGAAGAGGGGGAGAAGAAAGAGAAAAAGGGATTCTTCTTTAAAATGAAGAGTAAGAGCAAGGTGAGATACTCCTTTTGAAGCAATTGTGGATACCTTGTCCTGTTTATAAATGTTAGAAGCTTTTGTCATATATTTTGGTGGTTAATTAACTTTCCTGCTGTCATAAAACGGTTTCTAATATTAGCATTCTCCAAAACTGTTATTTGTATTTGCTATTCAGTAGTTTGATTCATATTAGAATTATTCTTTCCTTTCTTTTTCTACTGTTAACATTGGTTTAAAAAATAACTGAATATAAAAGTTTCAAGTAAATTGATTTAGAGTAAATATTAGTGTTAAATGTTTAAGGTTTACACTCCTTTTCAATTCAAGTCATAGATATTTTTTAATCGACTTAAACAGTAGAAAAAGAAAGGAAGGAATAAGACTAATATGAAATATCAGCATCAGGATGCAATAGCCTTAAATATTGTCCTATGTAAAAAATACATATTTTTAGAAATTACAATAAATGCAAAAGTATTTTTAATCCAGACATGTTTCCATACATCTACATAATTTTGTGTATAATAGAAACAATTGAAAGAAGGCCCACCTTCTGGAAGCAGCATAGAAGTCAAAGAGGATGAGGAGGATATAAAACCTTGCCACCACTCCGATCTTTCTTCTCGTAGCTCAGAATTTTCAAATCTCACGCCACAAGAGATAGCACGCTTGAAAGCGGAGGTAACTACAAATTTACACTGGTACATGTATGCAGTAGATTAAACGTTATATTTCATGTAAAAACTGTAATGCAGTTAATACTTGGATATAAAACACATTTTTTAAAATTGAATTTACCTTTATAATGATGTAAAAAAAACATTTGTTGATTGATATGATTGTCCTGTAAATAAAAGAAAATAATTTAAAATAATTAAAAAAAATCAAAGTAACTAATTGAAAATTTATATTCATTTTTGGTTTTACAGATAATAAACTACTCAATGTCATTTAACATAAAATAATAAAAATTGTGAAAGAATATTACAAACCAACATTTAACACGCTGTGATGAATAAATGTGGCCTTTGCTGCAGGGTTTCAAGCCCCCACCACCTCCGTCTAGCCGGCTGCAGGCGAGAGGCACCAGCACAGGGCCATCACAGAACAGAGCATCTCATGCTGCAGTCCCTGCCAAGCATGGCTACCTCAGCCAGTACGTGCCCAAGGAAGGCAAGCAGTATTACAAGGACCTAGCAGGCAATGTCAAAGAGGTAATCCCCAATATTGATATTCATTTGTAAATCAGATATTTTAAATAGGTAGCTTATATATAATATGATATGGATTTGATAAAGGAGATAAATGTTTTCATTAAAAAATTATAATAGATTTTGATATTGAATATTAATTCTTTTACCAGAAAGTGAAGAAGTCCTGGATATAAGGTGTATTTGTCAAATGCTAAAAGTACACTCATTGCTGTTGAAATCTATATATACATGTATGATGTTAAGTTTAAGATCATTTGTTTTTATTTCCAAGCTAATGGTAGTACTTATAATTCAATGTAGGGCCCTATTGGCTACACACCAGTGTGCACATGTGCACCTGCACTGAAGAAGTTAGAGGCAAAGATGGAAGCTGACCGGGACAACATATATGATCACATTGGTTACACCCACAAGATGCTGACTGAACAGATCAATAAAATGGATCAACGCTGCGCACAACAGGTATTCATACCGTTGCATCATCTTCCTTTGATAATGATAATAATGGTGGTAAATGTTGATGTCACATGGTTTAAATTTATTAATTGCATAAGTACATGTACATGTATGTACAAATGGATTAGACATGAGCTAAAATTGGATATACGTCCTCTCAGGGGTTGGTCACTTGGCCTTGTATATGCCTAATATTGTGAGTGCTATTCAAATGATATTCATTGTCATCTTGCCTTTTTTTCATTGAAAAGTATAAAATATTCATTTGATATTCATTACAGTAATCTTAAATATGGTTATTATTGTGGATTATGTCTTATGTTATAATACAAACATAAAGTCCAAGTTTCTCAGTTTGTGTTATTGTAGAAATGAATGTAAATCTAAGAAAATGTATTTTCAGGTTATCAACATTGACAAAATTACTCGAGAGCGTCTAGACAAAGAGCGCACAGAGCGAGATGGGTGGCTCAGTGACAGGCTGCTTCGGGAACGCCAGGACTGGAACTCTGAGTGGGAGAAACGCCACCGCTACCTTCGCAATGAGACACGCTTTAACGTAGACATGAAGATGACCGCATTCGAGAAGAAATATGGACATAAGTATTGTGAAGGATGTGACTGGTGCCGTCGGGAGAAACGGGGTAACAACGGGGGCAATGCACCAGTGGATGATGATTGTGTACGCTATACTCAGCATGGAGATGCTCCTGAATCTGGAGCATTAACACGGTGTTATTCAGATGAAACTTTGTCTGTATCTTCCAGTCATCCAAGCCGTCGGAACTGGAAGGTACGGTCGAGAGCCATGAAAGAACTGAAAGATATTAATCTAGCTAAAGTAAGGCATGGGGCTTTGAAAATAGAGAGTGAACTGAGAGCCTCTAAACGTTGTAGTCCCCCAGGGGCAGCCAACATTTATCAGGAGATCCCCTTAAGACGGCCAACTGGCCGAAGTCCTGAAGGCCAGTCACAGGAAGACAAAGACTTTATTGAATCAACAGAGGCTAGGCAGGATGTGTATGGAACTTGGGGGAAGAGGCTACCGATAAACAATGGATTTTCACGTGAGTTTGAAGAACCAGATGGTAAAGCATATTTGCCACAGCCCATCATTAATACTTTTACTAATGGAATGCAGGGTTTACAAGTACATGATAAACCAAAGCACCAAAGACATCTCGGTAACCCGGTACAAACAGTTGGTGAAGGAGTTTCCAGCACAACTAAGACTTTTCCAACTGACCGGCCAGTAAAACACACCCAAGTTGTCAGTGTTGGTGCAGTGCCTAGTGAGCACTTCACCTCTCCTACTAACACGCCGACAAGCAGCCTTGATGCCAGGTCACCAAATTTTGACACGAGTGGAAGTAGCCTTAATATTGATAGTCCAGGTGGTTTTTCATATTTTGGTTCGCCTACAAATGTAAGGCCAACGCATAATGGTAATCATAATGGCAGTCAAAATTCAGAGACCAAAGACAATGTCGTGAATGGTAACAATAATCACATTCAGGGTTCAGCTGTACCAAATAATCAGTTTTACCGCTCTGTATTATCTAACTGGTACGAGATGAAGGCTCAGCCAATGCCTGCTTCAGGTCATAGTGTGCGAGCAGCTCAAGCTCCACCACTAGGTTATGGCCACCAGCCGCAGAAAGTGAACGGGGCTACTGTGTATAAGGCTCCTGTCCCAACTCTCATCAGACAGCAGCCTCAGCCTCAGGTCCCAGTGCAGCAACAGCAGCAGCAAGAAGATGCACAGGTCTATGTTTCTGGAAAGGCCACTCAAGTGTAATGTTCAATTATGACATACCCATTTATTGTGGGAAGTAAGACTAGTTTTAAAGAATTCTTCATTTTTGAAGGACTTCACAATAATTTAATTTATATCGTCTATAATTACTTAGACAATAAATTGGTATTGCGCTAATTTGCACAATTTTTGTAAAGGAAAATGCTAATGTTTGCAGTAGTATATCATTGAAATTACATTTGATACTACTGAGTGTAAATAAAGTGCAATAACTGAATCTATTATACTAAGACAATTTTATAAGATGAAGACAATCATCAGCTGAAGATCATATGAACATTCCCAACTTAATGAATGCTTTAAAAGATAGTTTCATTTTGATAGACATTTGCAGACAGATTGACCATTTTAGCATTCTATGTGTATAAATGTAGGTTATTAGAAAGTCTTTTTATTGCTTCAGTCATGATTGGACTTAAGTTGTTTTGCTTGTGATATGTGAGTGAAAAAACAATCAGTTGTGAAGGTGTGATATGCATGAGAATGATATTAAAATTAACGTTTGTGTCATAATGTTTGGTTGTAAATGAAATTACATGTACCACAATCTGTGTAATTTATGACTCAACCAAATACAATGAGTCATATACATGTAGAGTGCCTTAATTGTTGAAGGTAAATTTGCCTTAGATAATTGTTAAGATAAAACTATTATTTTACAATGTTAAGTAAAAAAAAATTAAAAGACATTTATGTATGCATATGATACGTGATGAATAAACGCAATGTACTCATAACAATTCTTTTAATTTTTTTACAGGTGGGGTTAATATACATGTTATATTAAGGTATATTTAGGCAGACTTTTTAAAACAAAGAAAATTATGTCATTATGTCAAAATTAGACCATTTATGTAGATTACCAAACAAACATTTTGCATTTGCCTGGCAGCCTCTTGAATGAAGAGAAATAAAATCAGGTCGTTTCATTATATCAACATATTATTAAGAAAACAATACCCTCAATTGTTCAGAATGAAATGCAAATCAAAATGGATTGTTTTTTTTTTTAGTTTGGAACCAAAGCAAAAATTGCTGATTTTTTACATTTCCATAGAATTTTTAGTATATAACTAGAAGGGTACTCATTGGAGTACAAAGTCCTAGGACAAGTTTGAGCACTTGGCCTCAATTTTCAAGGAGAAATTTTAGAACGTTGGGTTCGTTTGTGACATGTTCAGAAGACTCAAACTTTGTAAGATAGAGTACAATGTTTAGGGTTGGTTTACCTGAGGACAAAATCTTTTGATATTCACATTGTATATGGAGTAGATTGTTGCATATGACGCAACACACCATACACTATGCTCTGAAAAGTTTGTATCACATTACATGTTGGTGACATAATTTTCACTGTGATGCAGGAGAACATTAAGGACCCAATAATACTATCCCAATGACAAGTTGCTTACATAATGAATAGAAAATGGCTTTCTGAGCAAATAACATACCAGTTGCTGTCGTTAAGCCCTTTGCCATTGCTGATACAAACTTCATAATATTTATCCAGAAATAAAACAGACTGTCCATTACATATAATTATAAGTCGTATACACACTAAAAATCACTAGCCACATCTGAGGCTCATTCATATAGGCATCAGAAAGTTTGGAGTTGCAATTTTCAGTAGTTTTTTTCAAATTGTTTGACATACATGTACATGTAGGTTACAGGCAAAGAAACAGGATAAGAGGTAAGACATCTTGCCTTGACCCTTTGACAAGAAAATATCTTTTGATGAACAACAAACAGATGAACTAAAATGGTCGTTTTCAACCAGTGTGTGAAGATACAACAGTTTTGTACCCATATTTACTAGTTACTGTGAATATTGAATTTTAATGTACATGTACTTGGGATAATAACTATTCATGTTATGATGCTATATTATTTCCATATCTATATCATATTCATGGGACACCTTTCACAAGAATTTTTAACAACCCACACATGCATTAGATAAATTAAGAAAATAAGATAATAAAGCGTACAGAATGATACCAATAGGAACCAAACCTGTCAATTTTAGTGAGACTTTCTTTGTTGTCTCAACTTCATTGGGCCAAATGAAAATCGTGACAATCTGAGGATTTTTATTTGAGACCAATGAAGTTGTTGAGACAACAACGAAATTCCTCACAAAAATGGCAGCTTTGGTTCCTATTGGTATATATATTCTGTATGAAATCATGAATAAAGGCACCCAGGATGCTACAAGTCTATGATATTATGCCAAAAATCTGAGGATGCAATTCAAGATGCGTAGTAGCCATTTTTAGAGAATTTGGTGAATTCAAACCTAGGTATCATTCAGAAGTATTGCTGGTAAATCATTTGCTACTGTGGACAGTGGCAAAATGTATTTTGCATAGTACTAATTCATTCAATAATTACAAAATACATTTGTGATCGTAGCTCATAAACATCCCATATCATTTATTTAAAAATGTAAGTATAAAACCACACATTGTAGAGGGTCTAGATGGGGGGGGGTCCTGATCCCACTTACCACTTAAATTTTAGCTCATTTCCCACTTCCCACTTAAATTTTAGCTCATTTCCCACTTCCCACTCAATGTTTTCATTTCCCACTAAAATGCGTACTTTTAATGAACATTTTGTTCACTTTTACAAAAAATGACATGATATTATAACGACCAATTTTAAATTGTTATAAATTTACGTGCATGACCCCAACTCGCGCATTTTTTCATACTTTCCCACTAAAATTAGAATTTGTTCTCACTTAATTTTTGGTAATTTCCCCACTTCCCACTTAATTGGCCAAGTTCCCACTAACCACTTAATTTTTACCAATTTCCCACATCCCACTTAATTCTAAGGCCATTTCCCACTAACCAATTAAAGGGCATCGACACCCTCATTGTACAAAACAAACTTTTCATATTAATTATGAATAATATGGAGTGGAATGGTAAGTGGTAAGGACTTTTTTGACCATGAATGATTATAAGAGAATTTGATACACTTCATGATTTCTTCTACTTTTCTAGGGCACTCACGGAGTCAACACTAAAAGTAGCTATGAAACTGTAAATTCATTATGAAAAACGTCTAATAAAAAGCATTACATGTACCCGATTTGCAAGGAAATATCCTATATATTAATACGCTAATTCTTGGACTTTGTTCGGCTATCTCCTCTTTAACCTGACTAGCTGGATGCCATCTAACTACAGGAGGTCGTTTATGGTACTGTGTAGCATTGCACGAATATGTTTTTCATGGTCAAAATGGCCCAGGTGGTTGTTGATTAACGGTATTATAACAAAAATAGCAGACAGCGGCAGCCATGACAGCGTCATGTGGAGTAGTGTGATGTCATAAAGACGCCAAAGGCATCACATGGGTTCAAATACTAGGGATTAAACCATTTTGCCAATTGGGCTATGTGTACATTAGAACCTTCAATCAAGACCACCTCTATAAATACACCACTTCTATTATAAGATGATTTATAACAGCCCCAATTCTTCATAAAAAAGACCATTGCAAATGTCTCTAAAGAGACCACCTCAATATTAAGCCACTTGACGCCAGTCCTTGGGCAGTCTTAATAAGGATGTTCTACTGATGTGTTTGAGAATATCTGTGCCATGGAGAGCATAATGTTCCCATTAGCATAGGCACTAATTTTTGATCCCATTGCTTTTGCATACTAGATGCCAAGTGCATTGTCAATGATCAATGACTTACTTGAGATTGAGATACCCAATGAATCATACTTGATGCTTATGTTTGCTGTGTAGTTATTGTGTTACCATAATGTTTGTAGTTTGTACTCTCTAAATAAGGATACTTATAGCCAATGTTAGGGAAAAATCACAATGACTCTGATTTTCATTGCCTATTACAGAGGATGGTACCCCTGCCATGTTTACATAGTAAAAAACCTGCCTTTCAATGAATGACACCTTGGCTTGATCTTGGATGTTGTGTGTATGGGGATGCTGTCAGGGTGCTTTCAGGATGGGTGGTGGTGCTGTCAGGACGTGGAAAAGTGGCATCAGGACAAGGGTATTTGAAAATAAAATGCTGTAAAAACATATTTATACATACACCAAAAATGTCTTTTTTTATGCCCACGGAGGGCATTGTGTTCCGATTTACATGGACGCTAACATTTCCTCCCGTAGATTTTGATTTTACATGCCAAGTCAATGGATTTCACCAATGATTTAGTTGAGATCTACTTAAATGATTACGTAACTGGAGTGATTCAATGTGGTTCTCAGCATGCCTCTTTGACCACACGGGTATAAGCTAGTATAAATGAAACTGTGTACATGTACATGTACTTGAAAGTTATGCTTGCAAGTACCAAGTACTTTAAGCTTGTACTTGAGTCCATGTACAAGTAGTAAGTTGAAGTACACATATTTTTTCATATGTACTGGAGTCCAAGTCCAAGTAGTACAGTAAATCGCTGTACTGTACTTGAATGTCTTGACAACTCTGCACAAATCCTTAAGCTTTTTCACGTTGAAACGTAATCCTGTACTTTTAAGGTTAGTTTTCCAATCTTTTGTGCTAGTGATAAGTTCATCAATGCACCAACTAAATCTCGATCACTAGCCAGTACCCAGTAAACGCAACGTCTGGTCTTTATGACGTCTGAAATACGTCTTGGTATGGAAAACGTATAAAATACGTTTTAGAAACGTCTTTGTCCTCGGAAGATGTCTCCCAAACGTCTTTCACACGTTAGAGTGGACCTTGTGGGTGTGGTTTTTGCCGACGTACAGAAAACTTGGCAAGAACACGTTTTTAAACGTTCTCCACACGTTTGGCAGACGTGTGGACATTTTCCATCTTTGAAGGACGTTTTGTAGACGTGTTATGGACGTCAGTGCCAATAGGATAAAAAAAATCACAACGTTTGTAAGACGTTGGACAGACGTCTGGAAATGGTCCATATTTGAGGGACGTTTTGAGGACGTCTTGTGGACGTCTGTGCACTTTTGGCACAAAATTCAGCTAAATACTCACAACGTTTGTAAAATACTTTGCAGATGTTGGGAATGTTCATCTTTGAAGGACGGTTTTACACCAGGTCATTGGCACACTCAATGATCACACACTCTTTCAACTGAATGACCTGTACCTAAATAATGTGTAGGTGTAACGGAGAAGTGTGCACCTATTTACGGATGAGCTTGCTCAATACCCACCACCCGACCCGACTGGGAATCGAACTCAAGAACTTCTGGTCATGGTCCAACTCCCAAGACGTTTGTAAGATGATTTGCAGACGTCTGGAAATGTCTATCTTTGAAGGACGTTTTGAAGAAGTGTTATGAACGTCAGTGTATATAGGCTCAAAAACTCAAAAGACTTGTTCACTCTCATCAGCACTGAAGCAATAACCCAGACAATCTAGTGACAGTTGTAACATGATAGGTTGCGTCAAATGGAGTGAGTGCAGTTGTTGCTGACGGAAATTGTAATGACGAGAATAAGGTAAATGGTCCATACATTTCACATATGACACATTGAATGAATATATAGCACGCAAACATGTATCACATTTCCCACTTCAGATACAGATTCTCAAAACGCTGCTTCCACAAAATCACATTGTGCAATTAAGGGTTACTAAATGTACTTACTTCTTCAAAAATTAAAATCCAAATGAAATTCCTATTATGAATGCTCTATGTACATCATCCTAGTTTTTGGAAATAATTCAACAGTTGAACTAAGTACCGGACATGAGAATCCCTTTTTTAAACTGCTGCAGTCTTACTGCTTAATCGGTGTACGGGAAGTCGCATTCACGGTGCACATACATACATGTATGCATTGTTTTATCTATTCGTACGTTTATCAATGCCTGTGAGTTAATGTGTCGATATATAATGGAAAGTTGCTGAGTTGAGACCTAACAATGACCGTTTTGTAGCCAATGTATCTAAATCATGGTGACTAGGGCGTTGAGGCGAAAGGGTCATGTGACATGATAAAACGCCTCAGGTGATCTTTTTTTAAACAACTTCAATGTACTAGTAAGTATCTTTAGATCTATATGTGAAATATACACACAAATATGAGAATTCTCAATGTTGGCGGCCATCTTGAACTACTCATTCTGATTTTGAAATTGCAGAAATGTGCTCAGCGACCCTAAAATCCCTAAAATATTATCACCCTAACTTTTATTATGTTTCTTATGTTCAAAATGATACCATTGGCTGTGTATTGGCGATTTTGTAACAAATCGTTTCAAATCATTCCTGGGCCAATTGGCATCGTGTTTACATTATGATCTTGGTGCAGTGGCAGCATTTTTCATCAGTACAGGGGTTAGGTCTTGCTGTGAGTGCTGATAGAACAGTGTTGGATGTAGTCAGGATAGGAGGGGAGGGGATGGTGCTGTTAGGTGTGAGGTC